>CALNXK010000013.1:2295000-2370000 GCA_942486035.1 Porites lobata
GAAAACGTAACTTTCGTCGCTAAAGCAAAGGGAAAAAAACTTGAACGAGGTAATTATAAATTTTTAATATATCCAGAAAGGTGTCATTTAAATGGGATATTCTTGAAAAACAAGGTCCATACTGGACCCGAGACACACCCATCCTGACCAGCACCCTTCTCCTATCCCTTAACATGATCGAGATAGCAAGAATATGAAGAACTCGTGGACGCCTGTAAAAACACAACCGATAGCTAAAACCACTAGACTACTAAAACAGCAAACGTCCTCTTTCCAACAAAGGGGGGAATTTGCTTTAAGAAATATACCATGGTTAGTTACGTCGTTTCTGCTTCGAGGAAAATATTATAACTATTGTTATAGAGAAAGACCATCCTCGGTAACTCGGATATTATCCTAGTTATCTTATACCGTGTTCGGAGTAAGGCTCAGCCTATGTACTTAATCGCCAAAGGCCATTAAGTCCGATCCGCACTTTGTATTACTCTGAAGTCGAAACCTTCAATAATAGAAATGACGATGCCTTTGAAATTTGATACAGTTTAAAAAATCTGATTAAACTTCAGTTGTTCAACATAGCAAAAAAGGTGTAGTTTGTGTTAATTGGCACAGTCCGGATGCTATATGATGATTTACTTAGGTTTACAGATTTTACCGTTTTCCTTTAAAGTCTTTTGCCATTTTTCTCACTTTGTCTGTTAGCCGCTGTTTTGTTTTGCGTTCCTCTTCCTCGTTTTCCCTCCCAGTAATCAACTCGAGTTCCAAAGACTTTTCATTCTCCTTCACCCTCTGCCAGACAACTTCCCTCTTTACTGCATCACTTTCGATCATATCTCTTGTAATACTGAAGAGAAAGCTCGCTTGCTCATCCGAGAACTTTCTCCAGAACCTGGAAGATTCAGTGGAAACAGATGCTGTCGAATTCACTTCGGATGGAGGTGCAGGTGGCGCTGCTGAGCTGAGAAATCTGGCCACTTTCTCATGACTTGCCTCTTCTTGATTAGGGGGTTCAACTGATTCCATGTGTTCTTTTCTCAGCCTCCTGAGCTTTAAGACTATCGCCTTAATGGAACGATCCTTGAGAAGGTCTTCTGATAACAACTTTTCTGTCACTTTAGGTTCTTCAATTGCTCCAGTCTCAATGTCTTCACTAAATAAACGCTTTAGCTGCTCCGTCTCTTCCACCGACCATGGTTTTCCTGTGATTTCTTCCTTTCCGTCCAAATGAGCCTCATGAATGTTGTGAGTTTTAAGAGAAACAAGTTTGTGAACAGCTCTGCGACCTAAATCCGTTTCTCTAACTTTGTCATGCACACGGTAATACCTGGCTTGAGTTTGCGTCTTATGCTGAGCCAAGGCAGCGAGATGATCTTTCTCATGTGGCATATGTACATGCATGCCGGTTGCAAGCGACTTTCTTATTGTTGTAGCACATATTCGCCCCTCCTTAAAGATGCCCTCTCTCTGAAAAGCCCTCCATATGGAAGTTGATACTTGTGAAGACGTCAGTGACATCCCATAACTTGAAATAAAAAACTGCTCAACCTCCGTGGCAGCTGTCGCAGCGAATTGGCTTCGTACAGTTCTAAGGTACATGTCCATCAGGTTGTAGAGGTCATCGTACACCCAAACAACTGCAGCGCCGTAGACACCGGCGGTTTTGTGATCACTTACAAGGATTCTGTAACGAGCAAGGTCTTCGTCTGTGCCCGGGTAGAACACCGCAGCCTTAAACTCGCTGACTTTCATGCCTGAAGCAACACCGCTTCTTCCACTATTATCGATCAGTAGACGAGTTATAAGCCAGTCTCGCACCTCACAGTGGGTCTTGTCGTTGACAATTCTTCGAATATCAGTGCCTTTATTCGTTTCTTGTGAAGAAGTGGCCAGCTTTTTAATGGCATTTATGCGTTGTTCACCATGGCAGACCTTGTAAAACTGTTCACTTGAAATGAGCTTGTTGAAATCCTCGTCGTATTTTTGGAGTTTCCTCTTTAAAACCTTTTTCTTTTGGGCCGCTGACCATGAAGTCATGAGATCCCGGCGTGCATTTAAGGTATCCACACTCACATCAGACATCTCAGATTTTCTTTCTTGCGTTAAGAATTTATAGAACAGACGCAAACTCATGAGATAAGATCTCACAGTTCCCGGCTGATACTTTTCCACAGCATATGACAGCCACTTTTTCAAGAGATTTACCCCTTCTTTTTCCGGACGCACTAGCAGGTACACTGAAGGTTTTGAGTTTTGGGCTTCTTTGGCTGCCGTTTCCTCCTGTTTTAGACGGCGAACGACACTCCGTACCTGGGATTTGTACTGCTGCGCCATTTTTTCTGATCTGTACCCTCCATCCACGTCAATTAACCATTCATAAAACTCCGTCAGCAGTTGTCCAGTAAGCTCATCATTGACATCGTTGTTCTCTGTCTGTACGTCTGCTCCTTCCTCAATGTCACAATCGCTTGGGTTCCAATCTGTGTCGAGCGCATCATCATTATCGCTTTGATCTCCTCCAATCACACAACACAGTTCCTCCTGTACGTATTTATCGTACTCTTCCGCCGATCGTACCAGTTCCTGCGTTGACTCGACAGGTGTTTTAAAAACGTGACCATGCGATAACTTGTTTTCTTTAAACTCCGTCACTTCTTGGAGCCAATCTAATTCTTTATCCAAAAGTGATCCTTCGTCAACATTACTTTCCCCGACAATCTCGACAAATTCGGTCAATAGTTCCTCGCATTCAACAGGAAGAGAAGAGGAGTCGAGGGATATGTCCGATTGACTGGAGTCACTTGAATTAATCTCTTCTTCGCATTCGTAGTCAGGATCCGAGCCAGACTCGTCGCTGTCGGAAATTTCAAAACATTCTGTCTGATTACAACTGACTACGTTCTCCCCGTTAGCACCGTCAAGTCCTCCGTCGCTGATCTCTTTTGAACCTAGATTCTTTCTTTCCTCGTCGCTCCTTTCACTCTTCTTTTCTTCATGACTATTATTCCATAATCTTCTTGTGAGATTATCGTATTCTTCATCACTGTCTGTAATGGTTTTCATCGCATTATCTTCTCTTCTGTCTTCCCCTCGATGCTTCCTCTTGTTGGATGTTTTCTTCATCTTGTTTAGTGCTCCTCTTGCAAGTGTTTCATAATCTTCTTTAGTTACCCTGGCACTGTCTATATTTGGGCTGCACGGAATAATATCCTCGACTGTTTCATTGTCTTCAGGGTATGCACCATCGCCCTCGTTAACTTCGCTTGCACTGTTGCTTGCCTCTGAAATGGTTTCTTGCAGTTTTCTGCTTCCACAGTTGCTTGTCTCTGAAATGGTTTCTTGCGATCTTCTGCGTTTGGGCTTGTGTCTCCTTTTACTCTCTGCTGCTCTATCCTGTCGATGCTTAATCTTCCAGGCTGCTTTCTTTAATTTTCATCAGCCTTTGTGGCTAGTTCCTCATAATCTTCATCCTCGAATTCGTCACTTTTCCTGGGCTGCATCGTTTAGACCCCACCTCCTCGTGTGTGTTGTTATCTTCATCTTGCCAATTAGCCTCTTCGTCACTTTCGCTGTACTGTTTCTCCTGCCTGCCGTTTTTCCTGCGTTTTAAGTGGGATTCTACTTTTTTGAACGAAGCTCGTGGAGCGTGCGATAGCGCATTTAAATAAGCAGGTGTTCCTGGTTTTAGTTTGTGTATACCAGTCTGCAAATGTTTGTGGAGTTGAAATATCGGTTTCTTCTCCCTCTTACACGGGGATAGAGGACAAAATTTTATCCTTCGATTGGGTGGCTTTCTTTCTCGAGTTACATAAACATCCAGTTTTCTTTTCATCTTTGACATTTTATGCACATCGCTTTGATGGCGGCTTAAGTTCTGAACTATGCTTCCACATTTCTTACACTTCTTGGATTTCCTTTTCGTGCGACTGGACGAACTGGCAGGTACGCCGGACACTGAAGCGCTTTCATCATCAGCAGCAGTAGACAGGTCTGCTTGACTTTCCATTTCCTTCTACTTCGTCTCAACTCTAAGAAAAAAAAAGACAACAACAACAACAAATTTATTACCACCTTGTAGTCCTCTGCAGCGTGTCCCTAATTGCAAGCAATTTGTCGCAAAGACGAAATTGAAATACACAAAATAGTGAGCAGCCCCTTGCGAATTGTAGCTGCAAATACTGTTTTACAGGAGAAAACTAGATGAAAGTGATCAGGAAGTTAAAAGCTTTTGTATACCTTAGGAATCTTACGGACTTACTTCTAAAACCCAGCTTAACGTTTTGGTTGTAAGTCAGATGACCACTTTAGTTTTCATAAATAAAGTACCATGCGTTTCAATTAAGTCTCAGCGGTTTTGCGTTTGACTTTAGGGTTGCGAATTACAGTCAGTTTTTAGCTTAGAATCACAGTGGTTTTAAGACAACGACACTTTTATACCACCTGCGAACAACAAGCTCGCTAGCATGTTCTTGTGGTCTTACGCTGAGGAGAATGCGCACTTGTTAAGTTTAGATACTCATGATACTAACTTGTACTTAACTTCTTTTCCGAACTGTCTATTGTTTTCTGTTTGTTCTTTTATAACATAAGTTGAATACCCGATCGTGAGACATACTTATCATTGCACGCATCACTTCTGCAAAGGCGTCAGCGAGATTAATAAAATTTGTCCTTTCGGGTTCAGCAGCTAGTGAATTTTATTTGAAAATATGTGTTACTATTTATTTTAGATAGATAATGAGTGACTTTGTAAACAATTATTGCCGCAGTAATCAACGTCGAAGTAAGTGTTATCAACCGAGCCGAAGGCCGAGGCTGATAACGGAGACCTTGATTATTTAGGATATCACAAAAACCGAATCTAATAATTGTTTAATAATACATTGTTTTAAAGAGAATAACGACAAACACACCTTTGCACTTAACCTGAATTGATATTGCTATTGGAAATCATGCATTTGGCGCGTAACCTACAGATTAGTCAGTTATCTGTAGGTTGCGCTGAAAGGTTCTGGCTTGTAAGCTAACGAGCCAACTAGGAGCAGGTTGCGTTGAATTAGTTCGTTATAAACCCGTGAAAGGATGATGATGAAGTTGTGAACTGCGGAGTGAAGAATTAAATGGGGGATGATCATCGCAGTTATATACGCAATTTTTGCAGTTGCGTAAAGAAAGCTTGAAAAAAATTCAGGCTTGTACGGGATTCGAACCCTTGAGCTCTACGATACTGGTGCAGCGCTTTACCAATTAAGCTAACAAGCCAACTGGGAGCAGGTCGTTGAATTGGTTCGTTATAAACCCGTGAAGGATGATGATGAAGTTCTGAATATATGAAAATCATATATGTGATTTGCGGAGTGAAGAATTAAATGAGGGATGATCATCACATTATATAATCAACTTTTGCCGTTGCGAAAAGAAAGGCCGAAAAAAACATCCCGTACAAGCCTGAATGTTTTTCAGCCTTTCTTTTCGCAACAGCAAAAGTTGAGTATATAACTGCGATGATCATCCCTCATTTAATTGTTCACTCAGCCGTCCACATATATGATTTTCATATATTCAAAACTTCAATAAAGGTTATTTGCGTTTACGGTCATCCAAAACCACTAGGCTCTAACGGTGCATGTCATGAGTAATAGACTTTGTCTTGTTCTGAGGATATTCCGATTTTGGTCGAATTTTACGTTGTAAAACAGTAATTGTATTTTGTAGCGCATCATTTACATCACGATTCCATTTTTCCTAAGCACTCGCACGACAATCTCGCTTATCAGTAACTCCGTATTGGAAAGTAAATTTTGAATGGTTGCCTAAAAATCGGCGGCATTGGGACAGAGTTATACGCTTCGGGTTATGTGCTTCTGGTTTGATGTAACATATCCTACTCGTGATACTAGCTTGTGTGCACTTAACGTCTTTATCAAACTGGCGGACTGCGCGCCTCATACAGTTCCATGTGACATATCCTACTCGTGATACTAGCTTGCACTTAACGTCTTCTTCGAGGTGACGAGCGGCACACATCATACAGTTCCATGTAACATATCCTAGTACTCGTGATACTATCTTGCGCGCACTTAACGTCTTTATTGAACTGGCGGACTGCACGCCTCATACAGTTCCAGGCAGGTAAACATATGCTACTCGTGGTACTAGCTTGCACTTAAACTCTTTTTTTCGAACTGGCGGGCGGTGTGTCCCATACAGTTCCATGAAACATATCCCGGCTTCTTGTGATATTTAGTTTGGCTGGGTTAAAGATCGGTGTTTGAATCAGTTCAGTCGGCCTTAACTTATTTAGGCCGGACTACTACGGTTTTTGCGTTTTTTTTCCCCGATCCGCGAAAAAAAGTTCCAGCAAAAAAAAATAAAATAAAATAATAATAATAATAATAATAATAAAATACCACTCCTAGTAGTAGTAGTAGTAGTAGTAGTAGTAGTAGTAGTAGTAGTAGTAGTAGTAGTAGTAGTAGTAGTAGTAGTAGTAGTAGTAGTACTACTACTACTACTACTACTACTACTACCACTGAAAATGGTCACTGCTTTTTGAGGTGCGAGAAGTTTAGTCGTTTACATGGAAGGATTGAATTATACTGGTAAAAAGCTTATCAAAACGTAAATATACATGGATGAAGACAAAGATGACCCCTCTTTCGAGCCTGGAGATAATCCTGGACAAAAGAAAAAGGTAACATTCAAGCCAGCCTCAATGGTGGACATGAAACCATGTGATGATCTTCACCGATATCTGGTCGACAAATTTCACTCATCCACTAAATCCAAATCAGTTTTATTCGAAGCAATCGATTTTTCAGCCTACAAAACTGCTGCTAAGGTTGTCTCCTTTGTAACATCTGAAGACCGGCTACTTTTATGGATCAAAACCTTCGCTGTGCGATACTTTGATCACCTGAACGTGATGGGATATCGAGTAACATGGCAAGAACAAGAGTCACATAGCTGCCCAACCAAAAGCGATAAAATCATCATGCACATTCACGAGGAAGAAAATAACATTGAAGATCAAATGGTCACCATAACTATCTTTATTTCCACTGGCAGAATCATGGTTCAAGGCAAAAAATTCGCCGAGTGGAGTCAACAGGAATTTCCTGCACTGCTATCTATTGTTAACAGTCTCGGGTCGTCAGGAAACCTTAGCGCTGTTAGCGCAAAGGACCAATCTGCATTCCATATAGAACTCCAAAAGTTTTTCACAAAGTACAAAGGATGTGAGATTGCGGACACAAGGGCTTCGGAACTAAACGACACTACCGTGGAAAATGCCGAAAATGTTGTCAGTGACATAACAGAAACAGAAACACCCAGTGCAGACAAAGGAAATACAAGAATAACGCAATTGTCAACACCCATTGAACTCTCCCTTACACCGAGTAGGCTAAACACCTTAACTACTCTTCGAAATACCGTCGGAAATTTAGAAGCCGATTTTACTGAGTTTAAAGTAACAAACGCTGGTAACCTCGAGCACCTAAAAGACAAAGCTGCCCAACTGGATCACAATTTCAAAGTACAAACAACAACCCTAGGGGGCTTGCTGATGATCTGGAAAACAATACTAAACTTCTAAATCACGATTTACAAAAACACGCTGACTTAATTTCCAAATTACAGAATGAAAATCAAGCACTTCAAAAGAAAAATGCGAAAATATCGGAGGATAACGCAACCATGAGAAGAACACAGAACCAGCTTGAAGCGGAAATCACCTTTCTTAAGGACCAAATTAAAGCCCTCTGGGAAACAATACAACTGCCGCCGGAAACAACTAAGACGTCGAGCCAGACCTCTGGTGAAGAAATGGACGACAAATTCAATGATAGCACAAAGAATAAAGCTGCCATTCCTACATCAAACGACAACCAATGGTCAGAAGATGAGATACTACTTGTTAATCTTCCAACATCAAACTCTTTCTCTCCCCTTCAAGATCTACCAGAAAACCCGCCAAGAAAAGAACCACAAAACAAACCCGTAGACACTAATTCCCAGCACCCTCCTAAGTCTCCTGCTACCAACGACACCAATAATTCTAATGAAGTGATCTTTCTATGTGATTCAAATGGAAAGTTTTTAGACATGGAAAAAATGTTTTCTTCAGACCAGGAAGTGAAGTATGTTAGAACTCCACTGATTGAACACGCTAGATCGTACTTACAAAGTCAAATCCACACTGCTCCCCGACTACTCATATTACACACAGGAACAAACGATCTAGAAAGAACCAGTTCTCCTGAAGATCTTATTTCTAACATCTTAATATTGATTACAGAAGCCTCAACGAAATTTCCTTCAAGCAAAATATTCTACTCAACACTTCTTCCCGCAGCGACATCCCGACACCAATAATAACTTCAATAAACAATCAGTTGATCAGTAGCTGCTCAAGATTACCCAATGTGCAGTTAGTCAAACATGACAACCTCTTTGAGAATCAATCAAATATTCTTTACGATCAGAAACATATTCTTAAACGGTACGTAAAATTTTTCGCCAAAAACCTTAAAGACGCAATTCGCGGTCGTGCCAGACCAAAACCTACAGTTCCTTCTAATACAATGCCAGCCCAAAGACAAAGATCCTCACAAACTCAACCGACTTCTTCCCAAGGTCCCAAGCCACTATTACATCACTCATCATACAGCAATGCCGTAAAGAACACACCACCTCAAGTGCCTAGTTGGCCTCACCTTCTTCAAACTCAACCTCCGCCGTTACCATTTGTCACAGCACAACTTCCACAACGAATACCTCCAACACCATTGCAAAATTCACTACATCATGAACCAAATGCCTCAAATAAAGCATTCCAGCTTCCTATGCAAACCCTGCCGGACCAGATACTCCCAGCTCCGCCACCAACTATATCGCATCAATACTCCAAAACACCGCATCAAACGTTTCCTCAGGCCGCTAAAATGGAAACCGCAGGTGAAGAAACTCGCCCCTACAACAAATTAACGGATTCAGCAATGCCTCAGGAAATCATATCCTTTCTTCGTTTTATAAAATCATTTGTATGAACAATTTCATCTTACCCTTGACACTGAATTAAGTATTAATGATAAACTTTATACCAGTATAAAGAGTAATCCATTTATTATTTTCTATACAATCACGGACACCGAAGATAGTCCCGATATTTCAAGCACATTGTCCTTTTGCGCTTGGAATATTAATGGCCTTTCTTCGAAATATCTTGGAAATAAGTTAGATAATACTGATTTTGTGAGTGTTATTAATAACTCCGATTTTATATTGTTAACAGAAATTGGCAACTGCTCTAATCTGGAAATTGCGGGATACAAATCTTTTTTCAATGTCCCACACCAAATCAGTCGGGGAGAGGTGGGCGTAACTCCGGAGGAATCGCTTTATTTTATAAGAACAAATTCCATAAAAACATTTCCATCACTAAAACAACTCAGCATTTTATTTGGTTTAAAATTGAGAATCGTTTTCTAAATTCAGTGAAGAATATTTACGTCTGTGGTGTCTATATACCCCCTGTAACTCAAAAAATACTTCGATAACGAAATTTTTGATCAGCTAGAACAAGACATAGTACGTTTCTCTTCGAAAGGATCAATAATTCTCATGGGTGACTTTAACTCGAGAACCGGGAAATACTCTGATACTGTCTCAAAGGAGGGAAACAGTAGAATTAGTAATGATCAGTCGGAATCTGCTTTCCAGCCAACTCAAAGAAACAGTTTTGATAATGTTTTAAATAGCCATGGGAAACGGCTGTTGGAAATTTGTAAAACCTTTGACCTAAGAATAGTTAATGGCAGAGTTAATGGAGATACCCTAGGCAGACCCACTTTTCATGGAAAAAACGGAACGAGCGTTATTGATTATCTAATATGTGATCAGTGTACATTTCTCAACGTTGCAAATTTTGTTGTTAAACAGCCATCTTATTTATCGGATCATAGTGCCATCGTGGCATGGCTCAATCTTAACACCAGGTTAATTGGAGACGAAATGCACACTCTAAATAGTAGCAATAGATTATCAAAATTACCACGGCAATTTTGCTGGGAAGTTGACTCACATTTAAAATTCAAAAACGCACTGCGCACGGAACCAATCCAAATTCAAATTAGACAATATATGGAGAGAAACACCGAAGATGTGAATATCTCCTTAGAAAACGCTATGAAAATTCTAACTGAGAGCTCCAAGCTATGCCTAAAAATTTAAAGCTAAGAAAACTTATAAGCGTATTAAGAAATCATCCAACAAGAAATGGTTCGACTGTGACTGTCGCTTGAAAAGGCATGAATTACGAAAAGTCTCAAATGAAAAGCACCGTGACCCCTCAACTCCGAAGTGCGGGAAAGATATCACAAAACCTTGAATGATTACAAAAAGCTCCTAGACACAAAGAAGAGAGGATTCCATAAAGAAAAACATTACAACTCGACGAACTAGCTTTAAATCCTGACAAGGCGTCATTTTGGAATTGTTTAAATTCGATGAGCGACACTTTCAACGAAAATGTTCCTGCCCCAATCTCGGAAGAATCATGGCTTCACCATTTCAAATCTCTGCATTCTATTGACCCGACGAATTCCACGCATGAACATGAAATCCATAGGGAACTAAATTCTTTAGATCACGAAAAGGAACAGTTTAACCATCTCGATTATGAGATAACTGAGAGGGAAATACGTCAAGCGGCGAAGAAATTGAAAAATAAGAAATCACCATTTGTTGACAAAATACGAAATGAAATGATCAAAGCAAGCCTCGAACCACTAATGCCTGTCTATGTCAAACTTTTTAACCTCATTTTACAATCCGGAAAAATGCCAGATGTTTGGTGTCAAGGCCTCATAACCCCAATTTACAAATCTGGTGACAAGAGTGATCCAACAAATTACAGAGGCATATGTGTTTCTAGTTGCCTTGGAAAATTGTTCTGTTCTATTTTAAATCGAAGACTTCACTTGTATTTTGAGGAAAATAAGATATTACATAATTCCCAAATTGGCTTTTTGCCTGAAAACCGCACTGCAGACCATGTTTTCACTCTAAGGACCCTAATAGATAAATATGTGCATTATCACAAGGAAAAAGTGTACGCTTGTTTCGTAGATTTCCGCAAAGCGTTTGACTCTGTTTGGCACGAAGGATTGTTTTATAAGCTGCTAAAAACGAATATACGAGGAAACTTGTACAACCTCATGAAAAGTCTTTATTGCAACTCGACATGTTCCATCAAAATCGGTGAAAACAAAACACAGCCTTTTTCATATTCCAGAGGTGTACGTCAAGGCTGTATTTTAAGTCCTCTTTTATTTAACCTCTATTTAAACAATCTACCATTTTTATTCGAAAACACCTTATCTGACCCATTTGTTCTCCCAAATGGGAAAAAAATAAATTCACTTTTCTACGCAGATGATTTAGTTATTCTATCAAGATCGAAAACTGGATTACAGAACTGTTTAAATGCGCTTTCTTTGTATTGTGGCAAATGGAAGCTAAAAATTAATCCGAAGAAAACAAAAATTATGATATTCCAGAAACGCCCAAAAAAATCTATTGACATCAAATTCAACATAGGCAGTGAGTCAATTGAAATTGTCCAAGAATACACTTATTTAGGTACACGTTTAACTCCAACGGGAAACTTTACACTTGCACTCGAACACTTAAAAGAAAAGACCCTTCACGCGTTTTCTAGTATTCGGAAGCGGACAATTCTTAACAAACTTAATCCTAATACTGCATCCCAAATTTTTGACACCATGGTATTCCCAATCTTGAGTTACAACAGCGAGGTATGGGGAATGTATACCAAGCAAGATTTTAAAAAATGGGATAGCTACCCTATAGAAAAAATCCACCTCAAATTCTGTAAACGTTACTTAGAGGTTAACAATAAGGCCTCTAACATAGCCTGCAGAGCTGAACTTAATAGACTGCCGCTGCTTATCCCGATAAATCAGAAAATTATGAAATATTTTGTTTACCTCAACAACAAAGATAATGACTCTATAGTCAAACAGTCTCTCCTTATGTCAAAGAATCTACATTCTATGAATAATTCCGGATATTTTTCCAATTTCATAAACATGCTTGAACAATACAATCTAACCAGTTTAGATGCTGAATCTCTAGATAATGATAAAATTAGACGATATACCACAGAAATGAGAGAGAAATATCTATCTTTTTGGCGGCACAGCCTCGAAAATTCAAAAAAACTAGAATTTTATAAAACTTTTAAAGATGAATATTCTACATCTGATTATCTCTACCAGCTAAGACATTATGACGAACGACAGAATTTTGTTAAATTTAAAATAAGTAATCACAAACTTATGATTGAACATGGTCGATACCAAATCGATCATTTGCCAAGAGAAAATAGATTATGTCCTTTATGTAACTCAAATCAGGTAGAAGATGAGATTCATTTCCTCTTTCAATGTAACAAATACTCAGTACAGAGACAGGCATTTATTAATGAAATCAATCGAATAATACCTGACTTTGACAAGAAATCATCTCCAGAAAGCATAAAACTGATAATGAATTCGAAGGAACATCATGTAAATAAGTTAGTTATGAAGTTTGTTTCCTCCTGCATGAAAATACGTAATTCATTGTTAGTAATGTAACCGAATTTTTCTAGATTATTATTAGTGCTGTTTTGTTTTATATTTTGATTGCCATATACATGCTTTTGCAATACTGTAAAATGATGCGGTCATACAAATAAAGCAATTTATTACTATTACTATTACTACTACTACTACTACTACTACTACTACTACTACTACTACTACTACTACTACTACTACTACTACTACTACTACTAATAATAATAATAATAATAATAATAATAATAACGTACTAAAACAAAAAAAAGTGTGAAAATGAAAGCAATGTTATCAGTCCATTTGAACCTGAGCGCGACTTTTTAAAAGAGGGCCAAGATTTAGAAACCCATGCACTCTGTCCTAATTGCAAAAAGAAGTTCCGCAAAACACAAAAAAAATCGTCCATCCCCAAAAATAAAGTCCCGCGAATATTTCGTGTCATTCGGCAAAAATTTTCCCAAAGATAGGCGATCAGAACAGAACACTTATCAGCCACGGAGTGTCATTTTGATGTACATGTAATTTCAAATTCTCGTAATTAATAAATGACACAATGTATGGCTTTGAGATGGGAATCGCTAAGGAGTTATTTGGAGTTAAGGAGTTAATCTGTGAGCTTAGAGAATATATAAACTTTCTGCCAGTTTCTTCATAGTTTCAGGAAATTTCACCGAACAAATGCAAAAGAGAAAATCAAGTCTTCTGAAAACTATTTAGTAGGGGTTTTGCTTCAACACATTCATGATAAAACAATAAATGTTGAAGACATAAAAAATACAATAACATTACAAAAAAAAAAGAAAAAACAGCTCGGAAACGTTTATTCGGTTGTATCAGAAACCCATTATGGGTGTCTGGTTGTATATTGTTTTTAAATGGCTTGTCAGTGCGCGCGTTTTGCATGTTAAAAACTCATGCACAACAACAAAGGATTTTGTTAAACAAAAAAGTAAACGCATTTGACCTCTGAATTCCATGTTAAATTTGAAAAGCGCATTCATCCTCATCGCTTCATAATTTGTGCGAAGTCGGATTTTTCACATTCTTTCTTGTATTAAAGTACTGATGGTTTTTTCTACAGAATCCAAACCGTGGGTTGAAGTAATTATTATCATAATTTATCATAATAGCATGATTAGAATTACTGAAAGTATTAATCAAAGAAGAACGTAAATTGAACAAGGAGGGATTTATCAAACTGGTTTTCGATTGTCCCTACTATGCTCTTTTTCATACCAATAAACTGTGTAAAGATGGTCGGTTCTTTACTGGTTTGAGCATCTTTGTCGCGTTAGGTGGATGAGCACGTGCTCCTCGTCTCATTGAGCAAGTTTTAATCTAGATTTTTCCCCTTTGCAGCTAATTTGATTAATTTCCTTCCTTACCGGCCTGGTTAGAAAAGATACAATTCAGCCTTTTCGCCTCTGTAACCAATTTACTCTTTTTTTTTGCCTTAATTGTTGAACTGACTCTGGTCTAAAAATAGCGCTGTGAGACCTGAAAGAATAATATTTTCTCGCTATCGATCCCTCTCTAAAACAATCACTAACCCTATGAATAATTACTAAAATGCTAATTTGCATTGCTGACATTCTACGACTGTAAGTAACTTACCGTTAAACTTCTCTTCTCGGCATACTTCTCGAAGATCAAGGAACACCGGACATCGAACATCAAACCACGATGATGCAGATATAAAGATTGTCAATCACAAATTCACAAATCACGTGTTCTGCTCAAAAGGGCTTGGGAACTTCTTACAGCGAAACACCCCCCCAAAAAAAAATGTAAATAAATAAATAAAAATCAGCCCTGTGTGAAAACAATTAGGTAAAACTTTTATCGAAAACAAAAACACTTCAGGCCATAGTTAGTAGCTATGTTCAGGCGAATATTTAGTCGTAAAGCGTAACCAGTATTTTCTACACAAGAAAATGACATTATAATGGAAGCAAAAATAGAACTTAAAAATGAAATGAGTATTACTTATTGTTGGCAGCACATACTTGTATCCACTGATAAGTTTGATAATGTGCTACGAAATCGAATATCCATAATTATGGCAACAAATGCCCCTTGTTAAGTTCTGTGAGTATTTGCTACGGTAGCAAATACCCACTTTAAAATTTAATGGATATTTGCTACGGTAGCAAATACCCATTATGGGTAGCAAATACCCACTCGAAATTTCAATGAGTATTTGCTACGGTAGCAAATACCCATTATGGGTAGCAAATACCCACTCGAAATTTCAATGAGTATTTGCTACGGTAGCAAATACCCATAAAATGAAAAATGAGTATTTGCTACTGTAGCAAATACCCACAGATCGTAGCAAATACGCACATGAATCTGCCTCTCTCTCTCTCTCTCTCTCTCTCTCTCTCTCTCTCTCTCTCTCTCTCTTTTTTTTTTTTCTAACTCAATATTTGTACACGGTTTTTCGTTTGTCTGCAGAGCTAATTATTACCAGGAACCTGTCATCTAAGAAGCAATTATCAAAGAACTGTCAAGTAACGGCCTGTTAGCAAAAAAGGAAAACGCCCTGTGGTGGAATTTGAATCACTTATGGCTTCAGACGCACCTGAAGGAGGGGGAAGCAATGAGGCCGTTCTTGGTGTTAACGCTGCACCGCTATTCAACATCCATCTTAAAGTTGATGATCCCCCGACGGTTAGATCCTTGTCATCTAAGGTTGCTGATGCGCTTAGTTTTGGGTTACGTGCGGCTGGTATAGGTATTGGTGCGGCTGGTATAGGTATTGGTGTGGCTGCCACAGGGGTTGTTATAACAATTGGTGTGCTTTGTTATAAACATCCTGAATTCGTGATGAGAATTGTAGAAAAAGCTTTGACAGCACGAGGGCTTCAAGTAGGAAGTGTTACACCTGGCTCAATTCTTGTGAAGTTGCATTGTTATACCGAGGAAAGCTTCCGATCATTCATGGAAGATTTCGAGGCAAGAAAGGTGCAGGAGCGGTTGAATAAAGAGTTTGAAAATAGTGGTTATATTGGGGAGGAGCTAGAAGTGACCATCACTAATTACAAAGAAGCCTACAAGTTCTTGGAACAAATTTCGAGGTATGCGGTCGCTCTGCATCTATTAACTAGGTTCAATCGGACTAGTTTATACTGGTAGGTTGAGTTTGATCGTCCGGGTGAACGTAGTCCTGAATAGGACTGTTGTTGTTGACAGTGACAGACGTTTCGACAACCTGTGCGGTAGTCACCTTCAGAGTCAAAGTGAGTTGTATCACGTCAGTTAATGGTATTATACTCTGGTCATTGATCTGATTAGTCAATTACGTCGCGATGTTATTGGTCGTCTGTCAGTTAAGCCGTGATGTTATTGGCTATGAAGACTCGTAATCAGTAATTGGTGCGTTTCGATCCGTCTATTGTCAGGGGCACCCAACAAGGATATAGTTCAAAACCACTTAACATAGCATTGTTGAACGTATTTTAGTATTTAAACGGTAGACATAGGCATATTTTTATCCCCTAAAAACTTTTCATCTGTTCGGATTTCCTAGCTGAAAGTCTAGTGATCCGAAAATTATAGGGATCAAAACTTACCTTTTCGAAAATTTCAGCCGGGAAAAGGCTCCCGAAAATTCTAGGTGGCCTTTTTTAGGGTAAAAATTCGTTAAAAATGGGTAATTATACCATTTTGTAGATGTTCGAAAATCCTAGGAGAGGCATCTCGGCAATAAGTTGTACGGCGCTGGTAACTGTTGGCTGTTGGTAACTGTTAGTAAATGCTGCGACTGCCAGGCTTCTTACATTACCAGCGATCAAACTCAACCTACTTTTGAAATGACTCCTGGGTTCAAACCTTTTACAGTTTTTGTTTATACTAGTTATGCAATGCTTTCTCTTGGTATACCGTGAAATATCCCAAGAGTGATTTTTCGTAGTATAAACACGAGCCTTTAGGTGAGTTTTTAAACGAAGACAAATCATGTTACGAAAGGGATATTCACGGTATACCACGAGAAAGCATTGCATAAATAATTAATCCCATGCCACTCAACATGCCCATCAAATTTTTATAGGAAACCTTGACATCACAGGTAAACTCGAAGAAAGTCAGTCGTAACTTGAAGTTAGTTTATAAACAACAATGCCCAAATGAACAGGCTTTCTTATGATAGCTGATGGTTTTGTTCACCTCTGTCTGTTTTACCTGCGTCCTTAAGAAAATGGTACGACAGCTGTCCAACGTTTCTGACAGGATTTCAGGTAGGCTGCATTCATTATGTATTCCACAAGGGAGGGGGGGCAGAGGATTTTTTAGGAGGGATCTTGAATTTTTTTAGAGAAAAAAGAGGAAGATCCGAATGCAATAATTGTTTCATTTTTCATTAAAAAATCCTAGTTTAAAAAAGAAGCTGAAAAAGGCTTACCTTGGTCGATGTTAAGTCTTCTTTTACCTGTATCTTGGCAAGTTCAGGATATAAAGAAATGTTTAGTTCCGTAGATATTCTTCAAATAGCAAATGTCATCCGTCGAGTAGTTTTCTTGCTGTTTTTGTTATCTTTTTAGGAAGTAGTTCGGCTATTCTTCTTCGCGAAACGTGCGAAGACGGTACTAGAAATCTGGATTCCTTATCGGTGGAACTTGGAATCCCGATTCATTCCAATCGTAAGAAAGATGCAGGATTCCTAAGCCCACGATTCCGGATTCCACCTGAGAAGAATTCTCGGATAACGGGTTCCACAAGCAAAACTTTTCCGGATCCGGGAAACCGGGGGTACTATAACGATTTACTTCCACCCGGGTGGTTTGTGTGATAAATGGTAAGCAGCCCGGGTTTCCTTGCATGGGGCGATTGACAGAGGTAATTGCGCGCGGTGATTCTTACCTGATCTTCACAGTCAGTTTACATTTATTTTTTCACACAATGGAGGTTTTCACACTAGAGAATGATTATCCGTCTAAGGTGACTGAGTTATCTGTTGGGTAATCCGTGTCCGACAGATGTGATAACTGGATGGTTTTATTTTTGGAGGAACCATTCGTGATTTTGTATACATTTGTCTGTTTATCCGTCCATCCAGACAGCAAACAGTTAACCCCATTAACAATTTAGCAGGTACATTTTCTCTTCTCTCTCTTTTTTTAGGACCTATTTTGTCTCTAGTTTATCAAAGCCTTGGGAAGGACGGCAAAATAACACAATGTCAGGAAGCTGGGCCGTACCACTGTGCCTTCCTAACAACTGTAGGTGGGACGAACAGACTGGTGAATACAGCAAGGCTAGAGGAGAAAGGCAAAGCCTCTATGTAGTCGACAAAGCTCTCGAAAGGCTAAGAAGCATCAAAGGTAACCTGTAATCCTCTTTTAAAATTTCGTCTCACATTTCCTCTTGTTATGCTACCCATTCTTTTACTCTCCCTAGCTCTTCCTTCTATTTTTTTTCTTGTGTAATCCCCTAAGGTAGTGATCGCTAAAATCACGAGTGATGTTGTAGCTTATTCAGTAAACTGCGGGCTGTTTTTCTCTACTTTGTTATATGTTGTTGTGAACTTGAAGGTGGACAACGTTCACTGAATTGAAATAGAGGGCAATACAGTTTTGAGCGACGCACGTCAACTGGAACTGATGCATTTCCCTTTTTCAAGCCTTGACACTAGTACATTTTTAATTGCTAAGTGTTTTTACTCTTATAAAGACGATTTTCTAAAAAAAAAAATAGGCAAAACCAATGCCTATATAAGAATGCAAAAAGTCCACTTTTAGTTGACATGCGTCGCCGGCTCAAAAACAATAACACCGTTCGGATGCGGATCCAGAAAAATAAGAAAAAAAGGGCCGCGGAGGACTTTCCAGGTTGATAGATACTATTTTCATTTATTGGCTTACTCTTTCCGGAAAACAAACACTCTTTAGGTGATTAAATCATCCACGAACGTAAATAATTTAGAGCTATTGAACTTAATTACTATCAGGATAGTTATTTATAACTGGTTTCTAGCCATAATCTTTTATTGCTTTTGTTGTTGTTGTTGTTGTTGTTGTTGTTATTATCATTATTATTATTATTATTATTATTCTGACCATTGTGGTTTTTAGTTGAGATCCTGAGATCTTTCGTACTCACACTAACTTAATTTGCAACTCAATTTAGGTCCCGTTTGTGTGGTGTCAATTGCTGGGCCTTGTCGCAAAGGCAAATCGTATATCCTCAGCAAAGCATTTGACCAAGGGGAAGTTTTCCCTCTTGGACACTTTCTGGACCCAGAGACGATGGGTATCTGGATGTGGGTTGTGCCAGAAAAGTTGAAAGTAAGCTCTTAGTAATGACGTCGTGTACGATATATTAACTGCTGATACATCCAGCCCAGTAATGCTGGGGCTTGAAAAGACAGATCTGACCAACTATTTTGTGTGCATGGTTTGCTTGTCTACCTACCCTAGTGCCCTTGTCGCTACCCTAAGATCTGTGAAATGCTGATAGCGCATATTAGTTCAGAGTTCCTAAGGCCAATTTTTCAGACTCTGGGCCTGAAAAGTCTTGCTCCATCTCTCGAAACGCATTATTATATATTGTACATTATTTTCCGTATGAAGCCCAACCCATCGAAACCTATTTTCCTTTCAATGCATAGGACGCCAGTGGCCAGGAATTTACAGTAGTGCTGTTGGACTCGGAAGGAACTGATGCGGTGGCCAGTGATGGTTCCGATGATCACTGTATATTCACTTTGACCATTTTACTGGCCTCAGTTTTGATTTACAACTCAGCTGGTGTTCCTACCCGGACTGACCTTGATGGACTTGAGTATCCTTGAACAGCTAATACTTCTATCGTAGTTACTTGTGTAAGGTTATTAGTAAGCTTTGTAGTGAAATAACACTCATTTAGCCGTGTATTGAAACTGAAAAAGAAAAAGAATAAGGATCCCATTCAAAGCGATCTCTCTAAGAAGGACTTAGCCGGAACAAGAACTAAGTTTCTGTTTTAGAGAGATGCCCGTCTCATACACAGCCGGGCAAATTAAAGAATAAGCTGTCGGAACAACAGCAGGCACCAACCCTTCGGCATCCTTTAAAGTGAGGTGTACGTCTGCTAAGAAAGAATTGATTGGCAAAATATAAGATGTAACAGGAGTTCATATATGGATATAGTTAACATTCTTTAATGATTCAAAGCTTCATAGTGAAACTTTCTCAGCGAATTCAGCTCCACTCATCTGATTCAACCGCCTCAGCATTGCAGCAGAATGAAGATGCAAACCTTTTCCACAAAATCTTCCCATTCTTCATTTGGCTGTGGAGATGTTGTGCTTGCACTCCCTAAAGATTGTCACAATATCAAGGAGTATTTTCTGACAAGGGCAAACGGAAAATCATTTACAAAGAGTGTGTTGATATAGCTCAGGAGGCTGCATAAGAAAACACTCAGCCACCACTAGTTTCACCGCGAAATGACGTATGAGGAACGAGCAACTGAGAAATTCCATTAACTGATGACGTAGGGTGTCACTACGTAGCTGATTGGTAGAGCCGTCAGGGTAACGTGCTTCAACCAGTCATAGACACTTCTCAAATCTTTTTGTCAGCTTAGCTCAAGAACATTTCTGATATCTTGAGCATCTGATTAGAGTCATATTCATCGTCGTTGAAGGGAAAGAATTCACACGCGCATTAAAAAAATTAAGTGTATAAACAAAAAACGTATAAGTGCTAATGTGAAGCTAACTGACCACTTTTTTTCAATCTATAGGTGTTTAACTCATCAGCAGACTCAAAAGGTGAAGTCGCATCTAAAGTGGCCGAGAGCATTTTGAATTTCTTCCCTGGGTTTGAGGCCTTTAAACTTCATCCTCCTTCTTCTGATCCAGAAGTTGTATTAAATCTTAATCGAGAAGAGGTGCAGGGTGACGTAAACAAGTCGTTTGTGCGGAGAGTGGAAGAATTCAAGAGGATGCTGAGGTCCAAGTTAACGCCCAAACGCAGCTTTCGTGATGGAGAATATGTAACTGGCGAAGGTAATAACTGAACATTAAATGTAATTCTATTCTCAGATATGCACATCGTGGTTCTTCTTTATGTTCTTTTGTTCGTTATAATCTATTTTCGCTGGGTTCAGATTTCCATTGATGTCAAAAGCACGACATTGATATAATAATGCCTTTTTTTTCAAGATGAATAACACCGCGCCTGGTCATTTATAAAGCAAATTTAAATAAAGTTCAGATATAACACGCCCTCAGATTGGTTGAAAGCGTACTTTATGAGAGTATAAAACAAGGAGCTAAAGTTTGCTTTAAAAAACTAGAAAGTGATGCGTGAGGAATTTAACGGTTTCTAGAGCACTCAAGAAGTAGGGAGAAGCAGTCTCGTGTTTTACCCTTGCATTATACCTTTCGTTCGTGCTCTTGGCGCTTCCTGCGTGCTTCAGTGGTGCTTTACAACATGTAAAACGGAGTAAAGTCAAGGCTTCTTTATTTGTTACGTAAATGGCATTATATTTTTGTATGGCTGTTGAATCAAGTAGATTGATCTGAGAGTCATGCTTTAGGTGTAACTATCCGATTGGCGAAAGGCTGTGAAATATCATCGCATCATAACCTTGATCATTTTCTGAACTTGTTTGCGTGTTTGTTTGTTTTTTTAAGCTCAAGCAGCTCTCGTCAATATTTACGTTGAGGCATTGAACACTCCTGGAACAGTTCCTAGTGTACAGAGCGCCTGGGAGACCTTTGTGCATGCCAAGTGCTCCGAGGCAAAAGCTATCGCCATGCAGATCTATCAAAGCGCCATGTCATCTAAGCTAGATGGAACACTGCCTCGTGAGAGTGACGAGATTCGCCAAGTTCAGCAAGCGGCCATTGAAGAATGTATGGTTAGGTTTCAAGCTGAGACAGTTGGAGTGTCTGCTTTAAGCAGTGAAAAGTACCTGGATGAACTGACGGTAAGGAACAGTATGAGATCGCCCCATATAACAAAATTCGGATTCCGGAAGCAGGGGAAATTTTACTTGTAGAATATGGAATCCTACGCTGGGAATCCGGAATTTCATTAACGATTGGAATCTAGTACCTGGAATCCGGAATCCACGGTGTGGAATTCAAAATCCAAGACTGGTTTGGATTCCTTTACATAGCAGGGGATGTGGTGTCAAATCTGTGCTTTGTAAATTAAGGCCCATGTGTGCCCAGATCAATACTCAATAGAAGAAGAAGAACAAGAAGAAAGTAATTCAAAGTAAAAATGGCACATGTCCACTGAATTTTCTGGGGTGCATTAAAACTAACATCTGGCGAAACTGGTATCGTCTGGCGTTAAAAAAAAAATAATAATAAAAATTAAAAAAAAAAAAACAGACTTTGATTAGGTTGTACGTCAGGCGTAGCGCTGAACCTCTGCCCCTAAAATAAGAATTTGACTGGGCTGAACGTCAAACATTACTTGCTACGTCCGACGTCAACATTTATGCAACTGGCCCGTGATCCTTACAGAAACAGTGTAAAATAAGGAAAAAAAATTGAATTTAAACGCGCACCTTTCTCTGCCCATAGGAGCACATGGAAAATGGCCTGAAGCATTGGCTGAAGGAGAACAATCGTTTAACAAGACAAGAGTGCCACAAGCTGCTGCGTGATCTGAAAGAGCAGCATTTGGATCCTATCCTGAGACAGCTCAGTGGAAAAGATGGAGCTTCTGTCACTTTTGCTGAAATAATTGGAGGTTACTCTGCTATTGAGCAAGGATTTAAAACTCATTCTAGAGGAGCCAAGAATGTGTGTGCTCAGATGTTTTACGAGTTCCATCCTGTAAGTTTATATGTTCAAATTCCATGTTTAGGAGAATTAAAAGAAATATGTTTTTTTTTTTAGATTGAGTTATTAGACAGGTTAAATAAACATCAATAATGTGCAATTTTCTCGAACATTTACCTTGAATGGTTTACGAGCTCAGATGCAGATGCCGTCTCCCACGGACTTGAAAACCCTTCAGGAGGCACCATCTCTCATATCTCAGTCTTATAAACTATCCTGGACGTGCCTAAAAAGTCGTATTGGTATGTGATCTTGTGTCATTCCTCGCTAGAAAACTGATAAGAAACTCACTTAGTAGATGGGAACATCTGAAGGATTTTTAGCGTAACTCCTTTTATATTTTCTACTATCAAGTCCTAAGATCGCATATCTCTTGCCTACATAGGAAATGCAAAAGGAAATGGAAAAACACATGGTGCACTTGCAACAACTGAAAGACTTTGATGAAACTTTAGCCTTAGAGAGAGAAGAAAAAGCCCGTCAGGAACAGGAAAGGAGAAGGATTGAGGTAAAAATAGTAAAATAACTGAGCGCGTTTTTAGAAGCGTGAACAGGTAGAGGAAGTTTCACAGTAAGGATGATCATTGAACCTTTTCATCTAATTGACAAGTAGAGACGACATTTTTACTAAAAAATGACTTCAAAAGTAAACTCGAGTATTTGTAAAAAAACAAACAATTTAGTCTTCAACTCTAAAATCTACAAAAAATAGGTTTATAACTTAAAAGCACAGCAGACTTTAAAAAAAAAAAGGTTATCGAGAGACACCTTGTCTAAACTTAATGATAGAAACTGCACTTTTGTTGTATTTAGTTCTTATACGCCTCGATTGATACTGAAATGAACACTTTTTTCTGTATATTTGTTTTCGTTGCGTTACGTTGAAAAAAGAAAACAAAGCACATTGCTGATGGATCATTCTTTAAATGTACTAACTCTCTGGGAATCAAAATTAACCAAGTGTTTTTTTTTTTTTTTTTTCTCGGACCGGTATTTCAATGTTCGCTTGTAAAATACACTGTATAGCAATTAATCCTCAGTAGAGATCTATTCCAACAGGGCTCAGTACAACTTCGATGAATACAGAATTGTTTAAGGCTTCTTAAATATAGATTTAATAAGCTCACAGAGGCGTGTTCTTTTCAATGCTCGCTTTTATTTTTGATTTATCTAGGAGGAAAACGCGTGCCTCGAGGAGGAACGTCGCACGGAAGAGAAAGAGGTTTGCACAAATTCACTTTTAAGTGTAACCATTTTCTGCTGTAAAATATTACTTTATCTGTCTGCCTCATGTTCTCTAGGCATTTGCCATAAGGAAAATGATGTCGCTCTTTTGTAGATGGAGCTTCTGCGGATCAAACAAGAGGAGGACAGGAGACGCTTGGAAGAGCAGTTTAAGGCAGACGTGGAGGCCCAAAAAGAACAAATGTGCAACATGATGGCGGCAAACATGGACGAACTGCGAAAGGACAGGGAAGCAGTAATTCAGCAGAACCAGACGAAAAAGGAAAGAATGGAGCAGATGTACCAGTCTATGGAGCAAAGGAACGCTCAAGTGATCGAGTTTCAGAAGCAGATCACTGCACTTGCTAACCGCCCACCTCCACCACCACCGAAGGGTGGTTGCGTTATTCTTTAAGATAAAACTGCTTGTTTGTTTTTGTTTTTTTTTCCTTTTTCTCAGCTGAAGGGATGATAAGGTTAAAAAAAAAACTTTTTTGAATAGTTCAAGTGTAACATTTTGAACTAAATTCATATTTAACAATTGATTAGTGTTAAGAAATTCAAGCATGATCGCTTTCCAAGAGAAACTTCAATGAAATGATCTTTGCACTGCGATTTAGTGTAACCTCGATTCCCAGACTGAGGAACTTGGTAAGGTCAATTATTAAAGCTTATTCTTCTTCCAGTAGTATACACTGGCATCGATATATGTATCTTCCACTGTTATAAATTAAAATGTGAACTGGATACAACCCTGTCCCTTTATTTTTCACTTTTGCATGGTTAGACAGGTGGCAGATGAAGGAGTTATTTGTAATAAGACGTCTAATGATGTAGGGTAACGTTTTCAAAATACGCATTTGGCAAGAATACGAAAGCGAAAGCCCTGGCATCGAAAAGCCTCTCCTGCGTGTCCATTGTCCGTTTCGTTTGGATCGAAGAAAACTTTGTTGTTTCGTAACCGGCGCAAGACGCGAACAAAGAAATGAAACTGATCGATTTTATTAGTCGTCATAACTAAAAACACTAAGCGCAAATGCATCCAGTGCTCATGCTTCCCTTTCCCCGTTCAGCTCCTTCTCTGATTTAAAGCATGCGCAGCATCCGGTCACTGTCAATCTACTTATTACTAGAAATACGGAAATCGCAGGACCTCTCGAAGGACGTTGGGGGAACGGCAAGATGAGGCAATAGAGAAGAAAATTTATAAATCTAAAAATTTTAAAGAATTATTTTAAAGACACAAAACAAAACTGCAATAACTAAAAAGTAAACTAAACGAAAAGAAAAAGACAAAAAGTATAGAAGCGAAGAGAAAAAGGTTCTGCCCAAAAACGAACTAGGGAGCTTCGACGGGCCTCCCTCCCAAAACAAGTGCTGCATTTTCGCGCAGACGCGGTCGCTTACTTGAACATTCACGTCACGTATTAATCCTGCCCGTTTGTGGTCATGGCGGAGCGCAAAGGTCAACAGTGTTTGTTGATGAGCGAGCGAATATCGCGCAGTTGCGATGGGTTTTCTGGAGCCAGTGAGGAAGACGCCGGAGCACACGTTACCTCCAGATCAGCCAATGGCAATTTGGAGCGGATTCGTCCATTATTCTCAAATTTATAGCGCTTCGCGTGGAGGCGCGTGGAGATGGTTCCTTTTCTTTGTAGCCAGCCTTTAATTTCTTTAGTGGATAGTACTTACGATTGCAAAACTCGACAAAATGCCACTTTAACCGGCCAGGAAAGACAAGGAGACGTTCAGTTAAAGGTATCTTAGCTTTGTTTTGTTATATTTTGACTTTTGGACTATTTTAGTTCATGGGAGTTTCGACGACTCATCCCATTTTGTCCATGTTATTTACACACACCACGTCTGAGCCGCCTGTGCTATTTTTTGCTGCCATCAAGTCGGCGTTCTCGCTGCAGAGGATTTTTCGGAGTCAAGACTTCCCCTGCGAGGATTTACAGCCAATTGTTGAATTCGGCGTTTTTGTGTTTGCTATTCTGTTGCATTTGCATGAGAAATCGCTTGAGATTCAGCGATAGTAAACATTGTTTCGCAGACGATGAATAAACAAGAACACGCTTTCAGCGGTATTCAGTCTCGCTCGCTTGAAGATTAGATCGAGAAATGAGGAAGCGATTAATTCTACACAAAACAGGATTTACTCGCTGAAGTTTTTTTTACTTTCTACTTTATCGAAGTCGATACTTTTTACTTGTTTCTGAATTGATTTAGTTCGCGTGTTAGCGACGACCGGAAATACGTCTACGGCCGCAGGCTATACGCGTGTATAATACACGATTCCAAAGAAACTACATCATTTTCAGAGATCAAAAAAGGGATTTACATGCATGTCATTTCAATCATCGCCGAAAATAAACCGCATGCTCCTCAAAATACCATTTGCATACAATGAAAGTTTACGACACCCGACAATCAGTTTTGCTAATTAAGATTCTTATTTTTTTTAGACCACTCAGTAGTGCCCACTTGTTCCAAAGTAATCAAGTCTTTCAAGCGATAGAATTCGTGGACCGACACGTTTCGGAAAAGCTCTTCAATCTTTCCTAAGCTTTCTTCGCAAAAAAATGCGTGGCTTCGATCATGCAACGATTCTTAGTCCCAGTTTCCACTATCTCCGCAAGGAACGCCTGGCACAATGACCCTCCATTTGTGTTTAAAATACGACGAAAATCCCCGGGGGTACTTTCAGAAAAATTCGGTGGGGGTGTGCAGCACGCTTGCTGAAATCCTTACCCTGTTTCAAACCCATCTGTGATTTTCGCTACCCTATTTCAGACCTGAAGCCCTGGAGCCCAGCGAGCGACCAGAGCGCCTGACAAGCTGTTACAACACGTACACGGTTGGCGTAAACATTGAAAGGGAAATGGTCTTATCGCCAAATGATGAAGAAGAAGCTTCTTCTAAAAAACATACCCAATTCATGACTAGAGTGACCAAAGTTCTCGGATAAGGACGATAAACCCTAGGCCCCGTCTCACAACCCTTGCATTTTTGAATTCTGTGGGACGTTAAAGAACCCACACACTGTTCGTAAGTAGTCCCCGGTGTGGTGGTCTATCTCTCATGGGGGGAGGGACTGTTACGGGCCCGCAGTAATTGACGTCATGCTGTTGCGGTGACCCTGGCAATAATTGCCGAATCTAATGAAATAAAGTAAAATAAGTTGTCGAAATTGATACTCTACTTCAGAGTAAAACGGCTAAGAAAAAACCATACCCTTTGGCCCCGCACATGCCTATATAGCCTATATAAGGGAGTACCAACCCCACCCCTCCCCGGGAGGGGGGGCGAAAAACGCGTTGCAGGTTATGGGTCTCACTGCTTACGCAAGCGAGACTAACAAGTCAGCCCTTTATGAACACTTTGGTCATTGATGGGAAATCGCTTTCAGTCGAATCTTGCCTAGAAACAAAAAATGCGCTGTGACGTCAAACTACTGTACGACGTCATGGCGGACAGCATCGGATATATACAAGTACAAATGAGCGTTGCGAGTTTGCAGCTCGCTAGAGTCCACGCGCGCGACGAGATTATAAACGCTCTTCGTTCAGCGCTTCACGAGGAATAATAGGTTATCGGGTAAGCCTAATTTCATAACCCAACTGATATGTAAAATTGACCACCCTTCAGACAGCCATGATAATACGTTTCGGGTGCTTACTCTTTCCCATAAGCGGACCCAGTAAATGGCATCATATGTGGCTTCAACGGGCGTTTAATCTGGAGGGAAACAGTGGTAAGGTGAAACCAAGTGAAACAGATTTCAATTATAGATGATTGATGATTCCGCTAAGGTTTATAGTGCTCAATTAAAACGACAAACCATTGATATCAGTGAGGCAGATCCCGGGGAGGGGCCTGGGGGTCCAGCCCCCCTTATTTTTAGACCAAACAGAGGCCCGGAGGCCGAATTTTTTTTTTTTGCAAGGAATTACCTGGCGAAAAAAAATTCCAACACTGGAAAAAGTTGGGAAAAAAATCTTGCAGCGTTGTATACCAGAGGTTTTACAAAAAAACTTCTTTTCCAACCCCTCCCTGCCTCAAAAGTCAAATGGTCCGCTCCTAGGTCGCACCTAACTCTCCCAAAAATACAATCGAATACTGTTCGTTAACATTTTCTAGTTACCCACTCTCCTAGCAAAAACTAACAGAAGCACGCTGCCGATTATAAAGTTATGTCAGGCTCTTCTTTTCCCAAGGTTTCAAGGCACAGTCCCTGAAACAAGAGTTAGTGGCGGTTTAAGAATATTAGTTTAAACTGCTCCGGCCTTCTGTATGACAGGTCGAATCAGATTCAACTTCAAATCAGATTCATTCATTCTCAATTAAAAACGGATCTCATCTGCATGCAGCAAGCACAATGGCTGCTAAAAGCATTGATAAAATGGACCGATATTAAATAGTATAGGTACTTTTAACAATAATTTTTATGGTATTATATCAACGCAAGCTAAAAATCAATAAATAAATTGTATTTTACACGATGGGATTTAAAAACACAACTCCTTTAAAACTTTTTACTTTGTGAACCTACCATTCCAATTGATGCCAGATTTTACTGGAAATGTTGTAAGTTTTTCTTAACCTTACCTAAATCCCAAATAATGCAGCTGTTAGTACAGTATGGAGTAGTCTATAGAATATGTTATGAATAAAAATTTAAAACGTTTATAATATATTGCTATTAAGAGAATTGTCTCTTGAACTAGTTTAGTTTTGAATTAGGTTTCCGATGAGGTTTGATCGACTATATCAACGAGAATAGAGCTTCATCCGATGACGGGTTTCTTCTGCAAAAAGACATATTGCTATGATTTTTATTCTGATATTGATTTAAAATTGAATGAACACATAATTTGCATTTGCGTATTTATATTTACTCAGTGTCTTACATGTCAGATTTTGAAAAAGGGCTGATATTTTGTTTTTTGTTCTTAGTAAAAAAAAAAAAGTAGACACCTGGTATCACCAGAGGAAAATTAAAAGATTTCATGGCCAATTCCCAGAACATACAGGCATAATGAATTCAACTCAAGAACTCTTTGCCTTACTGACCATATCACTCAAGAACAGAGAGAGTTGGCTGGCGATTTTAGAATCTGCCCTCTATTTGACAGTCATATTAACCGCCTTTCTGGGAAATACGTTATTCATCTTGGCATTTAGCAACACGCCATCGCTTCACAGTCCTCAGAATTGCTACTTGGTATCGCTTGCAATTGTAGATATCCTAAACGCAGTTGTCTGTATACCCATTACACTTAAGCTTGCTGTGTCCATTAAAGGAAAATGGGACTTCAGTGATGTCATTTGTCAGCTTCAAGGAAGTTTGATTTCAGTTGTTTCAACTGTGTCACTCCTCACTCTCTGTATGATCGCCATTAATCGCTATGTAAAGATTACTCGCCCGCACCAAATCAACTGTATTTTAAAACTGTTTGTGAAGTAGTTTAAATCTATTTAAACGATTTAAAAACTATTTTTACCACAATTTGAGGTATTTTTATTATATTTCACGACGAAAACCAAAATAGCGTTAGAAGTTTGAATTGTATTCGATATCTATTTGAATAATATTTATAACATTTTCCCAGGTTTTCCTTGTATTTGAGACATATTTGCAAACAAAACTACCTTTTAAATACAGTATTTAAACTATATTTTCGGAAAGAGAGTACTGGCGAGTTGCTATTTTTTTTTTTAAATACCGTATTTAAACTGCATTTTGGAAAGAAGAACCTAAAATCAAAGATTTAAAAAGTAGTTTTTACAAGTAAAGTTCAAAGTCAGGTTTTAATCAGGAGGTTTAAAGACTATTTTGAATATACTTCCTCATCTACGACCTTAAACAGCTCATAAATAGCATAGTTAAAACATGTTTGAAGAATGTTTAAGAGACAGTTCAATTTAAATTGTGAATTGAAATGACGAACATCTTGAAATCTCTTCAAACAGGATTAAAACTAGCTGTTTTTACTGTATTTTCACAAACTTTCCTCATTTAAAAGGCATTTAAATGGAAACCTGTTTCCAAACCTAACTTAAACAGGCTGTTTACAGGGTGTTTTGAAAAAACCCGGTTGTCCTATGGTAAAAAATATACTTCAAAGGAAAAAAAGTCAAACAAATTTATTTTCAAACCGATTTTAAATTCTGTTTTCGGGGTATTTTTAAAAATTGATACCCGCAGTCACGGGCTTAAAAAACAAAACGAATAGACATGCAGATACAGTCTGCCAAAAGAAATAAGAACTCGTCGGTAAGTATAAACGCCACAAAATTATTAAGCCTAAGTCCACTAGAAAACAAGACATTGAGCTGCCAAACAGTTGGGAGCTAATGTATCTCCCAACAAAAACGAACAATCAGCCTTAAACTTCATTAGTCAAATAAAGTATCGAAATATGCATGCATTTCGAGCCCATCGAACGGTTTGATAACGCGCGTTGTGTCGTAGTGTGACAGTGGGAAAGATCTATCGATCGCCAATTATTATTCATCAAATCTCTCTGTGTACACAGAGAGTTCATCAAATCTCTCTGTGAACTCTGTCTACACAGCCAGATTTTAAATCAATCATTTATCAGTTACTAAGTTTTGAAACTTATAAAATGCGCATCAACCATAACGTAACATAACATAACATAACATAACATAACATTAACATGCAGTGTAATCTAAATAGTAATCTAATCGATTTTGACACAGAACTGCAGTTACGGTGAACAAAGATAGAATAAGCCCTGAACAAAATTACATAAATAAACGCTCACCTCTCTTGTTGCATGAAGAACCAAACGCTCAAGAAATTCCTCCACATCGTTATCTTACGTTTGTAAATCATGCTGGATGAATAAAATTTGCTCGACTTAGCTAGCCTGCGTGGCAGGCGCAAAAAGGGGAGGGGGAGATAGAAAAGCACGAAAGACGGGAAAGGGAAGGGAGCGCCTGCTATAAGAGCCGGTGTTTTTGTAATCCGCCTACCATTTTCTCAACTAATCCGATAATGTCACTGTCAATACGTGACCAATCACAAGTACGGGGCTTCTCAGTATGGTCCGAAGTTAATTACTTTGTTTACCGGAAATTGTCAAGTTGAGACGCTTTTTTCAAGTGATATCATAATCGAGCGAAATGAAACATTTTTGTTCATTTCTGCGGACGCTGGCGTCCGCAAATTCCTGATTGGCTGAGCCGTAATGAGTTACTTATTGGCGTGTATCCTGGCGTGTATTAGTGTGAGCGACAGACATGACGAAAGCATCAAGAAAATGTGTTCTGATAAGCTTTGGAAGATCAAAATTACTCCAATCATGTAGCAACTTCACGTTAAAACCCGAACTAAGACCAACTGTAACAGCTTGTTTAGCAGGAAGAGATGCTCAGGAGGTTTTGTATACTGGATTTGTCCGTACACTGAGCAGCGATTCAGGGGCGGATCTAGGGGGAGGGTGCAGGGGGTGCGCACCCTCCCCTGAGATGACCTGCGGTTTTCTAATACAACTGTTATTCTGCGAAAAAAAAAAACTATGTGGTTTATTAGTGTTGAAGTAGAGTAAGAGACGAGTGCACCCCCTCCTAAAAAAAATCCTGGATCCGCCCCTGCGATTCAAAGCGATTGCGATTCTTGCCAGACATCTGCAATGCCGATATTCAAAAGACCTCCTATTCCGCAAAAACATATACCGTCTTGAATGGAGTTTTAGATGGTTTGCAAAGAGAGAGCTGAAGCTTTGGTAAAAACTATCCGTTGAGCATCTTGACAATTGTTTATAATTCTCCGGTGCTTTAATTATTCGCGTCTCAGGCTGGCCAATGTTCTGTTCTTTGTGACCATCACGGTGCTTGATGAGGTTGTAAGTTAAAAGGTCTTGTGTATTCACACGAAACTGATCATTGTTTGTCGTAGACTGCGAACGGTAAAAAAATGAGAGACTGGTCGTAGTCTATGTTTGTCGTGTTTGCTGCGGGAGCAAAAACAGTAAAAAGGGGGTTCTTATAGCAGGCGTCCACTTCCCTTTTTCCCTTTCTCCCTATCCGTTCAGATACAAATTGATTCAGTCGAGGTGTACAACCAATATTTCGCGACATTTGTTTTTCTTGTTCACGAGTAACAACTATACATCATGATCAGGTAATCGAAATATTTTTGCAGTTTTACTGGTTAAGTTCGTATCGAAATGACTCTTTTCCTTTACAGTTAATTGATCAGATTACATTCTTGCTCTCACGCCAAATGTGTCACGTTAATTAAGCTTTAATTTGTGTCCGTCATCTTTAGCTCACGCATAGCAATACCAACCACAAAACCAATAGTGAACGCTCTGGCTCAGGCCTTGCAAGCTTCATGATGATTTTAGTGAAATCAAATATTATTGTGTTAGGTCTTGCGAGAATGAATGTATGTATAGTTGGCAAGTAAAATTCAATAATGAAATTATATATTATAGACATTTAACTTATTATATTGACTCAGTTAGCCTAAAATGGTTATTTTTCTGCTTGGGAATTCCTAAAAAGTTTCAGGAACATGATATATAGACATTTAGTTTGTTACATGTAAACAATCAGGACCTTATACATACACTGTACACATGTACAGCTGGTTCAATAACAATGTCGATCCTTACATCTCCAGACTTACAGCTTCTTACATACATTCGTGTATGGAATATAGACAAAAACCTTTTCTTTTTTATTATAGCCTTTATGCCGCTTTAAGATTTATAACGTAGATAATGCAGGTAATACCATGTAATCACATAGGAATACTGAAATAAAGTTGTTGTTGTTGTTGTTGTTGTTGTTATCGAGATCTGAAATCTGCTCTTTGGATAAAATCCCAGAAGCTGGTCCAACTGGTTCAGAGGAATTGAGCGCGGGTCCAACTGGTGCAAAGTCACCGGACGCTGCCGCAAGTGGTTCAAAGGAATTGGACTCTGGTCCAACTGGTTCAAAGGAACCGAAATCCGCTGTTGTAAAGTCACAGGACCCTGGTCAAACTGATTCAAAGGAGCCAGAGGTTGCCCCAACTGATTCAAAGGAACTGGAATCCCCTGGTGTAAAGTCACAGGACGCTGGTCAAACTGGCTCAAATGAAGCAGATGTTGGTCCAACTGATTCAAAGGAACAGCCAGCTGTACCAACTGGCTCAACGGCACCGGAAACCGCTCCAACTAGTTCAACAGAGCCGGACGCTGGTCAAACCGCTTCAAAGAAACTAGATGCTGCTCCAAGTGGTTCAAAGGAGTCGGAAGCTGTTTCAACTGATTCAAAGAAACCAGAGGCTGTCTCAAATGGTTCAAAGGCATCGGACGCTGATCCAAATGGCTTAAAGCACCAGTCATTAAGCCAAATAGTTCAAAGGGGTCGGACGCCGCTTCAACTAATTCAGAAGCAGCGGAAGCTAATTCAGCCAGTTCAATTGAACCGGAAACTAGTCCAAATGGTTCAAAGGTGCCAGACGCTGACTCGAAGGAACAGGAAACTGATTTTACTGAAAGAAACTTCATAGGTAACACACGAACAACACAAATGATACATTTATTTGCGCTAACTAACCACAGATTTACACAGCCTTAAAATCTCCTTATCCTTTGTCATTATTTGGGTCGACCATAACGGGCCGAGGAATAGAACCCAAGGATCCTCCTTTAAAGTTGTCTGTTCAAAAGGAATACGTAATAGGAGCTTCTTCCCATTTAACTACTTAAAATGACCTTTAAATGATCACCTTTTAGTAAAGAAATCAGAAAGGCCCAAACATAGTTATGTACTGTAGAGAATTAGATTGGTTATTTGGTCATTCTGGGACAGCAGTGTATCGGCCAGTTCATTTTTAAATGAACCAGTCTAAACATTTAAAAATGCTCGGGCTTGTTTACTCGGTTTACTTGAGTTAAGCAATTACGGATGGTTTTTTATGAGGGAGTTTCAAATATTTTTTAAAGCTCTTTGACAAAAGTGAATTTAGAAAACGCTAAACAAAACCCGCTTATTAGTACTGCAAAACAGATTTTTGTATATGTTTCCTATTTTAGGCAACTGTGTCATTGTGCCGAAGTCTCTGGTATGTCTTCTTTTTCTTATGATGTTCATTCTAGCGGTGCTGGCGATGGAGTGGTGGTTCCCATGGTTAACAGGTGAGCGGACCTAATAATGATAATGATAATGATGGTGACACTGATGAGAAATTAACCGACGCGGTGTTAAGCACTATAATTATGTCTGCAAAAAACAACCTACTTACACCTCTGGCCCGGATTTGGCGAAAGATAGTTAACAAAATTTTCTCCTCTAAGAAAATCGGTTTCAGGGTAATATTTTTGAGCCTTTTATTCAGGCTCATCAGTTATTTTAACCAAAAATTACACCTAACAGTAAAAAAATTAAGTTAGTTATTATTAGAAATAAGAACCCAATGGTAGGACTGTCGGGACGGGTAAAAATTCCTCTCAAATAATTAGCAAAGAAACTTGAATTAAGGATATAAAATACTAAACCGCATCATACCTTATATTTCTATAGGAGGGAAAGGAAACGAGAGGGAACAGCCAAAATGACTCATATAATTAATATAAATAAAGTTTCACTTCTTGATCAGCCCTACTGGATACCATGGAGTTGTGATTCTAGCGGAAGTGATTCCATGAAAGAGTACACAAAGGATGTGCATTTTGCAACTAAAATTAAATTCTTAGACAACCTTAAGTAACAAAAGGAGAACCAAATAACTGTACTTAGAGCCGACGCATACCTGGTAAATAAACTCAGTACTCCTGAAACTACTAGACTGTGAGTCAGAGGCTCCATAAAAGCCTGTTTTATCAATTTCGTTACAAAAAGAAACCTAATTGACAAAGTAACTGCAGACAGCGCCAAACAGTCCTCCCCTATTATGACCGTTTTCGTTCACTGTTTCAATGTTTTACTCGCCTGACTGACAACTCCCTGTCAGTTTTATCAGTCATTTATCATTTATCAGAGGTTTTGCAAATTAAAGTTGACCAAGTTTCTTTGGTGGTGGGGCGATGGCCAGGCATTGATGTCCTCGTGATTCGCTTAAAGTCTCCTTCAGTCGATAAGAGTTGCTACAAGACCATCACGACATTGGTCGTTTACTCATAAGAGACGGATAATCCGTATGGTTAATATTTTTTTCTTAACGTACGGTAAAACTGGCAACAAAACATAAACATTGCCGCAAAACTAGTTGAAAGGCAGTGTTGCGCGTTTTACCGCCCCTCCTTCACCCCCACGTTCAAACCTATCGAAAAGTGGTTGCAGAAGGTAGAGAGCAGTTCTACGGATTTTCAACAAAATCTGTACATGCCTTTTACCGGCCAAAGGCAAACTTTCTTTGCACCAAGTGACGTAACCCCGGCGTTTGTCGTCACACCCGCTCAAATTTATGCAATCAAAGTTCGGTACTCACGCAACCTGCATCAGCACGGGCTTGAACGTTGGTGGTAAGTGAGTAAGTAAGTAAGTAAGTAAGTAAGTAAGTAACTTAATTTAACCAGGGTAACCTATTCAGCAACGAGTCTTGTATCAATAGGAGCCCTGAGGAATAAAGATGTATACAATTTAAATGTGAAAAGAAAAAAATCCTAAGGTATGGTATGTACAAGGTATGTACACGATTGAAGTCAACAATATAACAATAAACGTGTAGCTAAGTCAATATAATAAGTGTGTGCCAAGAAATAAGAAATAAAACTGATAAAGTTAAATACCTTATTTATCATTATATTTTGAAAACTATTTAAGAGCGGATGTCAGTAAATATCGACCACACGTCTACATAACTGAAAAATCGAAAATTCTCAAAAAAATTCACAAAGTAGCACTAGGTAAGCTATTAACATAAATGAAATTTTTACTTCCATCCGATAATTATTTTCCACGTACCGGGGGGTTATTGGTTTCGCGGCTCTCGGACCGGGTTTTCCAGGCCCGAGACCATGTGCCACAAAAAAAATCGTTTTAAAATTCAAATCCATTGTAATGTGGACAACAAATAACTTATTCAGAAGAGTACCTAATTGCACACATTCTAAGTGGTGATTTACTCAGTTTGAACGAAAGTGTAATATTTTGGAGATTTTTCATTATTTTCAATATTTTGAACGTTTTCGTTCAATGAAAAAATGGCAAATTTCAAAGCCCAAAATTGTCGACTGGTACCTCGATTTCAGTAACGAGTCTTATACCACGTTAAAGAGCGTTATCTCTTCTTTCAAAATCTGTTTTCAAAACTACGGGCAACTTAAAAAAAAAAAATGTTTGAGGCCAAAAGATACTAGTAGTACTTTTCTGAAATTTGAGCTTTCCAGACTCAGCGGGTCGATGCTAAAAACTCAGAAAAATGCAATAAGAAATCAGTTTGAGCAACAGTGATTTAACGTTATCAGCTATCAGAAACCAACACGTGTTTATCGAGCGATCTGATAAAATTTAAAGCCGTTTTCCAACAAGAAAAGCGGAGTTTAGCCATCTTCTGCTACCAAACGCACGAGTGACGTAAGGTTGTCAAAGGGCAAAGCACAATCATAAACTTCAAAAAGCACAACGTTTCTGCGTCCAGGAATTAGACTTTAGCGGACAGAACAATGCCTACGAGTGTATGTTTCATACCTTAGCATGGGTTTCCTAGATACTGGAAATAAAAAACATCGAGGACAGCATCGGCAAGAGCATCTTCGGCTGCTCTCAAACCACCTGTTTTGGGTTCGCATTTCGACGGAACGCTTGCCTCGAGAGGCGCGCGGCACGGATCTGAACTGAGCTGAATTTATCGGAAATATGCCACCACCAACAACAACATGAGCTTTTTTCGGGTATTTGTCGTTTTTTATGCGAAAAGTTCGGGTAAGCAGATTCTCGCAAAAACCATTTGGCTTAAAAAATGTGTTTGAAAGCCCACCCTGGATTTGAAGCAAAAAGTATTTCGTCGAAATAAGCTAAAAATACCTAATTCACGCGGTGAATCATGGATGATTATGGAAGGATTATCGAATTCTTGCCTAACCTGAGGGATTTCCCGTGATGTAGGATTAGGGCTAGGAAAAAAGCCCATAACCTGCTCCTGTCGTTGTGAATTTCCTCAAGATCAAAAAATTCAGTAAGAACCGAAAACAACAGCTTAAAGGAGGTGAACACACCTTGAACTAGCCGGGGAAAAGGGGCTTCTGATTGAGCTAAACTGTCATTGATGCACACTGCAATTAGATAGACCAGTTACTATCCCCCGGGCAACCACATGGGGAGTACTTTGAAGCGGTCCTGTCGGAGACTTTCGGGGGTAGGGGGCGCGGCAAATCAAAAATAACTTCTCTTTGTTTTTGTGAAGTACATCATTTCTCGCACGGTTGACAAGGTGACGGCGGACTCCGTACCTTTGGAAAGGCCCTTTTGAAACATATCCTGGCAACATGCAGGGCATCACGAAATTAACGTCAACACCTTGAATCAACTCCATGAACAGGGAGAGGCGATAAGTCCCATCTTGAAAGATGCTTGATGTCTAGACGTGAATAGTCTGTCCACAGTCATTTTTCATTTTGTATTTCGGGACCATTTGACAGCGTACGAGTGAACCGGAGCGCAGTAACGAGCCCTAACCCCACCCCATTGCCCTTGCGGTCAATAAATCATCGCGTTTTTCATTTTTTTTATGCGCGTTCGAGAACCTCCAAAGGGAATATTGACGGTCTTTGTATGGTTTCAGTTTATTTTACCGACAAAAAAGAACAAAACAAAGCAAAAGACAAGTATACAGAAACAAGCAGAAGCAATGTGGTGAGGAAGCCCAAAAAGAAACCATAAGGCTTAGGTCATCCCCTTTTCGTTCGTTTAGCGTCGAATAGGTTTCCTGGTTTTGGGTGGGTCGGTCAGTGGGGTGAAAAAAAAAATCACAAGAAATCTGAGAACGGGAGGCCTGAAACCCCAGCATCATTGCCGAGGAGACTGAAAACAACAAGACATGGTCACCAAATCGACACAAACTCAATATGGCGGAAAATTTGATGGTCAATTTCATAAAAAAAGGCCCAAAAAGGGTAAAAAGCAAAGAGGATACACCACCGAACGTTTTATGCCTCGAAATGATGTTATAATGCTATTTTTTTAGATTAAAAGAGTTAATCTAAGTCCAAAAAAAAATAAAACTTGTCGTTTGGACGACACTAAACGAAGAAAAAATTAATATAGGTATTAAGCTCCCTTAAACTATAAAAGTATAAGTTTACAAGGACAGGATCGAACGTATACTGAGTAACTAAATGACAAAAATTTGATCAAAATTAAATGAAAGGCTAAGAGCCTAAGTGCTGTCTGATAAAGAAGCGGTAAACAAGAAGTGCTGCCTCTCATTTAAAAGAGACGTGAAATACTGGGTGGACCACATCCTGAACTCCCGCGTAAACCGCAAGAGAGGAACGCTCAGGGCTAAGGAGACTTGTACGCACTGTTTGCACGTGCGTACCCGAAAAAGTTGAGGGAAAAAAACAGAATGAAATAAACATAACTAAAAAAAATCGGTTTCCAGAGAAGAGACGACATTAATTGGAGAACCGAATCTTGGATGATTTATTTATATAGCAAGCTTGATGATGTAAAGCGTGAACGCGTTGTTTTCTCAACGACCTGTCTTCGGAGTAGACGAAGTAGGGCACAATTACGTCAATGTGTGGTGCTTTTATCGGTCAAAAATAATGTGACAAAAAGGAGTAAAAAGAGTCATTTGTAAACTAAAGTCGGAGGTACTACAAGCTTGATTTTTAATAGCTGAATTAATGATAAACGGTTGACGTCAATCAACATAACAAGCCGACAGAATTAAAGAATTTTAGAGGTTGTGTCATTTCATAAACAGCAAAAATGCTTTTGCTTACAACCGTTAACCCCACCTTTAATAAAGGCACCTTAAAAAAATGTTGAGATTTGGGGTGGGGGGGAGGGGGGAAAAAAGATGTAGAAAAAGTTGGGCGTACCTCCGGAAAAATCCTGACTACGCACCTGCTAAAGCCTGAAACTGAACAACAGGAGTCTTGACGAAACGTCCTCAGTTATCACCTGTCCGGGGTCGTACTTTCAAGGAAACGCTGATCAAGAATCACTCATGACGGAATGAAAAATCCTCGTAGCTTCCAGCGAAAAGAGGAGTGACAACAGTGGTAAGCGGTCGTTCTGTGAAATGTAACGCAATCTTTGCCGTTTACGATCTTTCGGCGCTTGGATTTGAAACGTTGTTGTTTGGTATGTTCTCCCGTGTGGATACTTGACATTTCCAATATATGGAAACAACATGCTAAGGTACGAACAACAGACATTCACAACATTGTTTTGTACGCTAAAATCTGATTTCATGGAGGTAAAACGTTTTGAATTTTAAGACTTTTTAATATAAGTGCTTTGCCCTCCCTTTGACAACTTCACGTGACTGGTGCACTTGGCAGGAGTTGACAGCTTAAATCTGACTTTCTTCATAGCAAACGGCATTAATTTATATGAGATCGCTGTATAAACACGTCTTGGTTTCTGAAAGCTGATAACATGAAACCACTATTGCTCAAACTGATTTCTTACTGTATTTTTCCAAGTTTTTAGCATCGGCCCGCCGCGTCTGGAAAGCTCAAATTTCAGAAAAGTACTACTTGTATTTTTTGGCCTCAAAAATTTTCTTTTAAGTTGCCCGTAGTTTTGAAAACAGATTTTGAAAGAAGAGATAACGCTCTTTAACGTGGTATAAGACTCGTTACTGAAATCGAGGTACCAGTCGACGATTTTGGGCTTTGAAATTTGCCATTTTTTCATTGAACGAAAACGTTCAAAATATTGAAAATAATGAAAAATCTCCAAAATATTACACTTTCGTTCAAACTGAGTAAATCACCACTTAGAATGTGTGCAATTAAGTACTCTTCTGAATAAGTTATTTGTTGTCCACATTACAATGGATTTGAATTTTAAAACGATTTTTTTGTGACACATGGTCTCGGGTCTGGAAAACCCGGTCCGAGAGCCGCGAAACCAATAACCCCCCCGTACGTGGAAAATAATTATCGGATCGAAGTAAAAATTACATTTATGTTAATAGCTTACCTAGTGCTACTTTGTGAATTTTTTTGAGAATTTTCGATTTTTCAGTTTTGTAGACCTCTGGTCGATATTTACTGACATCCGCTCTTAAGGACGTGGTACTTTTAACTTAATTGGGTAAATAATTGAAACAAATAGTCCCTGCACACTTAAAAGTTCTTTTGCCCATGTTACGTTTAGGCATTGGTGGGTGCATGTGGTTCTTTCTCCTAGTTGCATAATCCTGCAAATTCTCACTCCTTATAAAACATTAAGATAGCAGGGCACCAGATTATTTAAGCACTTAAAAACTGAAATACACACATACATTTGTGCATTTTCCTTATAGAAGCTAGATTTAACCAGTTAAGCACATGAAAGGTGTCATTTGAGGTGTCCTGCCAAAATGTAATTCGCGCTGCGCTGTTCTGTAGCCGCTGTAGCTTTTTGCAACACCCTTCTGAGATTTCCACCCATGCAACATCAGTATAATCAAATAACGGCTGCAAAAGTGATGTGTATACCTGTTTAGAGGCTTCCAGCGTGAGGTTCGATCGTATACGAGACAAAAGCCTAAGCCTCCTACTGACCTTGCTGCTAACATACTTGACGTAATCTTTCCATGCAAGAAAGGTTCCCCTTCTAAAACAACACCTAACTCCCTAAATTTAGGTACTCTTTCTAAAGTCTTTCCGTACGGGGCGCGCGAGGGGAGAGGAAGGGCTTGCCAGAGAGACCCATGAAAATCGTTTTTACCCCCTTTTTTAGAGTGCGGATAATTTCTTTTGGTTAAGAGGCTCCCGAGGGCATAAGTGTTCGCGTTAGGCGAGAAAACTGTAAATCAGTGAAAGCACGAGATCTTTTGCAAAGATGTAATACATGGGCAAGGCAGTGAAGGTCTTATATTACACCACTAAATGGAGTAATCGAAGTTCAGATCTTGGCGGTGACTTCAATGAGTCTCTGCAGCTGTAATCTAAAAGAAAATTGGAGTGTTCAAACGGTATTCGCAAAGGAACGATTTGACATCAAATACGCATTAGCAGAAGCGGCGACAGACAACACAGGTAGCCCAAGCTCGAAATATGAGCATCGGCGAGCATCGGCATTGTTGCGTAACATTCGAAATATAAGGATTTGTATGGGGTAAAAGCCTATCGTTTCTGTAACCTATGAAAATGAAAGGATTTCAATAAAAACAGCTTACCTTACATAAAATGTGTGTTACAACTCTCCCTGTGGTCCATGGGCCAATTTATGGCCGTTTTATTATATGGGTTGTACTGTAAACGGTTTACCTTTCTGAAATTCTTCAGAACCGCGGACCCTTAAGAGGTTATGCATCGAGTAGTGTGCTGTTAAGGTAAACTCTTAGAAATCTAAAACAAATGGACGAGGGAAGAAACCTCTCTTGGTGGGATAATGGTTACGTTTTCGCTTTTTTATGATTTATTTACTTTTGACTCCTGTTTCGTCCTTCTTCCGATTGCGTACACTTTGCGAGCCATGTTTTTCTTCCCAGAATGCAAGGTACCCTTTCTGTGTCAAAAAATTGGATGGGTTTGCCCGTCTGATGTGTATTCAATACGAATTATCAGTCTATTATCCTTCCAAACATGAATTAAATCCGTTACTGTTCTAGTGTGAAAACGGCCAGTATTCCAGAGTCAGGCCTATTGACGTCTGCATGTGCACATACGGAATTTTTCTCGACGCGTAACGTAACTAACACTACATTTGAAGGTATTGAAATCCACTTTTTAAATCTGATTTCCAGTTTCCAGACTGAGGAGATCTTGCTGTAATTATAGACAATCAACCATGGACTTGACAACTAAATAAATCACGGTGTCATCTGTGAATAGGTGGACTTTGGTCTTCATACTGGGGAGGTCATTTAGAAAGGCCAGGAATAAAATAACCAGCATAGAATGTTTATCATTAGCGCGGCAAACATTTCACGACTATTTCGCCATCATATATAAGCTGTTAGCTTTAAAGTTTTTCGAACGCGGTCCTGGTGGCGGAGTGTCTCCAAGGTTCCGAAATCAGGAGTGTGCGTGACCTTGTCAGGAATTTCCGTGTCATTCTTTAGGGGAATACAATTTTCCTACAGTTTGTAAGTTACTAGTTAAAAACAATGTTAGAAGGGTGTTCTGCTGAAAGTTTCCATGAGGCTTACATGTTATAGACGATATAAGTGGGAAAATGAAAAATAAATACAGGACCGCATTAAACGATTTGAATGACTCAGTACAACAAAAAAAGTAGGAAAACACTCAGTTTTTACATTACCATGTCGTGTTACAAGCAGCTGCTTAGTATAGAAAAACTTGATATGATAACCACGTTTGCTTTAACAATTACTTCAAATCAAAAATGCTTCCCAGCAAGAAGGATGCTCGATCTCTCTTTCGTGACAGTACGTACATATCATGCGCGACAAAGAGAAATATGAACCGGATCCTTCTTGCGTCACACAAGACAAGGAAGTAGCCAACGGGGACAAAAGAATTTAAGACGTAACGAAAGGTCGCTTTCTTCCACAGCCGTCTAATACTTCGGCCGTTAGATTAATTCATCAGCCACCGTTGAAGTCTGGTTAAGGTATTGTACTTTTGTTACGATTAGGAAGTCTGACGTTACTTTATCGCCACTTACTCTTCTTAGTCTTATTTATGCAAAATCAACGCTCGCTCGCGTGTCTAACAGTGTGAGAGCAAACATTTATTGGCGATCAACTTAACAACGGAAAGAAGCTTCCAGAATTATTTATTGTCTTTATGCACATACTACAGTGTTATAGGAGGTTTTGAAAAGTTGATTCGTCGGCGATAAGTACGCTTTGTACGGAACTGGGCAAGAGAAACAGAAGAGAAATTCAGTACAATGGAGCTTCCATAAGATTTTGAGATCGTAAAAATATTAATTCGCGAAAACCAGACTCACAAAAAAAGAAGTTCTAAATCATGTTTGTAGATTTCACATTAGATTCAGGTCTACACTCTGGAATAATCAGCTCTCATTAGGTATTTCTGTTCCAGAATAGTTCTTCGATATTATCAACAATTTAAAAACGACAAGCGATTGCCGTAAACAAACGACTAAGTTCATTATAGCTTAACCTCCCGATCTGTTTTACTGTCGGAGTTGGCAGACAGATTTAAGCGACACACCGCCCTTTCAGGATTTAGAATGTTTAACTTAACGGTAAACTAAGAAGACTCCCTAGTTAGAAACACTTTTGTGTTAGAATATTTTCACTTAATTTATGGTGCTTGTACCGTCCTTTCATCCGTGACCAAAAGCAATTAAATCAATCCTTACAGTTTACTGAGTTTGTCTACGGAACGTGTCTGCGTAAAGCCTGAAAGTTATAGGCCTTATCTTTCAGTCAATTCCAAGCAATGGCCTATTAGTGCAGATGTGGGTAGTAAATGATCGCGAACGGTTTATTTCCAAGAGCAGCTACACCAAATGGTCGTTGCTTGTGAAGAATATAAATGAATACAATATTAAATATTATAACATAGCTAGAAAATTCGCCTAATCAAATTCAATAGCGCGAGCGTGCTTCATATTCCTATTGAGCACGCTGATGACGTCAATAAACTATTCGTAATTCCTCGAGTTGTTGGGAGCTTAGCAATCCTGAGTCTCCCGAGTGCATCCATAACTCAGCAATAGACAATGAAGCGTTTACCATGTGTTTTATAAGGAAATTTAAGAGGAAAGGTTTGAATTTGTTAACCGATAGTAAGGAAAAGAGGTGAGTGTTGTTGTTGTTGTTGTCATCTCGGCGAGCTGTGCGGGCTATGGCGTGAGATCATTCTTTGCAAAGTTGTTTTCTCTCAATAACAATTTTTCGGTAAATTAAAAGTTTTCCGGCACCTAAATATGGATTTTGCAATCATTTTAGAGTACACTTTCTCTCAGTTTCAGGATAAAAACATAAGATTAACTGTGAGGAAAAAAAATATAGTCACGTAATCATTAACGCGTACTGCTTAAAATTTTCAGTTAACTGCTGCATTGATCGCTTTGATAATGTTATAAAACAATTAGTTCATGCTGCAGCTGTGCGTATGTCGAGATATTGAGCACTTGGGAAGTTTGGAGAGCACTCAAAAGGCTAGAGTTGCACTCGGCTGCGCCTCGTGCAACTCTTACGCCTCTTTCGTGCTCTCCAAACTTCCCGCGTGCTCAATATCTCGACATACGCACGCTGCCGCATGAACTAATTGTTAATCTGCACATAAAATGAATACGGTTCGACAAATTTAAGATGAGTGTCTCTTATGACAGCCGCAATTGTTGCCACGTCGTCAATGAATTATTGCTTTCACTTTCCTTTTTCTTTCGGTAGGAATCTGAAAGAAGTGTACGAACAGGTAAATGCACTTGAAGTCACTTCATTTAAGTCTATCTCAACCAGTACACTCGGCAACAGACCTTAACCTCGATTAATCAATTCAATGCCCTGAGCAACTGCTTGAAGCAATCTTGCATTATATATATCATTTATATAAATCATTTGAAGTCATCGAACCGAATCAAATTATATATCTCATTCAGTCAATTCTAAGAATCGCTACATCATCCCCTCAGCCGGGTAAATCCTGTGTGGCTAACTTTATATTATGGCTGTATTACCGCGCTACTGAGTAGGTCACTGAAATCACACGATTTTCAGGACTACACCGAGTGTCAAATTTCACGCAGGTATCAGTAACTATCAAAGCACAGGCAACAACAACAACAACGAGCTTTATTTGCATGACCATACAAACGCATACAGTATTGCAAAAGCTATGTTAAGGAATCAAAATTACAACATAGGGCAATTACGTTACTTTGATAATAATTTGTCACGAACAACAAAACAAGCTGAAATATATTTTATGAATTGTATATTGATAAAGTATTTAGAAGAGTTCATCAGTTCATTGATCAAACCGTTTGTAGGTAACTGGGTAATATTTGGAATCAGAGTCTTGATAATCATAGAGTATGTAGGACATTGAAAAAGAAATTGAACTTCGTCTTCTATTACATTGCATCCACAAAAAGGGCAATGCCTATTATCCTTCGTAGTTTGATTGTATCTGCCCATTTCTATCATTAGGTTGTGATTGCTTATTCGTAGTTTTACTAAAGCCCTTCTCCCAGGCTGTTCCTCTTGTTAAGTCTAAGTAACTAGAGGAGGTGTGATCGGTTTTAAAAGATCTATAAAATTCAAGTTTTTGAGAATGTTGAAGGGTGTTTTGCCAATATGAGATATATTCCTGTTTCATTGAATTTACATAGCAGCCCAAGCTGAGTATGGGATACGTTCGGTATCATATTGCGCAATCCTCACAATGCCCGTGACAATTATACATGTAATAGATACTAGACAGTAGTAACCAAGTGTCTGGAAGTGCGGGCGAAGATATGCGGCGTTTACCTTAAATTGATTGATTTTGAGAACTGCTTTTATATTGTGTACATGAGTAAGAAAGCCCTAGTTAATAGTTCCAGTATCAACACAATGAATCACGGAGGATCATGAACGTGGAAATTGTATTAAACAACACAGTGAACAAGACTGTTATTGAATTCAACTATTTTGTTCACTAGTGCTTAGATACAGGTAATCTTGCGAACGATGAGAAGCGACTGAGGAGAGACGGCATTTTTCGCAGGCAAAGATAAATGCGTGACAACGCTCAAAGTGAAATGAAAATAGCACGAACTCTTATTATTCATGAATCAGTGTTCGGTAACGAAAGGTCATTGAGATGCAACAGTGAAGCATGAAAAAGCTTAGTTTAAACTGCTTATTGAAGTGACAGATGCCAAGCGACGCAACATGCTTGAAAACACATACAATATAAAACAGTTGTAGTGTGACCTGAATTAAGTTAACTTACATGGATTTATAAGCTCACCTGTATCTTACCAGCTCATCCCAGACTAAGCTGAGATCAGGCTCTGCTTTCATTTCACTTATTAAATAGATTTTTGGCAGCAAGGCGAATTGAAAAGTCTTGCATTTGATACAGTACGTGTATACCTGAATTACGCTGACTACGTGTTTTCGAAACAAACAAATATTGTTGCATGCCCTTCGTAACATTACCGCTGTCTCTCGACTTGTTTTCATGTAACACAAGGGCCTTCGCCGTCAATTCGCGGCCACGTACAAAACGGGAATTCCAAGAATGTGGACAGATTTTGCAAAAACCTCGCTGTACAGTTTACAAAGTACCGCTGACCAAGAGTAGTCTGCGCGCTCCTACTTGTCGCCCGCAATAAAGGATTTGTGTGAGAATTCAGGTAATAGATTCAAGAACATAAATATTCGCTGTAATTGTCAATAAACACTTTACCTTTTTAATTGGTTCATTCTTGTTTGCTGTGTCGTTATTTTTGCGATCCACTGCAATTAAACCGATTTTCTTGATCCCCTAGTTTGGATCGGGAAAATAACCGCTCAATAAGCAAGATTAAACTAAGTAAAAAAGGTAAAGTGTTTTTCATGAAAATTCCAAAAAGTATCTATCTTCTTGAATCTATTACCTTAATTCCCATACAAATCCTTTATGATCGCGATTATTTTGAAGATTACGCAAAATGATACCAGTAAAATATCACATTAAACATTCTAATTCTAAGCTTTTGTTGCCTGTGTACAAAGCAAGTACAGTTGAACCTCCATATCCAACCACCCCTCGTAAACAACCACCGCCCGCACACCACCACCTACCCAAATTAAACACAGAAACTTTTACCAGTCACAAGCTTTAGTTCCGTACCATTCGTAAGCAGCCGCGCCATTTTTGACCGGGTGCTTTTGAGGCAACTGTCTTTACAATATTCTATTGATTTTCACCTCGTTTGTAAGCGACCATTTGACGCATGGTGTGATCTCTAAGTAATCTGTATGTAAAATGCTACTCAAATCAACAACATGTCTAGGAACCAAAATATATATGTAGCAATATATCGTGTATAGGGATCTCTCTCCCCGGAAGAGATCCTCCGTGGTTCGATTCTCGTAGTAAGCGGCTAATCGAATAGCGACCACAAAAACTTTGCATTTTGGGTCGTCACTTACGGGAGGTAAAATTTAGTGACCGCTGAAATTGATCCTTTAATATATCTTTTCTTTTTCTCCCACTAGACGTAATAGTGTAGAATATGGCATCATTAAAAAAAGTCAAAGTAGTGCTACTGGCCTCCGAGTGGAGCTCAAAGCATGGTGGACTATCTACCTTCAACAGAGTGTTAGCCATACAGTTGACCCAAAATCCAAAGGTAGCAGTTTCCGTCTTTCTCCCAGAATGCGACCAGACCGAAAGGGACGCGGCAAAGAAGAACAACATTACTTTAGTTGAGGCAGAACCCAGGCCTGGCATTGACAAAATGCTATGGTTATGCCATCCACCGAAAGATCTTGAAATTGACTTTGTTATCGGCCACGGGGTAGTGCTTGGTCGTCAAGCACAAATTATAACAGATAATCGCTCATGCAAGTGGGTACAATTTGTGCACACCGACCCAGAGGAGCTGGGGATGTTCAAAGATTACGCAGATGCAGTTTCAAAGGGAGAAGAGAAGCATCAAACGGAAGTCAAACTCTGCGAAATGGCCGACTTCGTTGTGGCAGTGGGTCCTAAACTGGCAGAGGCTTATCGTTCCTACCTTCGACATTGTGGGAAAGACCGAAATGTCTTTGAGCTTACACCAGGTATCTTCAGCGAGTTCTCTAACGTACTGCAAAGCACGCAAGAAGAGGGCAAATTTCGAGTTTTATCTTTTGGGCGTGGCGATGCCGAAGACTTCCACTTGAAGGGATTTGACGTCGCGGCCAAAGCCGTAGCAAATCTTCATAATGCTCATCTGATCTTTGTTGGCGCTGCGAGCAAGGAACAAGACGAAGTGGCAGAGCGTTTGAAGAAATGCGATTTACCTCCAAGTCGTCTCAGAGTAAGGGCTTACAAGGATAAACGAGAAGGCTTAAAACAGCTTTTCTCTGGGGTGGATCTTGCTTTAATGCCGTCGAGAACCGAGGGTTTTGGACTCGCCGCTTTGGAAGCCCTATCTGCAGGACTACCTGTTTTGGTCAGTGCCAATTCAGGATTCGGAGAAGCCCTTGGTAAAGTGCCTTTTGGTTCAGGATGTGTGATTTCCTCTGACGATGCTGGAGTATGGGCTGAAGAAATCGGCAAGGTGATGAAAAAGCCAAGAGTCACCCGCTTGGAGGAATCAAAATCAATCCTCGAAAATTATGCCAAAAAGTACAACTGGCAGGAACAAACCAAAGATCTCGTTGAAAAAATCATGGCCATTCGTAAGGGTAGGCAGTTCTATTGTTATCTGATTTTGTGAAATAATTCATAAATGCAGTCATATGCCACCTACATTTTTCTCATTTATTGCTTTAATTAATCTGTATAGTGATTTTAAAGATGAATTGACAAATCGACATTAAATGTTAGGATTGAAGAATCATCAGAGTTAACCAAGGGCCATTTTGGTTGTGAGTGTTTTGTACAGGCAATCACATGATTTCGAGTGCAATTTGGGATGAATCAGCACAAGTAAATTTTTTCAAAGGTTAACCAAATTGTAATTAATTTTGTGGTCTTTGAAAAATTTACAACTATTTATTTATCCCAAATTGTACGAGAATAACCGTGTGATTACTTGTTAGTATATACATGCAAAAATTTGACTTGCTCTTCCTCTTTTGCGTGTCACCGAGCCACTCCTCCTTGTTCCCGCCTACAAATGACAGCCTCGACCAAGATTGGTCTAGATTTTGATAGTTGAATACCTGACGGACAAAAACCACTAGAAGCTCGAAATTTGTTTACCGAAAAGTGAAGCCTTTTGTCGTTTTACGCTTTTAACTTTTCAAGTTATTCCACTTCCGCCACGGAAAGAACTACAACTGCGATAAAGATTATATTCCTTTGTTGTGTTTTGTATATTTGGGTTTTGGTTGAGGAAAGCGTCGCAACGGGGATTTCAGCGATGGCTGTTTTTGTCTGGTTTAACGGCGAGCATAATTATTTTAAGTTTCAGTCATACGGCACGGTGACTCATAAGATAAATGTGCACAAGCTTTTAAACAGTTTTCTGACTGTAAATGAAAAGGGCAAGTTCTAAAGAAAACTTAGTCGTCGTGTTGGTTTTAAAAAGAAGGCTTTAAGCGGGTATGTTCGTCTAGTATTCGCCTTCCAAACGCGAAGCCGACTAAAATACAAACACACAGAAAACATTAGGTTTTAAAAAAGATTTTCCGCAACTCCTCAATCACACTACTTTCTTATGAAAGGTGATTTTGTTTTCAGACATTTTTCCTGTTTTGAGTGTCCTTCAAGAATTTTGCATTTTGCTATTTGGGAGGGAGTAAGGGAGGGTACGAATATCTCAAAACCGCACAGAATAACATAAGAAAACCGCAAACCGCTTGGTTATGTAAAACAGCAAGACCGCACCAAAAATCGAGCAAAACCGCATCACCGCAAACTTACGCCCCCTGATTAATGGCTTTGTTTCTTCTGGTTTCGTTCTTGGAGTGTGGGTCAAAATGCCGCGTAAATGAAACTGAAATCAGACTTGCTTTTTAATTATGGTTGCAGGACTTGTGATTTACGTCTGTTTGCACATTCTCCACCCTCACCGAAAAAAATACGGAAAGGAGTTGTCGATTGTTCTACTGACAGACCGTTAACTCACCTGGCGCTGTTGATCAATTTAATTTCAACTTTCTGCAATCAATTTCAACTTTTTGCACTCAAAAATTTCAACTTTCTGGACTGTTTGGGATTAATTGACGTGCTCTGATCTCAGCCAATGAGCGTGCTTAAATTATTGCACGTATATTATTAGTGTATCAATTATAAGGAACCTCTAAGGTCTGAAAAGCTAGAAAGTAAAATAAGACGATTAAAGGGAGCATTACTATATTACAAACGAAACGTTAATCACTGTCACCGGCCGTACGGTCCTACTCGGGACCATAGTTACGTAGATACTCTCGTTTGCAGGGAGGATTGTAAACAGTCTACTCACTACCATATAAAAATTTGTTATTTCAGAATTAGACATGATTTCTATTAACTTTTCTTCTTTTTTTAACTTCATATCTAAAACATAAATTTCTGCTTTAATTTCATTTTTTTATAGATTCCCCGCGAACATCATCTTCGGACGGCGCTAAGAAGCGAAAAGGAGATTCTCTATCAACAGGTGATTGAAAGGGTATCAATACAAGCTAGGAATAACACATTATTTATATCACAAATAGATAAGTTCAAACCTTTGGTTCTTGTCCTGCTGTTTTTGACCTGACGTCTTAGCTTTCAGATTAATAGCCTGTTCCAGGCGTTTAGATAGTGGTGAGCAAGTTAAATCGTACGCGGCGAGCCCAAAACGAAACACGAGGGGAGACTGGGCGGGAGCGAGAAAACCCCCCCTTTTCCAGCCCTATTTTTCCCTCGTCAATGGAACAGGCTATCAGATTATGTAGGAAGCTTGTACTTCAACCCAGCCGGCACCGGTTTCCGTTGTTTAAAGGGGAAGGATAAGAGGCAGTTCTCCTGCTTGAAACTGGTGGACAGAAAGGACCTTTCTTCATTAAAAGTGAACTAATTAAATTACCATTCTTTTCAAATAGACCAATAGCCGGTTTTGCCTGTGCGCCTCCACATCTCCAAAACCGATGCATGCTGGGGTCCCAGTGGCGGATCGATCTAGGGGAGGGGCCCGGGGAGCCCCCCCTTCCTTATTTTAGACCAAACTAAAGCCCGGCCCGAAGGGCGGGGCGCTTATACGGACCTCCCTAAAAATCACGCCTTAGATCTTGTTCTTACTTACATGTTGTACTTTAACTATTATGTAGCCACTTACATGTTTAAAGTTAACGTTCAATATAAAGTTACAAATAACTCGTTAAAAATATACCATGTACGCACCTTGCCTTGGTGGTGATAAATTAGTAAAAGCACAATGAGCAGGAAACCACCACCGCTGTTTTTTCACCAGTTGACCCTGCTTTCCTGTTTCACACTTGTCATAGCAGGTAACACCGCTGACCAATAGCTACCACAGGCCTACTAACAAATTCAGACAGTTTCAAGTTGTCCCCCTCGATCACCGCTCGTTGATCCACGTTGCGTCAAGGACCTCTCCAGCGTCATCAGTTAAATCCGGTTACCTTCTTTGGTCAAAAATAAATCCAAAGCATTCTTGTAGACAGATAAAGCCAAAATACTTGTCTCTAGCGTTTGAGTTGTTAGATTGGAGAGATGCTTGCAGAGTGGAAAAGTATTGTAGACTGAGAAGTTCTTTTAGCTCAAGTTACTTTTTTAATTGTTCATATATTTATGTATAAAAGTATTTTCTTATTTATTAATAGATTTATTTTAGTATTTTGTTTTTTTGGTCTTCGGATATTTATCTCTAGGTTTGTCATGCTTTGTTGTAATACATGTGACCTTTAGTGTAGCTAAAGTAAGCGTGCCGAGAAGAGTTGTCTCCTTGGTATGGGCTATTAAAAGTAAGGGTGGAGAGAGAAAGTCAGAAATTTGGTTTGATCAACTAAATATTCTGTGATTAACAGTACCTCTTAAAATGCTGAGTTTCCTTTCTTTTCTTGTATTATTTTTGATACCTAAAGAAGAGCCAGCTTCAAAAACAAGTAAGACGACATCAAGTAGCAATCCCAGTGATGCTGATCATGCAGAAGACGCGACTTCGGAGAATTCAATTGACGGTATAATGTCTATAATCTTGTTGTTATGTATGAATTAAGCTATTTCGATAATAACTCCGTAAAATATTTCTAACATCGGAAAATAGGTTTTGAAAATCAAATGACTTCCAGATTGCAGACGTACGTAACCAACGTTCAAAACAACTTTATTTTACTGTTTGGGTAAGGTTATTAAATTCAATTAACAATTTTCTTTTTTGTGCAGAAACGAAGTCTCGAAAAACTGAAAGTAACCCTCCAGAGGTAGATGTTGCTGTGCTTACAAATAAAGAACTTCCTAAAACATCAAAACGTTTGGATCTTGAGCAACTGCCAATCGATATTCTGTTGTTGACAGTACAGGACTGTGAGTTTTTAGCCTGTCTTTCCCACCTGACGGGTTTCTCGAGGATGTTTCAAAAAGACCTTGGCGACGTGTACATCGGAAAAATAGGGGAGATGAAAATCGCTCTAATGAAGTGCAGAATGAGTGCGGCTGGTCCTGGAGGTGCAGCAGGTGTTGTTAGAGACGCAGTCAAAGCCTTAACGCCCAAGGCAGTGTTTTGTGTTGGTTACTGTGGGGGCTTACAACCAGTCAAAGTCAAGCTAGGAGATGTAGTTATTTCCGAGGTACTAATCACATACGCTCCTTCAAAAGTCACCAAAGATGGTATTGAAGAACTTGGCGACCGAGTTCCGCTTAAGCCCAATCTTGCCAAGCTAATACTCAATGCTGCTGCTGGATGGAGCGCACCGTTGCGGGATCCAGCAGAATTAGAGGTGGAACAGGTACGAGGTGCGTTATTGAGTGGACCACAAGTGGTCGATGACAATGATTTGCGTGAAGCACTTCTCAACCGATTCCCTGGGGCAATTGCTATCGAGATGGAGGGCGAAGGTAAAGTAAAATAACATTTTATGACAAAAATTCATCATTCTCCATTCAAGTGACGTAAACTGCGTTAGAAATGGGCGTATCGGTTATCCAAAAAGTTCCGATCCATTGATAATAATGCATTCCCCGTATGCACCAACGCTCAAAGGTGTTTTAACGTTGTTTATTAGTGTCCTAAAGTTTTAAATCCTGTTTTAATTGGTTTAAAATGTGTACCATTCAGACTAACTAGAAAATAATCGTAGCGGCTTTTGATTACTTTCTAACAATCGCTTGACGTGAAAACTTTGGTGTAAACGAGACACAAGTTTTGAGGCATTTTTAAACGAATGGAGAATTGAACTAAGCTGGCTTCAATTCTGTTCTAAACCATACACTTTAAAAAAATATATTTGGGAGCTTGAGCAACTACGAAGGCGCGGAGGGCAAGTGGAACGTCGAAAAAGGAAAACTGCACATTAGCTGATTCAAACAAAAAATCAGCATACTTTTAGATCTTTGGTCAAATTCCAGATCCTTCTCTTGGAAATGTCTTATCTACTACATGTTATCTTTACTTTAAGGTGTTTACTCAGCAGCACATGACCTGAACGTTGAGTGGATAATTGTAAAAGGCGTGTCGGACTTCGCAGATGGCAAAAACTCTGAGAAAAATGCATGGCGACCCTTTGCGAGTTTAATGGCTGCATCATTTGTTGCTCATATCCTCAGTAATCCCATCATTTTTGAAGACTGGCCTCACTACAATAATGGAAAGACGAGTCTACCTCTCTCCTCAGGTGACTACCACACTGACGTGTTTAATTTTTTTAAATGATCATTATAAAACAAACAACCAACAGTGTTCCAAGATACAACAGACCAAGACGCGACTGATTCTACACCTGAATGTGGCTTTTTTTTTTTAACTTAAAAATAAAGAGGCCACAATAGCTGCAAAGCTTTTAACTGATTCATTCTAGAGACGCATTAGTCAATACAAAAGTAATCGCTTCTAAACGGCAATCATCGAAAAGTTCAGTATTCTAATGTTGAATCGCTTATTGGACTGAATGATGACTGTTTCTTCCATGCTTCAATGGGAAGAAAAACCCCTAATAGTTTTTCGATAAAAAGACTTTAGAATCGGTAATCTCGTACCCAGATCTCTTATTGACGAAGCCGAAGGCGAGATCTGGTCAAGTAAGAAAATTCAGTTTTTTTGTTTGGCTAGATTGTGAGCGAACGACGTGAATGTTGTCTCCTGCGCGCGCTATTGCGTGTGCAATTGATTCTCTGCAAATAAATATTTTCACTGAAGAAGTAGTTTTCCGTCTCAATATAACTTGTAAAACCGTTTTTATCTTATCTTTACAGACTTTTAAAACCTCTCTCTCGGTATCAATAAAGATTTTTTAAAAAGAGCAAAAAAAAACTCTCGCGTAGAAGTTGACGCTTACTGCTTTGAGGTTTTAGCATGGATAAGAGAAAGACTATTATCCATGGTTTTAGCGCGCGTTATGATAATTAAATTTAAACCATAAATTATCCATGTTTAATCTAACTTTCGTGTTGAATTTGATGTTACAAAGAACAACAACAATAACAACAAATTATGTCATGCAAATAAATCATGTTTACAGTCAGTTTTCATTTCCCCGCGCATTTAATTTCGCCTCTTCTAACCCGTAAGTTTTTCAGTTTCCTTATGAAACGATCACAGCGCCGATAAAGCAGACCAAGACTCACTATGCAAAGGCCAAAAGCTACCTCAGAACTTTATCCTCGTCTTTGATGTACATGAATTTGTTACTAAGTAGGGTTACAAATTTTTCTTTCCAGATCAAGCCGGTAAGCGTGATGAACAACCATCCAAAGGCAACAAAAAGACCGTATCTGGTGATAAAGGTATAAATATAGTAGCTATTTAAAGGTTCATTTAATCGACCTTAAAGTTTTGTGTTGATTTCATCTTCCTTTTAACCGCTTTGATGTCACAAGCAGACTTTTTCTTGACAAGACCCCTTTAATAGGATCACACATCTACGCTGCATAGTGATTCTGGGTTTGCCACTTACGGGTTTACGTGATATAGTAAAAGGAAAAGTGAGCTCAATCTTTTCCCAAGAAGTAATTTACTGAAGTAATCGATTACATTACTTAAAGCTCCAGTAGCTGTCATAGGTTGGCGAAACCTCACGACATGTCTGGAATCAAGGAGCTTAAAATAATGGCCATATCAGAACGTGGCAGTTCTATTTATTGATGTGATGATAAGTTAGGAATATGAAATCCATCTTTTTGTAACTCTGTAAAATAAATGTGTCCTATCATTTATTACAGCTTTAATAAGAGATGGTACACCTGAACCAGAGGACTTAGAACGCTTGTCAAAAAAGATGGGAACATCCTGGGAATCTGTTGCACGGCGCCTTGAGTTTGAGCAGGAAGAAATTAATGAATTTGACCATGAGTATAAAGGATTCGCGAAGAAAGCCTATCAAATGCTCTGTAGGTGGAAAAAAAGGGATGGTATAAAAGCAACTTACGAAGCCCTGTATAATGCCTTGACTCATGACCTTGTACAGCGTAGGGATTTAGCAGAGGCGTTTTGCCTATTAACCGTGGAATAGTACCTGCAAAAGGCCATTTTAGATGCGATATAAAGTTGTGCTTTACATATTTCATCCACCTCTTTTATACTTTTCGCAATAAAGTAATATACTTTTAGCCCTTTTTTTAGCAAATTTGTACGTACTTTTTTATAACTTGCACGAAAGAAAGGAGGCGAATGACGGCTGTGGAACTGGTGGACCATTGGCACCAACCAAAAATATTTCTTTTTTTAGAAATCTGTTTTTTTATTCATGATTCCAAATCCTAAAGTTGAATTCTATTTCCAATTAGAAGCATCCAAGAGCCTTTTGGAAATTTCACGTTTCCGTAACAGGGTGTTTAAAGGAATGAAATATTTTTATGTTCACACAGGAAGATGTTTCTCGCATTTACTATGAACAGTTGAAATACGTAAATTCGTCAAAATAAGTCAAAAGTAAAACGACCCCATAATCCTACACGCACTCAGGAAAGACAGCTGAAAACGGGGCACTAGAACTACATTTTAAGATTAAGCTTAGTCGTTAATTACATGCGTCAGCCACGAAAAACTTTAACTTTAACGTCGCTGATATTACAGCGCATTAACGCCCATTACCTGCCTCGATCCTCCACGAGCTTTTACAAGTATTTTTGAGAGCGATCGCAGGGCACGAATAACGTCACGAACGGGGTTTCCCTCGTCGTTTCGGCCCCCTTCAACACCACTTTCCTGAGTAATTTATAAATCATATACTGTATCGCCAAATGGGTGATCGTGAGCGACTGGGGACGGGCAAGGCAGCCTCCAAGCAATAGTAAGCCATGTGACTCGTCCATATACATTTAAATATTACGTTTCTAAAAACAGTTTACTTTTAATAAGTTTCGCTAACACTTCTCGAGGTTCACCTTTTTTTATTGTATTGTAAACCTCAACAGTTTGTTAATAACCTTAGGTAGGCTTAAGATTTTATATCAAACAGCGTGGCTGTGATTTTAAACCCATTCTTAGTTACCTTTCATAGTTTTTAAGCAATGTACCAAGTACATAAGGTTGTACATAACAGTAATACATATAGCTGTTTTGTTGCAACCAAGTTTTAGCCAGTTATTTAGTAACAATGTACCTGTTAGAATTTTTCCTACAATAAAGTGTGTTTCATGTACTCGTGTTGTCTATTTCACTGATCTGATTACAGTTGTTGGCTTCATACTAGAAGCTAAGTTAGCCTTCAAGTAGGCAGTTGACTCAAGAGCACTTGAAAGTCTTAAGTCGCTCTGTAGAAAACATGGCCTCACAGTAGTTCACAGGTATCTACACCTGATTCGCCTAATGGATTCTGGAAATTATCGGAAGAAATCTTTAACAGAATAAGCGATAAAAGTGAGCATGTCAATTATTTACTAGCCAATCGCGATGTTGCCAAGCGGCAAAATATCTTGTTTTAAATATCTCGTTTTAATAATCTATTTTGTCGTTCTTTGCTTTTAGTATTTTTCTGATTTTAGTACTCTTATGATAATACATTTTCTATTTTTATCAAATGTTCATAATAATTTTGTAAATAGAGATATCCTGAAGAGATATAATAAAGTTATCTTCTCTTACCCTATCTTCTCGCTCAAAGATGGTTCCAAGTACACTTACATTATACTTGAAGCTCTAGTGAGAAGCCAACGATTATTTCATGTAAGGGCGATAGGCATTATCACGGTTCTCGACGCCATCTTGACGAGTAGGCAACCGCGTGAGAAATTACAGCGTTTATATCAGACTGTTGAATAATTTCCGTAAGACCGTAATTTTCTATACATTTGTCCGTAAAAATTTCTTTTCCTGCCGACTAAAATTTCCCGGGAAAAGTTGCAGACAAATATATGAAAAATCTAAAGCAAGCGTCTGGAGAATTTTAAGCACAGTAACAGCCCCCAAAATTAGTTAGTAAAATCCTCTGCTGTGTAGCTTTAGTTTACTAAACGTTTAAGCAGTTTCCAATGCGACATTTATCCAATGGCGACATATCATTTGAAAAAGGCTGTATATGCAGTGCCGTAGCCAGACCAAACGGCCAACCGAGGCAGGCGGGAGTTGCTAGCGGGGTTCGGGGGCATGCCCCCCCCCCGCCCCCCGAGAGATTTTGAACTTTAGTCTCTCGGAAATGCGATTTGCAGCGTTTTCTGGGCCTTTCGGTAACTTTTTTTCGAGTTAATTTAAGTGGAATTTAAAAAGCAATAATCAGAAACAAGCTACATAATCTGGGTGACCGTTAACCTCGCCAATGGTTTTGATCAGTATTTGTTCAAAAAAAATTTGAGTTAACGTTCGTTGCCCCTTGAGATCGATGATATGGTAATTTTTTCATAGTATATTGACTGAATTGCAGAATTCTTTCTAATATCATGATGCATTAAAAATATGCGATGATCGCTTATGTAAAATAAAAATGATCGGCGAAATTCGTCAAAATTTTACCAAGGCGAGTGCCTCGGTTGGCCTCATACTAGCTACGGCGCTGATATGTAAAACGGAAAGGTGTTTAAAGTTGTAAAGGCTCGCTGTTTTGATTGCATAGAGTTTTTGTTATAATCCTCCAAAAAACGATTTGGTTGGATGCGACGCTTACTCGAAGGGGACGTTTAATCGAGTAAATGCGATATTGTTACAAAGAGGGGGGTAAAGGGGGGTCCTACGCACGAATCACGAAAATTAAAAAGTAGAAATAACGCATCACGGGGATTAAAATTCCGTGTTCACGTTTCACGGAAATTTCCGAAGTAAAAGGACAGTCAGTACATGGCTGGACCTGTTCAGGATTCTGCTGTGTTTCGCTTTTTGTGCCTCCCGCACAACTAATACAGAGAAGTGACGGAAGTCAGGTAAACATACAATGAAATGTAGGTGTAAGTAAACTGATGATGACTAATGCTGACGGATATATAGTACTCAAAAGGAACGTCATTTGACTCTCCCTTGTCTCAAAGTTGAGTTTGACGGTTCTTCTGCTACGAGTATAGTAACTGCTCGTAGAAAAGTCATTTCATCCTCGTTGTCGTCGTTGCTTACCGCAGAAGCTTTGCTTCATTCTGCAGACTTTTCTAACCGACAGATCTAGAGTTTTATTTCAATCGAGGAACTTATTAGACCACGCTTTCGGACTAAGATTTCAAACCAGTCTACTCAATGATGTGACGCTTAAGAGCTTCAAGGGATGAATGTTTACTGTTTATGGGTATTCGAATTAGTTTTTCACCTCCAAGAAAACCTATGGATCCCACAGATTTAGCATAATATATTACTCCTTCCAATTTAAAAACTTGTCCCTCTAATTTAAAAACTGCCGGCTTTTGCAACCAAGATCCCCATGCAAACCCCTCCTTTGTTAGCTCCACAAAAATAAGAGTTGAATTATGATTGCTTGAAAAAAAACTGACTCATCAGCTCACGGAAATCGTTTCCCAGCTCGGGATCGCAGACGCCCTTTTCTCGGCGGGTGAAACAAGAGCCAAAACAAGTGTGTGCTCTCGCAGGCTTGGTCATGGTTTAGGACGACATATATAATAGGAACGACTGTAAGGGCCGGTTATTTAAAACAAAGCCCAACTTTGGCCGTGGTTTAAGAAATCGTTGGGCATCCAGATCTCCTTCTAAGTGGGTTATTTTAACCCTTTGGTGACGGCCGGCTAATGGCGAAAAAACAGGATTTTCCACCAATTCCTCTTCCTTGGACTAGTTTTCGGCTAATTGGCATAACTATGGCTTAAAACGAGTTTTTCTAGAAAAAAGACATATTTTCCAACTAATGTGACGTAATTAAACAGCTTTTTTGTTTTTCACACATGTGCAAAAGCCAAAACTTTGACTTTTTTTGGCGAATCTATTTTGATCTTTCTCTCTCGCTCTCTTTTTTCCTTCTTTATTGGCGGTTTTGTTGCCCACGTTATCGTCTTTCTTTTGCATGAAATTGTGGCTGGCTAACTTTTCAAGAAAGGGACAAATTTAATTTTCAACGAGTAGTATGTAAACAGTGAAATTGGCAGTGGAATTCTCCCCAAAATCTTACCTTTTTTGTGAGTGTAACTCTGTCAGGGTTAGTCAGAATATCCCAAAACGAGGTATCTCTGGAAAGATCTATCTTTGCTGACGTTGTTGCTTACCAATTTATTAACATCAACTGAAAGCTAAATGGGTCAGGGGAAAATTGTATACATTGTACCATATGGCGACGTATACGACCCTAGTCTACCCTCTTGCTGCCATGAAACTTTCGCCATAACCGGTGTTACGATAAAGCGTTGAAAAAATTGAAAATGGCTCAGAACACGGTTTTGTCAACCACTCGCTAAACTTCGTATAAATAACCGGCCTTTGAGTTTTTTAAGACCTTTTAGAAAAGTTCATTTGAAGGTCCACTGGCTTCCCTGTAGAATTTGTCTTCAGTTGACACTAATTCACGAAAAAATTAGTTGAAAATCACGAATATCGGGTGAAAGATTTTAACGTTCACGTATCACGACAAGCAAACCGGTCACAGTTCACGGGTTTTAATTTCGTATTTTCACCTTTCACGAAAATTAAAAACACTTAATCACGTATCAGGCAATAACCCCTTTACCCCCCTCTTACAAACGAATATTTCTATGTTCACAACAGAGATCAAGACCTGGCCGCGGTTGTTCAAAAGACGTATAGCGCTAACTAGTACCAAAACTAATAGCGTTATCCACTTGATAGTGATTTGTCCCAGTGGAAAGCGCTATCCACCTTTTGAACAGGCGGTTCAAATTTCATCAGCCGAACTGTTTCCATGACAACAATTTAATTAATAGTACGGGATTTCACAATAATTTCTGAATCCCGGAAGTATGTAACCATTCGCCCGAGACAAGGGAAATTTCCCTGGTAGTTCTTTGAATTCATCATTTTAATGAGAAAGGCTTAGAAAAGCAAGGAGTAAGTCATTTTCATTTAGCTGTGGATGGTCGTAGATGTATTTCTGGCCTCTTCTCATATTTTGTTTGTAGACAAAGTGAAGCCGAACTGTTTCCATGACATCATGTTAATTTCACAATAATTTCTGAGTGCCGGAAGTACTTAACCATTCATTCGCCTGACAAGGGAAATTTCCCTAGGAGTTATTTCAATTCATCGATATTTTTATAAGAAAGGTTAAGAAAGCAAAGAGTAAGTCATTTTCATTTAGCTGTGGATGGTCGTAGATGTATTTCTGGTCTCTTATCCAAGTCAAGAGAAGGACTCTAAAACTATCTTTACTCTAACGAGTTGCATAACAAAATTTGTTGTCACGCGATTTTTCACATCACAAAGGAACAACACTCCTATTTAGGATTGCTTAAACTGGGACTGAAGGCATATCATTTGATCTGGCATCTTTTGAGGTAATTAACTGATACTAAAATTCGCTTCCATCCACTTCACATTCATTGCTTGTGACTCTTGACGTTCGCCGATTGTCAGACTGGATCGATCACATGTTTAAATATTCCGAATGAAGAGCGCGCAGTACCGACGTTTTAGTCGGCAATATGTTTGACTCTACAGTGGAACCCCGCTCTACGAACACCCGCTTAATACGGACACCCGCTTTATACGGACAGTTTCGTTTGTCCCGACAAAAAGCTCATATATTTTCTCTAAAATTAACCCGCTTTATACGGACACCGGTTAATACGGACAACGGACACTTTTCTTTGTCCCGAGTCACAAACTCTCACAGATTGTCAACCCCGCTTTACGGACACTGGTTATCTGCACACTGTCTATTTTCATTGTCACAATGATGTGATAATTGTAGACATTGTACCCTGTTCAAATAATGACAGATTTTTAAGGGTGAATAAAATTTTTTTTACAGTACTAAAAAAATCAGTAACAAAGTAGCGTGGCATATTTGATTTTGAACAGTCTGTCTTTATTCCGGTGTTTGACTCTTATACTACGTATAGTCCTTCAATATAAAGTTTTCTTCCTCCTGTTACACAAGTTTCACTTCCTTGGCTTTTTGTTGCAGTCATTGCTCTTAAAGTAAAGTCACAGACTTTTTCAAATGAATCCACTGTCGTGCCTGTTTCAATAACAATACTACAATACTTAAGAGATTTTACTCTGAGACTATGATGAATGATCGTGAGGTTTCTTTAGGATGAACTTGTTACTGTTACAGTTAAGAAATTAACGTTTTATCGTAAAACTGTCTGCTTTGGTCTTTATATCGATAAAACATGTGTTCCTGACGTTTTCTCTGAGAGCCCGCTTAATACAGACACCCGGATAATATGGACACTATGGCATGTCCCCTTGGTGTCCGTATTAACCGGGTTTCTCTGTAAATCTTAAAAGTTGTTTCGACTTTATACATCTAAGAGCAAAATAACGTTTAATAAATAAAGTTTATGTTGTCTGGATAAATTTATTGACAGGTACATGTAAATCGAGTCGTCAAAAATGGCTTGCGCGCAAGATCCACCGGAAGTCAACATGGCCCTGCTCAAGACAAAGGACCTAAAGGGCAAGAGCATAAGTTGGGAGAATATAGAGCTCCCGATAGACTTTCTGCTGCTGACAGTGAAAGAATGCGAGTTTTTAAGTAGCCTTTCATTCCTGAATCGTGGATTTACCAAGAGTTATCACAAAAGAGTAGGATATGTGTACTTTGGGTATATTGGTGAATATGAAGCCAAGAAACTAAAAATTGCCTTGATAAAATGCAATTCGGGCTCTGCCGGTCCTGGAGGCTCCAGTGTTGTTGTTAAAAATGTCGTCGGTGCCTTAAGGCCTAAAGCTGTTATCAGCGTGGGGTACTGTGCAAGTTTGAACCACCAAAATGCCAAACTAGGAGATGTTGTAGTTTCAGCAAATCTAACAACATACGCAGCTGCAAAAATCCAAGAGAATGGTGATATTGAGGAGCTTGGTCACAGTGTGCCCCCAAAAAAGCATCTTTCGGACCTTATAAAAAGTGTTGATGAAGGCTGGGAAGCACCTCTAAAAAATCCAGGTGAATTAGACGTGAAGGTAGACCGCGATGGGGTATTTCTGAGTGGGCCTGAAGAAGTCCAAAGCAAGAGGCGATGCTCCCAACTCAGAAAGCGGTTCCCAAATGCTGTTGCAATAGAAATGGAAGGAGAAGGTAATAGCTAGTAATCAGCAGTTGTTTCTTGACCTCTGGCTTTACAAAAACGTTTCGTAAAGGATGCCCTTTCTGAAGAGCCTAACGTGGTTTTCTTTTTATGGCACTTGCTGTATTTTTAGGGCTTTACGCAGCTGCATACGATCTAGACATTGAGTGGATTATTATAAAGGGTATCTCTGAATACGCGCACAGTAGCAGTCCTCCAGCGGATTCTTGGAGACAATTTGCCAGTGTTATGGCGGCTTCAGTGACTGCTCACATGCTTAAAGATCCCATTGTATTCCAAAAGTGGCGTCATTATGGAGGTGAGGCTTGAAATCATTTCTAGGACTTAGCGCTTTAAAAGAGTTCTTTTCCCTGTTTAGCTTATTTGGTCAGCAGCAAAGAAATCATACTGAAAGTATTTTGTTTCGCACAATACATTTAAATCTCTTTCCCGGCTGATTAGGTGACTCCAGGCCCCTATTTTTCATTCCTTGTTGATTCCTAATAGAAATCTGAATTCTTTCCGTCTGAACATCTGCTGCTGTTCCGTCTTTCCTCTGCTGTTATGAATGGAACCTTACGTGCAGACACATGCAAAATGACCCGATTTCTCGGCATTTTGGAAATGACAGTGAAATCGCCTCACTATCATAAAGAATTAGCCTAAGGTTCTTCAAACCACAAAAGCACATTTTCTCGAAATTAAGTTGAATTTTCTTTCACAAAAAATCAACGCGAATAGCCAAATTTGCAAAAAACGTCTTAGATGCGGTAAATTTAATTAAAAACATGCTACTTTATAAGTTGCAATTGGTATATGCAAGAACTATACAATGTAAAATGATATAACTAGAATCATATGTTCATGTTGTCCTTCGACAGCACTGTGATTAAGAGAAATACTGTTCAAATGAGGCCTTAAACTGCTGATTAAAAAATAAAATTGGAATCCAAGCTTTCGCCGATCAACTGCATCGTCCCTAATGAGCTTGGACTTTAAATTTTATTTTTTTACAATCAGCAATTTAAGGCCCCATTTGAACAAAAAATTTTTATCTTGAATGCGTGAAATAGGGAGAATGTTTCTTGTCTCAAAATTCAGGTCATTGTTCACAGACCCGACTTCTTAAGCAGACTACAACAGCGGTACCCCCCAGAGAGGCCTTGGTTCCTGTGACTAATAACGCTAGAGGTAAGGGTAGTAACAAATCAGTCAGACTTATTTTGTAGTTTGGTTTAGCATTTCTGCACCCTTTGATTAGCTGGAAAATCTCAAGTCACTTTTTCGAGAGAGAATAAACTCGTTCTTGACTTACTTCCCTTGATTTTCCCGTACTTCGCTCATGCAAAACTGACTGACTGGTTCACTGGAATCTCTGCACGTATTGTGGATGGTCAGACGCTAAAATCTTTTACTGTATTAACAAATTGACGCCAGTTTTTTATTGTCTGTCCTCTGTATTGATGATAAAATGACGTCATAACATTGTCAGTGTTGTGGATCCACGAGCCGCTGGCCGAATCCGAATGCCGAATCCGAATGCCGAATCCGAAGCCGAATGCCGAAGTTCGCAAATGACCGCGTCTTGCATAAATTAAAATTTTATCGTTCTGTCTGTCCTCCTATTGGTAATAAAAGTTAACCAATCAGCGTGCGAGATAGTTATTGCAAAAAATTGTTTTGTCTTTAAAACATCACACTATTATGCTATGCTAACTTGTTTCAAGTTATATACTAGATCTAAATTAAGAATGCTAATTGCATTCACATCGATACAACCTACGTCTTTTCGTTTATTAGCCTGATCTGCGTGGTGTCTGTAAAGAAGAAATAAGTTGAAAAAATAAAGTTTAATCTCAAAGTCTGGGATTTAAGTCTTGGGAATTTCGGCTGTATCGCACAGTCTTCATCAGTCAATTAACGCTAGGAGTTATCACGTGAATAAGTCAGGTAAAAACGAATGATTGAAAATCGCGGGAAGTTCAAAACCACCATCTCTGTTTAGGGTTGGACGCTAGCTAGTTGCATAATATGATTTGGTTACTGAATTGGTATTCTTTTAAATTTGTCAGAAAAAGTTAATTGGTTGATCATGAAAAATCAAATGCTTGGATCCTGAAAAAGCTGTTGTTTTGAGCGCTCGCTCTTCGTCAGAGCGAATGAAGTAAGATCGAGGTGAAATTACTAAGGTACTACAAAGCGATAGAGTAGAGTAATTCTTAAAATCACAAAACCAAACATTGCTTTATATTAATTTTACTAAAAGACACCGACCTGACAAAATAACGAGTCAAGCCAAAAACTGGTGTTGCGGAAAGGTGTGGGTATATATTGTTCGGCTCTTGTATTACGTCATTTGATGATTGCACCTAATAGCTGTCTCCGACATTCACGTCAGAGTGCTGGCACACGGGCTAGAATCCAGCAGCTGTTCTTAATAAACTCCTCTTAACCCTACTCAGACCGGAGAGCTTTTGAGGTAGCCCTCCCTAAAAAGTTGGATAACATCAAAACCGTTCAAGCTATGATCGCCAAACTTTTCAAGTCGTCGTAACGTGTACCTCAACATTGATGTTACCATAGCAACCGACTTAAGACAGCCATTGTTTTTCAAAATTTGCATTTTTTTCTATAAAGAAGGTTTATTTCAACCTTTACCTATTGAGTCGTAATATTACACTTAATTTAGCATTATTTTATCAAACATATTATAACTGTTCATTTAATCCAGGCTTTTAAGTGACTAATTTGAGAAAAAAAACATGAATTGTAAATGACCCAATGACAGATGCTGGTTACAATATTAAGCAGAGTTCATTTCTCTCTGAATTTCATTAATTGCCAATTACTTCCCAAGCATCCCATTTTTTACACAAAGAAAATTTTCTCTCACGATTACCTCGATTAATACGCCTTTTAAGTAAAATAGGATACATTTAATTAGTTCAAAATGGTCTATTCTAGATAATGGACGGTTCCAGTCCCTTTTTTTCGACGACGGCGGCAAGAACCAATAAACCATTTTTTTTTTTCTGAGACACCTCACTATGTAAGCATGTTTCGCTTCATGGCTACTTTGAGGGAAATTTGGATTCTGCCAATAAATCCAAAAAAATCCCGTCATAATGGCGTCAAACTACTGTCATTGTGTCTATCAAATTATGTTTACACCATGTCTGATATGAAAATTAATGCTTTCGAAATAACCGATTTTTTTTTATAGGTTTTCCGGCAACTTCATCATCCAGTGTTTTAAAGCGAAGAGGAGAATTCCTATCAACAGGTGATTGAAATGATATAAATATCAACCGGAAAAAGTACACTTCTCATCTATATATGTCAGATGTTGCCTATCAGCTGGCAAAAGCACAAACAGGAGGGATAACCCAGGTTAAAGCTCGTTATACTATTGACCCGGTGTCATAAAAACAAAGTCCGGCGTCCTTTCTACAAGCTTCAAAATTTGGAAGCCGGTTTCTTCTCCAAATATGAAACCAGAAATAAGACCAATTCTTAGAAGTACTTCTTGATGATTTCAATTTCTACCTCCTTTTTATCCCTAGAGTCGCCTGAAAAAACAAGTAAATTGTTGCCAAGCAACTGTGCCAGTAATGCCGAACAGTCAGTGGTCTCGAGTTCAAGGACTGCAGATGGTATTATTCAATGTTTTCGTGATTTACACAATTTTATATTATCTTTTTCGATAGTAAGGTCAACAGTTGGATAAAAAATATAATATTCCTCACATCTGATCAGGAGCTAGAGTGCTGATGTCGCCATTAAAATCAAATTCTTCACGGTCACGTTCCTATCAGCCGGCGAGCTGAGCAGGTTCGCGACGTGGGTGTTCCGACCAGTTTTGCAAGACCCTCTTCACTCTGACTGATAAATGGAGCAGCTTTCCATTCCAAATGACTTAAGGGTGCCAAAAACTATATCCATGCTACATAATGATAAAAGTGATAGTGATCTGAATTTCTATTAATTGTTTTTCTAATTGAAAAATATAATACGCGTTAGCACCTTGCGATTTACGCATGCTTTCCTTTATGGCTAGTTTGAGGGAAATTTGGATTCTGTCAATAAATTAAAAAATACACGTCATAATGAGGTCAAGTTACGTCATTGTGTCTATCAAGTTATGTCTACACCATGTCTGATATGAAACCAATGCTTTCGAAATAACCGATTTTTTTTTCCGGAATTTTTTTGGTTCTCCGGCAACTTCATCGTCCAGTGTTTTAAAGCGAGAAGGAGAATTCCTATCAACAGGTGATTGAAATGATATAAATATAAACTGGAAAAAGTAAACTTCTCATCTATATATGTCAGATGTTGCCTACCAGCTGGCAAAAGCACAAATTAAACAGTAGCCTGCGAAAACATTCGTTTCTCCTCGCTCTTCGTCGCTGGGGACGTTTCGCGTTGGGGAACGTCTGCGACTCAGCGACAGAAATTCCATACTGATGACGTAAAGTCTGTCCGGAATCCGGTCAGAAGCGCTGATTGGTCGACGCAGCAGTTACATTGTTTTAGCTATTGTTTATGAATGACAGACAAAAGACAAAAGGCCACAAAGGTCAAATGTAAACGCGAAGAATCTCTAACAAAACAGTCAATATTTGTGGAATGTAGTCTTCTCTAGAAGAAGCATTTGAGTTTTACAGGAGCTCGTGGGCAGATCAACACAACACTTTACCAAAATCGACCAGAAGAAACGCAGAATTAGACAAATTTATATCTGGAACCCCATGACTACCGGATTTATTATGTAAACATTGATTTGCGTCATCAGTATGGAATTTCTGTCGCTGAGTCGCAGACGTTCCTCCGCGCGAAACGTCCCCAGCGAAGAAGAGCGAGGAGAAACGGATGTTTTCGCAAGCTAATTAAACAGGAGCGATAACCCAGGTTAAAACTCGTTATACTTTTGACCGGATGTCAAAAAAACAAAGTCCGCCTTTCTTTCTATAAGCTTCAAAATGTGGAAGCCGGTTTCTTCTCAAAATATGAAACCAGAAATAAGACGAATTCTTAGAAGTACTTCTTGATGATTTAAATTTCTACCTCCTTTATATCCCTAGAGTCGCCTCCAAAACCAAGTAAATTGTTGCCAAGCAGCTGTGCCAGTAATGCCGAACAATCACTGGTCTCGAGTTCAAGGACTGCAGATGGTATTATTCAATTTTTTCGTGACGTCAAGTTACGTCATTGTGTCTATCAAGTTATGTCTACATCATGTCTGATATGAAACTGATGCTTTCGAAATAACCTATGGTGTGGTTCCTGATTTTGTTATAGGTTCTCCTGCGACTTCATCGTCCAGTGTTTTAAAGCGAGAAGGAGAATTCTTATCAACAGGTGATTGAAATGATATAAATATCAACTGGCAAAAGTACACTTCTCATCTATATATGTCAGATGTTGCCTACCAGCTGATAAAAACACAATCAGGAGCGATACTCATGTTAACGCTCGTTACACCGGTGACCTGGTGTATACAAACAAAGTCGGGCGTCCTTTCCAGCTTCAAAATTTGGAAACCGGTTTCTCCCGCAAATAAGAAACAAAAAATAAGACCAATTCTTAAAGTACTTCTTGACGATTTTAATTTCTACTTCCTTTATATATCCCTAGAGTCGCCTCCAAAAACAAGTCAGAAATTGTTGCCAAGCAGCTGTGCCAGCAATGCCGAACAATCAGTGGTCTCGAATTCAAGGACTCCAGATGGTATTATTGAATTTTTTCGAGATTTACACAATTTTATATTATCTTTTTCGATAGTAAGGTCCACAATTGGATAAAAAATATAAGTTCCTCACATCTGATCAGTAGCTAGGGTTCCACCTCAGAAGACTTTCAGACACTGATGATGCCGTTCAAATCAAATTGCTCACGGTCACGTCTCTATCAGCCTTTATGCAGGTTCACGACCTGTGTGTTCCGACCAGTTTTTGCAAGACCCTCTTCACTCTGACTGATGAATGGAGCAGGTTTTCACTCCAAATTACTTGAGGGTGCCAAAAACTATATCCTTGCTACAAAACAATATAACGAATTTCTATTGTTTTTCTACTACTTGGTACATCATTTTATTAAGGTGGCTGAACTTAATTAGTTTTGCGGGCGGTCAGCGGTAGCGCGTGTTTTAAATTATACAAACAAACATGGCGGAGAAAAAAGCAATGGTACACAAGACGATTTCTCAAAATCTACTCTACAAATTTTGGGATATTTGGCGAAATTTTTACTTTTATCGTATTTTAAATGATGCGAACTGTAAAATGGAAGTTGAACAGACAAATTTTGTGACACATTTAATAATTACAGTACAATTATATTAGTGATTATCTAAAAACCCCTCTGTTAAAATTTGGTCAAATGAGTTTCAAATGTTAATGACTAATTATAGTAAGCTGTGTGCGAGTTTATAGGAAAATCTAATGAGCGAATTTTAAGTAAACTGAGTAAAGGTGAAATTTTAGGGTTGTATTTAATCGTTCATGTTGCCATGGAAACTACGAAAACGTCAAATTTTACCTATCAGTTAAAATCTTTCATCAGTATATTTTTCACTTGCCAAGTTTCAGCTTGTGAGCTGCAACCTTCCTCTTACCATAATTTGGCAAATGACCTATGTACTCAGAAACTGCCAAAACTGTGTTCAGCCACCTTAATGGATTCCTCCATCCAGTACTTTTTCAATTTATGGGACCACAACATTCCAGCAGGCTTACCTGTTCCTTGTTGTTATATTGCGAGTAACTGCCGAAAACAAAATCCCATAGAACAGCAACAGCATATTTTTCGTGGGCTAAATTTCTTCCCGCACGGCCTTGTAGCTCTTTGTTGAACTTCATCTGAGTTATATCCATTTATTGCAGATTTGATCAAAGGTGGTATCACAGAAAATAATGTTTCAATAGAAGAGCTGTCTTTTATGCTTGCGAACCCGCTGCTCCGCGTCGAAAGCGACTTACAGAGTCCTGCAGACAGTCTTGTCTGATAAATCCGTAAAACTTAGCTGAGAATTTTTACAGCTGGTGCTGCCGCAACCGGCTCATACCACTTCCTGGGAAAAAAGAGTACATTATTTTAAAGTGTGGTCGTTTCACTGGGTCGCTGCATAAGGCTAAGTTCACACATAGTCTCTCCAACGAAGCTCCGTGGAGAGACTATGGTTCACGCTATACGTACTGGACAGCTTTTCGTGGCGCTACGAGTAACACACGCTATTTATTCCACCAGAGGGAACCCAGACTCACAACAGCCTCCTGGAAGCCAAATTATAAAGATTGTAAGGGAATTTATCGTAACATCGATGAAAATTAAATTTATCGTAAGATACATAAACAGCTATTAAGTATACATACCTCATAAAGAGTTGTGTCTGTGTTGTTTTCTTACTGTTTCCTGCCCTATAAACGGCTCCATTTTAGGAAGCTTAATGTTTTGCTTTTTCACCTACTAAGAAGAAGACAAGGGAAAACTCGGCTGTCCTACTCTGTCCGAAGAAAAAGAAACAAAAATTACCTTAATTGCACTCCAATCGCTCCAAATCTTCGCTAACCTGTTATACGTCCCTGTTATACTCTCTGAGAGCCTGGCACAGGCTGAATATTCGCTTGAGCATAGATCGAAGATTTTCCTTCCTTGAAAATGCAAATTTAGTTCCAAACATCGAGCCACGACCTCAGGAGGGGAGAAATGTAGTTAAAAAATTGGAACTTAGCGCTCCCGTGGAACCGCTCCTCCTCGTGGTGTACTACTTTGGCTTATCGAACAAAAGAAGCAAGGCTGATTTTACTGTCGGGAATAAATATTTTTTGTTACCAATATTTCGGAAAACACGACCTTCCTTCTTAAGGGTCTTACATACAATGATGAGGTTAAGCTGAGACGTTGCAATTTGAAATCAGCCTTGTTTCCGGTCCTTCTTTTTTGTAACGTTGGTCCTGGCTTCCAATTTACCTTGGGTTAATAGCCACGCCGCACTTTGAAAATCTCCTCGACGGGGGCACCCGTGTTTTTCCCGCCACTTTTTTTGTAAATGAGCGAAAGTGTTCTCTGGGCACCCCTGCGAATCTGGTTTTGGTCGGTTTTGCTCGGGATGATTTTTCCCCTGTCCATCCCTACCGAGGGGATTTTGAACATGCAGTGTGGCTACTATGCCAAGAGCAACGGCCATCAGTATACGTAGTTTATCTGAAGTACTAGTGGCATCCAAAGGTGGAATGTTCCAATTCACAGAAACATAAAATTTGTTTTAGGTGTCACCTAACTCCATCTCATTCAGGACTTTACCATCGCATTCCATTCATTCTGTTGACAGTACCCCACCACCTGCGACAGTTGTCTTTCCTTAGATGCTGGACTTTGTTTCTATAGCAGGGGCGGATCTAGTGGGAGGGTGCAGGGGGTGCGCCCCCCCCCCTCCCGAGATGACTTGCGGTTTTCTAATACAACTGGTATTCTGCAAAAAAAACTATGTGGTTTATTGGTGTTGAATTAGAGCAAGAGACGAGTGCACCCCCTCCTAAAAAAAATCCTGGATCCGCCCCTGTATAGTATTTTTTCTTCTTTTCTGCACCACACGCTATGGAAAGCATTCAATAAGATACATTGAACCCTTCTTATGGTCAAAACTGAATAAAAACCTGCGAGAATCTACTACCTTAGCTAGTTTTGGGAACAAAATTAGAAAACTCGATTTTTCAGAATATGTTTTTAATAATAATAATAACTGCTGCAAACTTTGCTGCGAATAGACAACCATTAAATTTTCATTATAATAAGCATTTTCAGGAGCCTATGCCCTGGTATTTCAGTATTGTAAATATTGTAGCATCTTAGTAGTTTAGGGTTTATTCAAGGTATGTTGATTATTTTAGCACTGTATAGTTTCATTTCCCACTCCCTGGAATTTCCAACTCGGTTTGGCAACCCCTGGAAATACTATGTCCGCCAAACATGCTGTTGCACTGTACTATTATGCGAAAAATGATTGTTCCCGCGAATACAGCGTCTAATAATCTCAATTCTACCTTGTAAAGGTCTTTGTCAGTTAATGATTAACGGCAAGGCACTGAGAAACATGAAGGCGATACCTTACAAGACACAAATGATGCCATATGTAAAAGAACCTTTTAGATTTAAACTAAACACCGAGTCACCGAGTGGGCTTTGTTTACTTGTCTTTCCTAGAACCCAACAACATTAGTACGGTATTCATCATTCCGATTCGATGACAATTATCTATCGGGTAAGCCGTGAAAAAAGCATTCAACCGATCGTAAATAAAAAATCAACTATGAAAACAATAGTTGTTGTTTTAAAAGACTTTTTAACAGTAAAATAACTGATAGCTTGTTGCTCAGCGGAGCAGCTACTGGTTTTTAACAACTCACCAGTTACTCGGTCAGGGGCACCCAACGTCAATTTTCGGAAAATATCTGTTCGGAAGACGATTTGAGGTCTAGAATTTTCGGAACATTTGTTGTAAAATTTATTGCTTGCCTGCCTCTCCTAAGATTTTCGTACATCTAAAAAATGGTATAATTGCCCATTTTTAGCGGATTTTTACGCTAAAAAGATCACCTAGAATTTTCGGGAGCCTTTTTTCTGGCTAAAATTTTCGAAAAGATAAGTTTTGATCCCTATAATTCTCGGATCATTAGACTTTCATCTAGGAAATCAGAACAGATAAAAAAATTTTAGGGGATAAAACTATTCCTATATCTACCGTTTAAATACTAAAATACGTTTAAAAATGCTATGTTATGTGGTTTTGAACTATATTGTCGTTGGGTGCCCCTGTCGGTGCCCCCGGAAAAAACTCTCGATAAGACACCCCCACCCTTTCGAAAGTTGCCTCCTTTTTCACCCCCTCCCCTCGGAATTTCCGTTGCCCTTCCTCGCGGGCGGGGGTATGGACATTTTCTGGAACTACACAATAGTTTATTTAGTTTCCCCAGATAGCCCTATTTGGGCTAAATTATGACACTTAAATAAAGGTTCTATCTATCTATCTATTTCTGCAATTTCTTGTTGTACATTGTGCGTCAGTATCCGCCATAAAGGCAGGTTTTGACTGTGAAAGGCTTTCCGTGGGTCTTTTTATTTGGGCGTGGCCCAAACGGCTTGTTTTGACGGAAAAGTGTAATAGGCACGCAATACGTGCTAACGTAAACAAGCAGGCAAACAAGCGACGCGAGGCGAATGTCTGCCATGCGAACGCCATTCAACACTACATATCCTCCTTTATCGTTTTCGTAAAGTAAACCAAAATCCATAAAACTTGTCTTCGGTATCTCACGCAAAATATAGTTTTTTTAAAATCCTCTTAACACGTCAAATCTGTCCCCAGTGGCGCTGGAAAACGAGAAGACCCAGGAAACGAGGTTGACGTAATTGACCATCTTTACGCGACCCCACCTATCCAAAAGACCAAAATGTTCCCAGTCAAAGCCCCGTAGTTGGAACTTCGCGACAGTGACCACGACCACTTTTTAGGATGACAGTTTTAGAGTTTTTCATTGCATTCAACCTCTTCTAAGAGTTTGGCCTGATACAATTATTTCTGGTCTTTGTGTTTTATGTATGCCCTAGTCAGTCAGGGAATGAGAAGAAATTTTAGAAACAGCATGGATTTGTAACCTAAAAATTGCAGCAAAAAGTAGATGTGTAAGGGTGATTTGTCTCCTTCTATTAAAGATCTCCTCCAGTTCGACACTCGTAAGCGACCTAAATGCCTCTCTTCAAGATTGAGCTTATTAATACCACGATTATATTCTAATCATAGGGCTTGCCATTTCCTTGTGTTCCATACGCTTTCTCACTCTTTCTCTGTTTACAGCAGACACAACACTGTAAAAGGACCATGTGGGTAAAAGAAAACACCGATAGAATATCCCCAGAAGTTTGATCTCAGTTGAAACAGTTCAGATTTCAATAGCGGAACTGTTCTTACATAATAAATGTTAAATAAATTATGTGAACGTGTTTTTGCGCAATGAATTATGCATGAGCCCCGGAAGTACGTAACTATTCACTCGACAAGGGAAACTTCCCTGGGACTTTCCCTTCAATTCATTCTTTTTTTTATGAGAAAATTGACGAAAAGAAAGATCTAAGTAATTTGTATTCAGCTCTGGATGTTTTTCTGGTCTCTTTTAGGTCTCTCTAGTCCATATTTTGTTTGCAGAAAAAGAGGAGGAAATTGCAACGCACTTAATTGTGTTCGGCGACGTCATAGATTTGCTATCACGCGATCTTCTCATCACAAGGATAAACTACAAATCGTTGCTTCTCTTCCCCCCCGGCAACAGTGTTCCTGTTTACAACTCCTCGCATTGGGACTGAACCTATATCATCAGATCTAGCATCTTTTGAGGTAATTAACTGTAACTAAAATTCACTTCGATCCACTTCATACAGCCAGTGATCGTGACGCTCCCAGATTGTCAGATTAGATCGATCACTCTCTCCGACAGAAAGAGAGCGTAGTCTGCGAATGCTCAGTCGGCAATATGTTTGACTCGATCTACTTGCTTTCCTTTACTTCAATTAAACACAACAAGTTTGTATGGGTGTAAATGTTTCTATTTTATGCACTGAATTTAGTGTGTTAACATACGGTTTACAGACGTGAAATGTTCGCGGTTCGGCGGTACATGTATTGAATTATTCTTGCCTAGTGTCTGTCTGTTTTTTAAATCGAAGTGTTTCACCCTCCGAAAAATCTTAATAGTTTAATATAAATATTAAGTAACCCTTTTGTCCTTACTGCTTGATGATCACGTTCTATGTATTGTAAGCTTTCTTTATGTAGTGAAGTGCTGGAAGTCTTATGTTGTCATAATGGCCAGTTTCAAACGTCATGCTACTGCCGTGCCGAACGGAATTCAAAAATTTATATAAATATATTATATATGCTAAAAATTCACTGAAGGCCATTTATTCGACCGGGTTAAATTCCACGTCTGAAACTAGTGGGGCGGACATGTGCATGGATGGTGAGATCTTTTGATTAAAAGCGTGAAAATTGGCAGAAGAGTATGGTAACTTCATGTGTGGATATGGAGCCATCGTGAAATATTATGGGTTACAAATAAACATCAATTATTTTACAGTTTAAAAATGGAGGGGTCAGTGTTTATAGTACTACAATCCACAACAAATTGTGCAAGACTGCCAGTTTCAAAGAAAGCCATGATCGTTTTCCTTCGATTTTGATCTTAATCAACTCTACAATTTTAGTTTTACATTTATTATTAATAAACAAATGTATTTTCCTGAATTTTCCCAGACTACAGGGTAATGTTCATTACATTGTTACTCTCTAAAAACATAAACTTTCGATACAAACTTATTCTTCTCTCACTGGGAAAGTACCGTAACTCGATTTGTTTTCTTAGGAAATAAAAAATGCAAGCATCTATAGCTTGATTAACAATCATTAACAATCATGTAATATAATAGATTTAGCCAGGGCTAAAAGCGAAGCTCTCGTTAATTTCTATAGTTTACTCAAACAAAATATAAAATCTTGTAATGCTAAGCAGTGAATACTGTTTTTTTTCTTGGCTGTTTCATTACAAGGGCTAATTAGCAGGGCTGAAAAACAACTGCGCATGTGCATTAATGATCTGTGGCAAAGAACATATGCTCAAGCGTGCACATTCAAGATGACTGCTGTTTTGCGGGAAATAAACAGGCGGCATTTAACAATATGGAGGTTGTAATTTGCAGGTTGCAGGTCAGAATTTGCAAAAAGAGTTAAATGTCCTGAGTGGTTTACAGATCTTCCCGAGCTCCTCAAACAGAACGTTTATTACAATGGTGTTTGGTGATATCATATTCTCGACAGGGTCACACAAAACTGGAAATATCAGAT
>CALNXK010000013.1:2375000-2422500 GCA_942486035.1 Porites lobata
TTATCTGTTATGCACGTCAATGTAGAAATTAAAGTTAAGTCGAAAGAAAGAATCGGCTTTATTGTTATTTTTTTATCTTTAAAAGTCCGGGTGGCTATGCGATTTACCACCGAAACGCGCGGGTACTTGAAATGCAAAATTTCACTCCGACTTACATAAAGGGGTGGACGTACGTACAGACGTACGGACGATTTTCTAAGAACCAAATTAAAATTTCTTGGATGCACAGATAACCAAATTTTCTTACCTATGGTGCTCCGCTGCGCGCTTCGCGCGCGAGAGAGCTCCGCTATAATCACGGTCATCCGTGCAGGTGCAGAGAGCAGTACAAGAGTAAGCGAGAGTTTCTTCGCTCCCGCTTACTAGTAACGTCTCCATTACTATGGTGATGGTAGCTGTTGACTATAACAAATGACTGTTGGTAAGATCAGCTTGAGACTTAGTTAAAGCATTATGGCTCTTGGTTAAAGTGCTTGCTTGCATTTCATTGTTAGGACCATAAACGGAATTCGCCTAGCAGTTCGTTCAAAAGACCCGTTTAATGTATATTTTTGTGGGAACATATCTCTTTGCGCACGATGCTTCCGGCTTTCGCAAGGTACATCGCTTCTTCATCGCTGTCTTCCGTGTGAGTTTTCTGCAGCGCGTTGGCAAGATCTTTTTGGAAGGCCAAAAAGACATCACGTCCTTGTTTGTGTTCTTCGAGGGCTCAGTGGAATTTGGGAAAGAATGCGGTCTTTTAAACGGTGTGTAGTGAATTCGTGAGGGTGAGTTTTCGCCAAGTCGTTTCAAACGGGACGTATAGTTACCAACAAGTTCGGCATGTCTGAAAACTGGGAGCTCTGCAGTACTGACCATGCGTGAATCTTCAATTAGGGTAACCAACTCCGCAAGCGCGATACCCTTCCGTCGCCGAGGGCTTCTCCCATCTTCCTCGCCTTCCTCTTTGACAATCTCAGCCTTTTTAAAGCCTTTTTAAACATGGGGCGTGATATTTAGCCTCCAGCGCTACCATCCAAGTCACCCGCGATTAACTTCACTCAAACGGCTTGACACGCGCATCTAAACCAATTGTTGAAACATTGTAAAGAGGGTTATCACGTGTAAAATACTCTCCACAAAAAAAAACATGTACCCCTGTTGTTGAGAGATGCAAGCGAAGCAGAACGTGTACAAGTTCCACCATGCAACCGGCTGTTCACTTTCAAGAGGATGTCTTTTCTCTGCCTTTTTCAACTTTGTAGAATTGAAGAGATCACAGCAACCTTTGTGCCAGCGTGCTTTGTACGTTACGATCGTATTCTCTAATTCATCACCTTCATCTAGCAATGCAAGGTCTTTCTGTATAGGCATGCAATCGAGGTCCCTGAACTTCACTATATTCCCAGCCAGGGTCTTGTGGACTGATCCAACATCACACGAGCGCTTGGAAATCAGCAGGACACCGTTAAGACTCTACTTTGTTTCGCTGACAAATGGCACGTTCATTCCAGTCGGTCTTAGCAATAGCATCGGGTGTTGCCTGTTTATCTCTGGAGCTACTGACACTTTTCAGCACTTCTTTACGAATAATTCAAGTTTCTGATGTCAAGATAAAGTACAATAATGTATATACTCAGTACATCTTTTTACATTGCAATATCTGATTGGTACAAATCGAGCTGACTAAAAGTAAAATAGAAACAACACCAACAACAACAAGTACCCAGTAATTTCGTTAACTTGAGCAAATACTCATTTCACTGTATTTGATTGTATTTTTACATCAGTTGACTCAAAATCGATTAACTCGAACCGTCTTCTCTAAGAGGGTTTTTGCTGACTATCCACCGGTCCCTTTCGAGGAACGGATGCACTTTTTCCTTCTAAACGACAAAGAATTCTGTGGGCTCCAAGATTTCCTCAAAAGAAAGGCAAAACACGAGAAATAAAATCGCGAAATTCTAAAACTTAGCTTATTTCACAGGTTGCAGTAAACAGATTTGTCTTTCCTGCTTTTGACTTTATTGCACATATTTTTTTCTTTTCCTTTTCTTTGCTTTTTACTTATTATCTGTAATATCTGATTTGTAATAGAATTAATTTGGCACGCCTCGACTAACGTTTTTGGCTAACTGCGTGCCAAGTAATTGTGCAGGTAATGTTATGATAATATTAAAATGTCTTGTCTATTGTCTATTGTCTAAAAACAACTAGCCTGCGAAAACATCCGTTTCTCCTCGCTCTGCGCCGCCGGGGACGTTTCGTTCCTCCGCGCGAAACGTCCCCATCGGCGAAGAGCAAGGAGAAACGGATGTTTTCGCAGGCTAAAAAACAACTTAAACCCATTGGAAAGGCAGCAAGCCAGTTTTTTTTTCAAGTCTTTTTGTCCATATATATATAAAAAAATTGCCACTCAGAAATACAATTCATATCTTCGCGATGCCATGTATCCTCTGTTTATTTTTCTTCATTGTTATAACCACCGGCCTTTTTTTAATTTTTTAGTTCGAGATCGATCGTTCATCCCAGACAGGTGTGTGTGTGGGGGGGGGGATAATTTTTCAACTGGCTTGCAAGAAATGTGAGGATGGTCGAACTTGTTTTAGATGCAGAATAAGCAAATGTGAGCAAAATGATGAAAATTATTCATATCTTGATAACTTTATTGACAGGTAATTTGAGTCGTGAAAAATGGCTAACACGCAACATCCACCAGACGTCAACATTACCCTACTCAAGACAAAGGACCTAAAGGGCAAGAGCATAAGTTGGGAGAATATAGAGCTCCCGAGAGACTTTCTTCTGTTGACAGTGAAAGAATGCGAGTTTTTAAGTTGCCTTTCACTCCTGAAAGGTGGATTCACCAAGAGTTATCGCCAAGACCTTGGATATGTGTACTTCGGGAATATTGGTGAAGATGGAGAGACGAAGCAAAAAATTGCCTTGATGAAATGTAATGCAGGTTCGGCCAGCCCTGGAGGCTCCACTATTGTTGCTCAAAAAGCCGTCGGTGCCTTAAGGCCTAAAGCTGTTATCAGCGTGGGGTACTGTGCAAGTGTGAACCGCGGAAAAGCCAAACTAGGAGATGTGGTAGTTTCAGCAAAGCTAACAACATACGCACCTACCAAGCACACAGATGATGGTATTGAGGAACTAGGCCACAGCGTTCCCCCAAAAAGGCATCTTGCGGACCTCATAAAAAGTGTTGATGAAGGCTGGGAAGCACCTCTACAAAATTCAGATGAATTAGACGTGAAGGTAGACCGCGACGGAGTATTTCTAAGTGGGCCTGAGGAGGTCAAAAGCCAAGAACGGTGTGCACAACTCAGAAAGCGATTCCCAAACGCTGTTGCAATAGAAATGCAAGGAGAAGGTAGTGGTGAAATAAAACAACTTAAAAGCAATCATTTTTCGACCTTTAGCTCATTTTACTAGCCTACAAATAAATCCGTCTCTGAGTCCTCGCTCCTCGCCGCTAGGGACGCTGCAGGTGCCAGGAGGGACGCAGGTTTTGAGTAGCACTTGCCGGAACCAGACTTAGAACTTTTGCGTTACTTTGTACTGGCATCATTTCTGGCGAAACGCCCCTTCAGTTCAGTTCAGTTGAGTTTATTGTTTTTCCATAAGTTGTACAAAAACAAGAAAATCTAATTATTTAAAACGCCGATGGCGTGGAAACCTAAAGGAAGTCACCGGCCTTATAAGGAATGGGCTACCTCAGTTAAGTTATTAGAACAAAATGTTATCATAATTACTCTGACTAGCTCTGAGGAGCGAGGAGAGACGGCTGTTTTCGTACACTAGCATTTCACACGAAACTGTCATAATGATGCCCTTTCTGATCGGCCTGTTGTTTTCTTTTCCTTACATATTTAGGCCTTTACGCAGCGGCGCACAGTCTTGACATTGAGTGGATTATCATAAAAGGCATCTCTGAATACGCAGACGGTAGCAGTACTCTAGCGGATTCTTGGAGACAATTTGCCAGTGTAATGGCGGCTTCTTTGACTGCGCACATGCTCAATGATTCCTGTGTTTTCCAGACATGGAGTCATTATGGAGGTAAGGCTTGGAAATCATTCCTAGAGCTTTCAAATTCCTCTCCCTGTTTTCTACTGTTTAGTTTTTACGGTCAGTAACATACCAAAGAATCGTGTTTAGGTAGAAGCACGCTGCCTCGTAGTGAAAATGTTTCATTAAGTATCATAAAAAATTCTCCTTCTATCCTTATACTTCCCATGAGACTCCAGGCACCTCAGGTACATTCTCAGTTAGTTTCCAGAAGCAAACCTGACTTCTTTCCTCTGTTGTAGTTGTTGTCCCAGTCTCATCTAGTGTGAATCAATGAAATGTTACAAACAATTGCAAAGTGACCTGATGTCTTGGCGTTTTGGATATCATATTGAACCCGCCGCCTGATCATCTTCTTGATATACAAATGATTTGCTTCTTCAACAAATCAAAACGAGTAGCTACACTTGCAAAAACGTTTTGGATGTAAAATGTGTAAATGTGCAACTTTATAAGTGAGTACAGTGTAAAATAATGCAACTAAAGTAGGTAAAACAGGAAGAATGTTTCTCCACCATATTCAGGTCAAGGTCCACAGCCCCAAACTCATGCACAGACCACAACAGTGGTACCATCTAGAGAGCCCTTGGTTCCTGTGAGAAAGAATGCTAAAGGTAAGGGTAGTGGCACTTTAGTAGTTCGGTTTTGTATCGTTGCGCTTCTTTATTGGATGTAAAATTTTGTGTCTCTTTCTTACCCCGTGTCGCTGTCACAGTGATATGGTCATCCCTGCGTTTTGGGGATCCCCTTCTCAAAACCCTAGTGATATGGGCATCCCCTGTAACCATAAACCAAATCGCTATAGGTAATCTGAGAAGGGGATGCCCATATCACTAGGTTTTGGGAACGGGAATGCCCATATCACTGTAACATCGCCACTTTAGAAAGGAGAAGGAAACTGGGCCGAGTTAATTTTCGCAAAGACTTCTGGGGCTGTTACCAGGGATGTGACCCCAAATAAAATATTGTCTTGTCTTGTCTTGTCTTGTCTTGGCTAATGATCCCAGAAACTGCGGAACGCATTTCAGCTCCAGCTCCTTTCTCATTTCTTAAGTGGCGAATATAGAAGGAGAACGGACTCGCTCTTGACTTCATTTGACTTGCTGTTCTGGGAATCCTCGGCAATTTCCTCCTTATCCCATGACAGTCTTTATTGGAATTAAAAACATTAATAATCAACAAAAATAGTGTGGCAAATAAATTGTTGTGATGGTTATTTAAAACATGCAATTCGGTCATCGCTTACCACATTCCACGCTGAGGGGAGATAAGGCGTCCAATTTAAGATAAAGGTTGCTCAACATTTCTGGGATAACCGTAATGCTAAATGTACTTTGCGCCTTTGCCATTTCAGTCAAGGCAGGCCCTCCCTCAGATGACGATTTAGAGGAGCTGTCACTCAAGATTGCCGACAACTGGGAAAGGCTGGGGCGTCGACTGGGATTTGACCGTGCAAGAATAACCGCATATCATAGAGAAAATGAGAAATTGTCAGAAAAAGCTTTTAACATGCTTATGGATTGGAAGCAAAGCAAGGGCTCCGATGGTACCTATCAGGTTTTATATGACGCCCTGTGCCATAAATTTGTAAACTGTAAAGGTATAGCGGAGAAAATCTGCTGTTGTCAGTGATTCTAACATCAGTTTAGTTAAAGATCTTCTTACCCAATCTGAAAAACAAAAGATAGAAAGAATTTCCTAACATGCTACGTGAATTGTACGCGCTTTACAGGTAGAATACTTGATATATCAAACAAATAGACAACAATTTTTCACCTCTGAATTCCAAGGATTTTCTTGGCCAATTCACTTACTGAGAACAAGCAGAACATCAATAATAATTGCCACAGAGTGAGTCAGTCCCAGGGTGTACTCAACAAAGTTTCATACGGAGAGTCTCCGTCCCGATGTCCAACCATTAACTCTTTTATATACCGTTTTTGTCAAAAAAGGTATCCCTTTCGTATACCTTTTATTATAAACAAATGGTACCCCTTTCACGTAGCTTGTTTAGAACTTTGCATCCCTTTTAACTACTGTTAATGCACTGTCTTTAACATTCAATTAAATCACAAGAACCAGAACGTTTTCTCGACATATTTTACAGTCTTAAAATGCGTGTTAGCTTTTTTGGGACTTTTTACAGACCGAAATGACAGATTTTCCTACCCTTTCATATCCTACTCCAACTAGTGAAAAAAGGTGCCCCTTTCTGGGGTAGCCTCCCCTTAAAGGCCATCATAGGGAGTACCCCCCCGGGGATTCAGCTCGCACTTTCAGTCTCGGTTTTATTTGCTAGTCATCCCAGCTTTACTTTACGTTAAGAAAATAATCATAACCTGAGTGTTTGTTAAGAAGATGACATAATAATACGTTCATATTCATATAAGCTTCGAGGTTTCATTTGCACGGCCTGTTAAAGAAGTGTTTAAAACCCAGTTAAGTTTGTAGTAAATATAAAAAATAAATAGACTTTTTCTTTCACTAAAAGGTCTTGCGAACCTAATTAAAAAAGTTGTAAATTAATTAAGGCATACTCTACAGACTCAAGTGAGGATAAAGCTCTCTTGACAGACCATAAACTTACTTGATCTAAGTGCCTAGAACCATCTGTGATTGAACCAGTAATAACGTCAAACCTGCATTTTCATGATAGTGCCATGCAGGCATCGACGAGTCGTCAAAGCGCCTATAGGACACAAAACATTAACTTACGGCAGGTCCTTCATGAAAGAATACAGTTTTATATTACTACTAGATAGCTACTATATTTGTTCTTTACAAGCCCTTAACGTATTTAAATCTTGTAACTTCTGTAGGTTTCGTCTTGCAAAAGTGATATACAGTAAACACCCGCATATATAAGAACATGTGATTTCGGGTTTCAGGCTGATCAAGTTCTTATTTATCTGGTGCTTAGTGAGAAATCAGTCTGAAGATGTTCTTAATATGTCCTTAAACTTTGTTTCATAATTATAAAATTATAATAAATTCAGATAGTCTATTACATTTATTTGACGTTTATATCCTTCAGCTAGTTGCAGCATAACATGATCCTCTAAAACATAAAAAGACACCCGGGCAACTGTTGTAGTTCTGTAATTTTCTAGTAGCAACCATTATAGTTACATTGCTTTCTTGTTCCAACAGCCTCCCCCTCATTATATAAGAACACGTTTTATTTGCCAGGCTGAACTGGTGCTTATATATATGGTGCTTTATGGGCCAAATTTCAGCCTGATGTTCTTAATCCATTTGTTCTTATATGCGGGTGTTTACTGTAGATGACAAGCAGTCTGGTATGTTTTAAACACGCTTGATTGTTTTTAAACATGCCTGAGTTAAAACCCAGGTTACGTTGCCAGTTACCCTACTAAAAAATCACATATATAAGTCTTGTGTAGATATAACTGTAGCTCGATCAAAAATGTGTAATAAAACTTTGTTGTTGGGGCGATGGTCAAAAGTTATTTGTTTAAATCGAATAAGAACGATGGCTTAATTTTAAATCCTGTTCGTCTGTGGACAGGCTATGGTTTGGGCGTTTTTAAAACACGAAATGGCGAAGTGACTAAGAAATAGAAATAAGACATTTTTCTTTTACCGGATTCGGTCGGCGGAGTTGTCACGCGCATTCTCGACCCCAGAGCTCTTCTCTATTGCACGCAGGCAATGGAGGCGGCGATCGTTTTCACTGTGACGTCATCAAATTGTAAATTCAAAATAGCGAGGTTTTACTAATTCTTATTTACGCTAGGTTGAAGACAAACAAAGAGTAAATCTTTGTACAAGTTTCCATTTCCGTTGCATGTTTGCATGTTGCATGAACTTCCGAGTTTTCACAGTGCGTGACACCAAAATAGGAATGCTGTCTCGTTGAGAAAAAGTCTCTCCTCTTGATTTTCAGCAGTATAACCACTTCAAGTATTAGAGGATATGTGTATGCGTACGTATGCTAGTTCTCGAGTGAAAAGAAATAGCTTTTATAGAAAAAGTGATCTCCGGTTTTTTTTGTTGATTTCCGGCGGCCATATTGGTGCACCAAAACGGTGAACCAATATGGCGTCTTCATACAAAGCTCCGACAAAGGTGCGTGAAACGTTTCGGCCAATAACTCAGAAACTGTGGGCCACAAAGACCTTAGACTTATATATTAGTCTTTTTTTATATAACACTTCATTTTCGTGGCTGAAGGGAAACAAACGGGAAGAGACATTTCGTGAGCATTACACAGCCAACCTAACCGCGGGCTCGGTTAGAAGATGTCAAATTAAAAATGGCGGGTGCTGCGGTCAAAAGAAAACCCGATTCAAACGTTCCTCCAGAGGAAAGTGACCTGCTGAAAATAACTCCATTGTAAGTGCTCATACTCTTGTATCATTCAAACATAATAGTGTAGTAGTTTGATCGCAGTAGCTTTCGTACAACTGCTCAATTTGATCCATGCGCAAAAAACGCGTCCTTTGGTGCTTTGAGGAATGTCCACAACTTATTGAAATTGATCGCAACAAAATAGGGTAAATTAAAGAATATAACTCGGATTTAAAATTTCATTTAGACTTCTCTTGCGGATCAATCACAATTAAGTCTACTTCAAGCCCTATGCGATCTTCGTCCTGTTACTGTTTTTGATATCACGTGCATGCGTGTATTAATAATTAAGTTATGTACGATGTAAAATAATTCCCAAAACGGACACCCTTTCTCTTTGTCTTGTATAGACCACTTGCACTAAGAAGTCGCGTGACCAATGCTTCCTTTAAACAATGAGTTGGAATCTTGCTGATGCCAAAAATTGACAGAGCACATAAAAATTAGCTTACACCCGAAGTTTGAGAGGAAACCCATTTAAGGGAGATATTTTATGGCACTTTGATTTTTCAACAAAGTAGTATGATTTGTATTGGCCACCATGTTGGAGGGCATACTCTTGCCCTCCAATATGGCAGCCAAAACTACTTTTTGCTTATATCTTGTTAAACGTTTGATAGTTACGCTCAGATTTGCTGTAAACGTTACCACATCATTTTTTCAACATCCTCCTTGAAGTTCAAGTGGAAAGCTTGTGTTCAGAAAGAAGTAATTCATGATTTTAAAAATAACATTTTGGTCACGTGACCAGCGAGGAACTTACTCATTTTAAGAAAATGGTGCGGGTTTGAAAAACTAAATCACTATTATTTTGTTTAAGATATGACCCACTAATCTTTTTCGAAGGCAAATTCATATAACTTTCATTTTCGTGAAAACTATGTCACATGACTTCTTAGTGCAAATGGCCTATTGACAACATAAAGATGTCTTTTCTATGTACATGAAGTGTCAAACTGTAGCTTTACTAACCACAGCACTCCACTGGTGAAGTAAGAGAAATTGAAGAACATGCCGGGAATTCCAAGTATTTTCAAAAAGTTAGAAAAGACATGTTTGTGTCATCAGAGCAGATTCTAAAGCTGATTCTAATAATACAATATTTAAGTGTCTTGGAACAGTTGCCCTATTGGTTCTTTTTAGGGGTTCTGGGCAAGAGGTTGGCCGATCATGTCATATCTTGGAGTTCAAAGGAAAGAAAGTCATGGTATGTACGTGTATAACATAAGGACAAAAATCTGTAGGTCCCGATTCACAGCACGTTCACTTATGTGGTTCTTGTAGGATGTAAAAGAACTCACACAACTGTTAGAAAAGAGTAGAGGATGCAGACCCCAGTGGTGTAGCCTGAATTTCAAATGATTACTTCAATTTGTTTTCTCCGCTCAGCAACGTCTGAATAGACAAACCGTTCATGCCATCCTGTGACATCACAACCAGAAAACCGGGTAGTGATTTTGATCGGTCGATTGTTCAAACATTTGCATAATTATGTATAATTATGAGAAATTTTAGGGGGATTCAGCAGATTGCATGCCTGACATGCTTGTGTGGAGTTCAAAAATTGCCACAATCTTGATCATAAACAGCAAAATATTGTCATTTAGAGCTGCTTGTGGTTTCGGCAGTGAATTTGTTAATGCAAAGGTTTCTGCATTTTAGTTATAATTCAACTTCCTTGTCATCCATCAAGTTTCTTCTTAAAGCAATTTGTTGTGTTTTTTAAGTGTTCCATGTGTGTATTTAAGCTTATTTCATTGTGTGATTGCGATTGAGTTTGATTATTGAATTACAACAAATTTGTTCAGAGTACCGCATGCAGTTGGCATATGATAAAATATGGAATGGACTGGAGTGGTAAAACATGGACTGGAGTGATAAAACATGGAGTGATAAACATGGAGTAATAAAACATAGAATGATAAAACATGGAGTGATAAAACATGGAATGATAAAACGTGGAGCCGTAATAAAACATGGAGTGATAAAATAAAATACAGTCAACTTTCTCTTTAATAATTAATAATTAATTAATAATGGACACCTCTTGTTCGTCCCTGCATTTTTAGTCATATTACTGTAAATAATAATAGACAAACACCAGACACATGTCTTATCATATACCCCATTTTCCATGCACTCAGTCGTAATTTTAAAAATGAAATACATTTGACTTACTAAAATTAACGAAGGAATATATAGACTGTTGTAAAAAATTTATCATTTTCCAGAATTTTTATCTCTTGGGTACAAGGTAAAAAGTCAACTAGCTAGTAAAAGCCTCTCTAAGAAGCAGTGATTTTATGTTATCAGCTAATGTGTTCCAGAGCCTGGGGCAGCAACTTGAAAAGATCTGTTTTCATAAAACTTGAGATTCGACTCTGGTATTAAAAGCAGATTTTTTGAAGAAGATCTTTAATAATTTCCTAGTATTTTAGGGCTGAAGGAGATCAACTTTATATTTGGAACCATGTCATTCAGTAATTTGTACATAGGAAGTAGTATTTTTGAACATAGTTCATTGCCAATGTAGTCTACAAAGAACTGATCGGTTCTATCTTCTGAACTTCAACTTCTGGTCACGAGTCAAGCTGAGCAGTTTTGTACATATTGTAGCCTATCAAGAAACAAATGTGATAAGCCACGTAGAGGAGCATTACAAAATCCAACTAAGATGAGAAGAATGCATGTAAAAATTGCATGCTCAAGATGCATGCTCAAGTTTTTTTCAGAATTTTTTGTAAACATGCATATCGCAAGTGAAACAATTTTCATGATTCTTCAGTCTGATTTATGTAGTCTGTTGAAGGTTTCATTTTATGGCTTTACAGCTCACAGGTTTTGAGTACACCTTGTGCTATGACAGTCCCACATGGTAAACTTATCAGATTTATAATATAGTTGAACCTCTTTAATACAGACACCGAAGGGACAGAGCAAAATGTCCGCGTGTTCTAAAAGAGAGGTGTCCATATTATGGAGGTCACCACGATGAAGTCACTTTTAAGACTCCACTGACAGTTTTAAGTGTTCAGTAACTAAAAACAAAATGGGACATTTATGCCTTTATTATGGAATTGTTATTGTAAGTGGTCACAAAAAATTTCACATAGGTTTTACTGAATGGGCTACAGCTACAGTAATTTCTTGCGAACACTTTTCCTCTTCTTCTCATTGGTAACATGTTACATGGTATTTTACGTTAATTTTTCAAACTAATAATAATTGAATAAGCGTTGATGTTTGCATAATCACAAACTCTTTCACAACTATCATCGCCTGATCGTTGAATCCTTTGAAAGCAAAAGCATAACTTCTTGTAGAATATCTGGACACTTATCGGATGTTGTAAAGGAAATCATGGATTCACCACTTGTGCGGTCAAAAATATAAACACAGTTGTATTCATACTGAAATGCACTAGACATGAATTGCCATTTCTATGTTGTGGAGCCCACTTTAGAAAGCAAATGTGTGTATTGTCAAGACTACAATGTACGATTATGCAGTTCAAAATGGCACCAAAAAGATGTATCAAGCGTCACCGTCCTCACAGACCTTGAAAAATAAATCAAACAGGACGAAGCAACAGGAAGAGAGAATATGCCGCCTGGACACAGTTTGATTGTTCAAATGAAAAGAGGTGAACAGAATCTTGGAACTGAGTATATTTTTATCCACGGCTCTGTGTTGTCCGTCTTATAGAGGTGTCCGATATGAGAGACTTGACTGTATATAATTTATCACTCCATGTTTTATCACTCCATGTTTTATTACTCCATGTTTATCACTTCATGTTTTATCACTCCAGTCGGTGTTATACCACTCCAGCCCATTCCATGTTTTATCATATGTCCATGCAGTTGACAGTTTAAACATTAAACGTGAATTACAATCAAAAAGAGTATTAAAAGCAATTCTGTATCATGTAGACATTTCCAGACAGTAATTCTTTGTTTGCCAGTTGAAAATCGTGTTTTACTTTTTGCGTGAATTAAAGCAAAGGAGTAGTGACATCACTGGACAGCATTAACAGCCGGTCTATTCAGATGTCAATGAGGAAGTAAAAACTACTCGAAGTAATCATCTAAAATTCAGGCTACCCAGTGGTGTAGCCACCTTTCTTTCATGTAGCAATGGCTTGGAAGTCATGGAAGTAACTGTAAGTGAGAAAGAATGGGATTTGCGATCGAGACATGCAAAGGGAGAGGGAGCACCTAAACATGAGGCCCATGAAAATTGTCACCTGCCAACTCTCAGGCAAATGCTCCCTCTTGCCTCGTGCGACTCTTGCGTCCCTCATTCCTTCTTGTGCCCATCACATCACTTCCAAGCACCTGCTATGCAGGCCACGTGTATAGAGTCTCACATTGCCTCAAGTTAATGCATTATGAAGCATGCATGCAAGGGTTACAGACTGGAGTGAAGAATTAATATTACAGCAGCTGGCATTTTTTTTGGAAAATTTATGGCTCTATATTTGTTTTGGTTGGAAAATTCGTCAAGAATAATCATGTACATGTAGGGATTAGATACCGACATTCATCCACCAAGTGTAATGTTTGTTCTCCATTTTATTATGAGAAAAGTGGAAAACGGCAAATTATACTTAAACCTACAGGTAGTAAGTAATGCCATGTACACTATTGTCTTTAGATTCAATAACATGTTACCCTCTTTATTCCAGTTGGACTGCGGCATTCATCCTGGAATGTCTGGAATGGAATCACTTCCTTTTCTTGATGAAATTGACACAGCAGAAATTGACCTCCTTCTTGTCAGTCAGTAAGTGTAATGCAGTGCAGTCACTAAGGGCTGGGGACTGTGAAGATATCCACTGTTATCATGAGCATGACCCCTGACTTTATAGAAGCAAAAGAAAAAAAGAACCAAAAGAACTTCCCAACCAATGTAATTATACCCAGCAACGTAAAATCGTAGTGATTGCAGCCCTAGTGATGGCCATCAGTGATCATCATTCTGTGATAATAGCAACTCCCTAAAATGGACACCAAGAGTTTGTCCCTGACATTTGATTCTTCAGTCATTTTCTCTGGCTTTCTCGGTAAGACATACTGCTTTCAAAGATGGGAATAGTACACTGGACATTGTATGCATAGTATCAGTCCTTATGGTGTCCATCTAAGAGATTTGTTGGAACCAAAATTGAACCAACAGAACCGAAATTAACTAGTCAGAACTGAAATTGAACAAACAGAACAGAAATTACAAAGTCAGAACAGAAATTGAACCAACAGAACAGAAATCAAGAAGTTCAATTAGAACAGGAATTAACAAGTCAGAACTGAAATTGAACCAACAGGACAGAAATTAACATAACCGTCAATTTCTGTTCTAAATGGGACTGAGGCCATGACGACAGCGCTGACCAAGTGAAGCCTGGGGAAAACCACTTTAAAATATTTTAAGTTATGATTATTAACCTCCGCCGTATATATAATTCCAACACAGCCGCCAATGAGAGTGTGTTTCTTAGAAGTATTAGAGATGTTGTTGGAGTAGTATTGAGAGATCTGCAGGCTTTGGTCTCCGAAAGAGCACATTGTTGCCTTGACTGGCTGCTAGATAATGTCAATAGGTACACAGATTCACTGAGTACAACTAACTGTTGACCTAGAACAAGTCCACTTTCTCCTTCGAGAAGCTCGCGAATGTCTGTGTGCGCATAGCAGGTCTTTTGCGGAGCAGTACTTTGGTAAGACGACACAACAAGCAGACAAGATGACATGACAAGTAGACAAGACAACAGAACAACATGGCTCCTGTCAACCCTCCACGTTTTCAAATAATTTATTGAGAAGGGTTGGGGAAGAGATGATAGATGACGTCATAATGCACGGCACATCACGTCATTATTTTGTGAAAAAAAACACGCGTAAGAGATGTTGTTGGAATTGTAACATTTGGGGCACTTTCCACTTACTAGTCAAAATTTCTGGAATTTCCGGTTCGGCAGTAAATGGAACACGTTTTGTCGGTTCACCCCACTGGAAAATTCCCAGAAAAAGTGGAAAGTCTAAAAAGGTGGGCCCGTTTTCCCGGGTGGAATTTCCAAACGGAATTTTGTGCTCTATTTACACGTTTCTCATAGTCTGTACCAGTTCCAGGTCCATGGTCAGCGCCACAGCGTACCAGGGTTTTCGACCAAATGGAGCAACTTTTTTCCAATTGGAAATTCTTCTTTTTTTCCCACCGAAATTTCCAGGTTTTTTTCCTTAATGGAAAGTGCCCTTGACCTAATAGGTTTACTTCCCACTAATCACATTATTGCCTTAATTACAATGGCATACTGGAGTTTGTGGGGAAACGTTTGATGTTAACAGTAAAATAGCTCAAACAATGCAAAATATTTGAAATTTTGTTGTCAGAAAGTCAAATCTACAGGAAACAGAAAACTTTCAATTGGCGATTATCCAGGAGATTTCAGACTCTAATCTAGAGACCGGGAGAAACACTTCAAAATCTGAAGTCTCCCGTATTACCTGGGAGAGTTGACAGCCCCGAAACAAGTAGACAAGACCAAAACAAATCGCCAAGATGACACAATAAGTAGACAAGACGACATAGAAAATAGACATTGAATTATTTTGGACCCGGATACCACTTCATAATTCGATAGCTAGGTCTGCCACGATGACCACCAAAGACTTGCTGGGCAATTTGTGCCACAAAAGACCTGCTATGGGCACACAGACATTCGCGAGCTTCTCGGAGGAGAAAGTGGACTTGATCTAGGTCAACAGTCGTACTCAGCGAATCTGCGTACCTATTGACAATATCTAGCAGCCAGTCAAGGCGATAAAATGCTCTTTCAGAGACCGAAGCCTGCAGGTCTCTCAATACTTATCCAACAACATATCTAATACAGCTGTACTTCTAAGAAACACACTCTCATTGTTGGCCATGTAGGAATTATATATACGGCGGAGGTTAATAATCATAAATTAAAATATTTTAAAGTGGTTTTCCCCAGGCTTCACTCGGTCAGCGCTGTCGTCACGGCCCCAGTCCAATTTAGAACAGAAGTTGACAGTTATGTTAATTTCTGTCCTGTTGGTTCAATTTTGGTTCTGACTTATTAATTTCTGTTCTAATTGAACTTCTTGATTTCTGTTCTGTTGGTTCAATTTCTGCTCCGTTAGTTCAATTTCGGTTCTGACTTGTCAATTTCTGTTCTGTTGGTCTACTTTCGGTTCTGATGATGGAACAGGAAATTGCAGGTTCATCATAATGGAATTTGAAACAGAATATTGGCGGAGATCATCTCTCATACCTTTGTACACTTGGTGTTAATAAATATCATGTTACCTACAACTGTACTAGCTCAAGTTGAAGAGTAGGCAGCGTGGCCAAGCGGTTAAAGCGCCGGACCAGAGGCCTTGATTTCAAGTCCCATCAAGTCCGCCAGCTGGATTTGCTCAAAGTTTAAATCCTCTGCTGCACTAATTTGTATATGAAAATAGCCAACTGGTTCACCTCTTACCAGTTGGGATTCTTAACCATGTTACAGTATGTTTAATTTGAATATTATTAGTTCATTATCCCCACCATAAGGAAGAAAAGCCCTGTAAGAGGAAAGCATTACCAGTACACTGTAGTTGCATTTTGAGAGCAAGATGCCTTAATGTCATTCACGTGCAGGTACCACATAGCTTGAAGTGTTACTTGCAACATTAAACAGCACACCGCTACACATGACTTTCTGCAATCTGTTAGATAATAATTAATAGTGTTAATAATAATAATAATAATAATAATAATAATAGTTGTTGTTATTTTTTAGTTTCCACTTAGATCATTGTGGTGCTCTTCCTTGGTTTCTAGAAAAGGTACAATCACATGTACTGTAATTGATTTATCAAAATGAAAAAATTATTAGACAAGTTTTCTTCCATTTTAGTTATTATCTAACCTATCACCTGGCCATGTACAGCTATAAAATTCTTTTCAATCCCTTGTCCAAATTACAACATGTACAATGTACTATTCTTTCATTGTAGAATGTTTTTTCTGTATGAAGTCAACTGAAGTTGAAAAAAATTTTTTTTGCAGTGTTCACACAGAGTTGAAAGGTTCTTGAATGTTTAATAAATCCCTACAAATTCCTTGAATTTCCCAAACTTGGATATGGCAGAAATTAAAATTAAAACTTAATGAAGATGAAAAGATAAAGGGGCTATGCCACACTATTTGCTTAATCTTTTGATAAGCTAAACCTTGTTTTCAGGTCAGTTAAATTGCAATAAATAATTCATTCCTACAGTTATGAACTTAAAACAGTCAGTTCATTTAAATAATGATTTATTCATTTATTTGTTTAGACTACTTTTAAAGGAAGAGTATTTATGACACATGCAACCAAAGCAATATACAGGTATTTGAACATGATTATTGTAGTACTTTAAAATTATGGGCAAAATAAAAAACACAACTAATATTGTTTTTCTCTCTTTTACAGCACTTTTCAGCTTTTTTGTTTTCATTTCTGTTTTCTACTGTTTTTCTTTTCAATAATAATTAACTTATTGCCATTAATTTGGTAAAGAAATTACAGTTATTATATTATTTTGCTTAATAATTAATGGGAAAAATTTTGTCCCATTAAATCCTGGTGACAATTATTAATAATATTTTGTGTTAAACAATAAATTATATCTGTGAGAATTTGTATGTTAAAAAGTGTATGATTGACCCGCAAATAAATTATGTAAATGCATATATAATTAATAATGTCATACAAACAAATGTATATTTCATTGATTCCTTATTCAGATGGTTGCTCTCAGATTATGTCAAAGTTAGGTAAGCAATTTAATATTGTTGTGGTGCATAATAATAAACATGTTGTCCATGGGTTAAGTTTGACCTGCACCATAGATGGTTTACATCCTAAAAATCCTATTCTTTTTAAGCAAGTCTTGTCCTGTTGTCATTTGGTTTGTTTTTTCCCCTGTTATACTAATATTTCATTATTTGTATTTGTTGCTGTTCAATACCGTTGTCATCCACAGTGTATGTTATAGTAACTAATAATGGTGTGTACTTTTTGTTTGATGCGTAAATCAGTAACATTGCAACAGAAGATATGCTTTACACTGAATCAGACCTGGAAAAAAGTATGGACAAGATTGAAACAATTCATTTTCACCAGGTATAGAAACTGTTAACCCTTCCTCATGACAGTGGCCAAAAAGAAAATTTACCAAAAATAATTCAAATCCATTTATACAAAATACTAGAAAACTAATATTACGATGCTAAGTAAAGATCTGTCGTTTGTGGAAAATAGGTTCATTTGATTGACATCACCAAAGGATTACAGCACAAATTAATTTATTCATTATAGTGACATATCATTCCACCTTATAAAAATAATTAAAAGTTGACAAACTACATGTGCCATCTGTTAAAAAACGCTTTTTTTGTATGCTTTTCTAAACCTACAATGTTCTCTGTAGTCAATGTATCAGTACGTACATGAGAACATTTTCAATATAAAAAAATTGAATTGTTGCAAAATATGATTCATTTCATATGTTTCAACTCACATTATTAAGTTAAAACCCTAGCGAAAAGCTAACCCTTATTAATACAGCTTTAGATTGATTTTTGGTTGCCTTGAAAACAGATTTTACCTACATGTACGACAAATATAAAGATTATAGTTCATCCCATTCCTTTTCCCTTTAACACCTTCTTACGTTAAATAAAGGCTTGAAACCATCTAAAATTATAAATTGCCCATTTTTTTTACAGGAGAAAGAAGTCAATGGAATAAAATTCTGGTGTTACCATGCAGGTCATGTTCTTGGTGCATCCATGTTCATGATTGAAATTGCCGGAGTAAAGGTACATACTCTGCATTGGTTGTTGAAATATCAGTCAGTAACAACAGCAGTCCTATTCAGGGCTGAACTCACTAGTAAAACCATTATTAACCCAACTTACATTATTTTCTTGTTGAGCAGATTCTTTACACTGGTGATTTTTCACGTCAGGAAGATCGTCATCTTATGGCTGCTGAGATTCCCAGTATTTCACCAGATGTCCTTATCATTGTGAGTTGGAAAAAAAAAACAGTCATTATTATGACCATGATACCAGAGCTTGTTATGATTCACTTTTTTGCTGGACCTCTATAAACAGTCAGTCAATTTTTCTTGATAAATACATGTACCCTGTTAGAAAATTAATTATTTTATTTGAACGCATGCACATTTGAATGTCTAACTGGACTGGCCTGTGTTACCATCAACACCTGTAACGATATCTAATTATTTTCATCATTTTGTTATTTTACGTTTACATGTATATAGCTGAAACTGTTAACTGTTACACTGTTGGATTTATGAACTAAAACTGTGCATGCAATACAATAAAATGATTTAAAGTGAGCGTAGTCATCTTTCAGAAGTCAAGTCATCATTGAACACCAGCTTGTCTATATTGATCTGCTCAAAACATGGTTAAATTTGCAATTCTGGGGAAAAATTCTCAACTCTCATGTAAGGGGGTCCTTGAAAAAAGCTGAAAGGGACTTCTCAGCTGGTAATCTGCATTGCTCAATTTTCCTTCCAAATTGCTAACAATTTGACTTGCAGTACATGATTATAAAGTCTCTTAGAACTTATTGGATATTGTATATGTTGTAGTTATTTTTTTATCTCAGGTAATTTTTGTTTTTCTTTTGTTTTTTGGTATGGTAAAGTATGCCAATGAAGTTGAAACAAAAGAAAAATAAAAATTATATACCTGAGATAAAAAAATTAACTACAACATATATGTTTGGAGGGAGAAATACTTATTGACTTTTTAATTGAAATACTTAGGAGTCAACATATGGTACTCATATTCATGAAAAACGTGAAGATAGAGAAAACAGGTTTACAAGTAAGCTCATGTTAAACTGAGTTTCACCATACAAACTTTTCATATACATGTCTATAGATATTTGTGTTAAGCTCGAGCAAGTGGAGAGCCAGCAATATACAGTTCTAATTAGTTCTGGTGAAACATAAAATGATGTTGAGCACAGTGGTATTAATATAACACGTAAACTTCATAATGAAATTTGTTGTCTAGTGAAAGCAAAGAAAGCAAAAAGAGGAAAGAGAAAAAATTATGGTTGCAAAATTTTATTTTTTTACTTGCTTTTTCCCATCTATATAGCACGGTAAGTTAGAACATGTCATTTTTTTGTAACACATTCCCAAGACAAAACAATAGAATGTCCCAGAAGGTAATGCAATTTTTGTTCTCCAGTAGCAAGCAAGGTACCTTGCACATTATTATCAAAGGTTTGGACATTTTTTGTGACAGTTGCCAAAAAAGAGTTTCAGTTACTATTTATTGGTACCTTTTTGCACAACTCTGAGATTCAAGACAGTTTCAGTGTATGTCACTTATCACTTAACTTTCGAGAAACAATTTATTTGGTCTTTGTTTAGGTACTGTTCATGACATTGTTAATCGTGGTGGACGATGTCTAATTCCTGTATTTGCTCTTGGTCGAGCCCAAGAACTACTTCTTATTCTGGGTAGGCAAAATACATTATTTAACTTACCTATTAAATTATTCAATAATTTTTTTAAGTCTTGTAAACCTAGTTTTCACATACAGACTTGCTTACACTTAGCTTACTTGCTAACCAGAAATGTAAGTAATACTGTTGCAATAAATAATATTTTAATATTAAAAATTTATTAATTAGATATTTTAATATTACATTTACTTGTAGTAAAGCTACATTTATACTCCACATTTTTCTCTGAGTTAAAATCTCAAATAATTTATGATAATTAAAATTAATAGTATACTACTTATACTTATACTTACTTGAACGTTTTTTTACAGCAGAACCTTGCAATGACCATACTCAACACTCTATCCATTTGTATAAGAACTAATTGAACCATCTTTTTCTGTTCAGATGAGTACTGGCAGAATCACCCAGAGCTACATGATGTTCCAATCTACTATGCTTCACAACTGGCAAAGAAATGCATGTCAGGTACTGCATTGTACAAGTTTAATCAACAGAAAATGTTTCATGCTGTAACTGTTGCTTCTAAAATTGAGGGATAGAAGTATTTGGCTTCAGTAAGATTGTGTATCTGCATTTTGTTCTTTCCTCTTGCAATGGGCCATTGTACAATAGACCATATTTTTAGAGTTGTGGGCTTACTGAGAGGTGGGGGGGGATGTTGTACTGCCGTATTTGGGTGGGCTTTGTTTGACCTTTCCTTTTCTAATGGAAATTTTGCTTAAATAATACTAGTTAGTATAGGAGCCTCATGATTTAAAGTACACAATAAAGCAGCCGGAAGGGTTGTATCAAAAATAATGTATCAAAACATGGTAAACTCCAGCCGTGCTTTCAACTGTAATAATATTGTAAAATGGGCTATTGTGTGCTTAGTATCTCAGCCTTTGAATGAATGTGAGGCCGAGGTAGACCTTGTTTTGATACAAACCTCTTTCCCGGCCTTTTCTAATGGAAATTATGCTTTAAAATCCTAGTCAAAATCCCTGGTAAAAACAATATGATTTTCATAATGCAGGAGGGTTGTACCAAAACAAAGTCAACTTCAACCTTGTTTCCACCTGTAACGGTAAAATGGGCCATTTACCTAGTCTGAGTTTTCCAAGCAACAAGTGTAAATAATACAAGTTCAGTTTTTTCCTACAATTAACAAATAGCACTTGTAATCCTGAATTCTCCAGAAGTTTGCATAAACGTGACTTGTGAGGTACCTTAAACAAGGCATAACTTTAACTTTTTATTACTTTCATTTTTCAGTGTTCCAGACTTATGTGAATGCCATGAATGATAAAATAAAGAAACAGGTATTGTGCAGACTGCAATAACAAAAATAATGTAATAAATCAATCTAGGATTTGTCTTTGTTATCACCGGTCCGGCATTACATTTACTTGGGGACCCACATTCATAAATTTTCTGAAGCGACAGGAAGTGTCAGTTCGAAGGGGATGCTTATTTGAAGGGTGACGCTAATTTGGTTTTTCAGATTTCTTAATTTGATTGCCTTTTCTTTTGCGTTCCTCATTATTTGTGAATATCCAGCATTTAACTCGGAATGTCTGCTAGTTTGGAGCCATTGAACACTTATAGTGCTCTTCTGTTCCCGTATTCGTTACATGGTGTGTCCCCTTCAATTATTCTGTGTTTTAGCACTGTCTCTCCTGCATTACCTAAATAGTGTGAATAAAGATGTTGATGTTGTTGTTTTTGTCGTTGTTGACACTACAGTGATTTTGTTACCTCCGTGTCCTGCGTCCCTGATGCATAAAAGTCTCCAAAGACGCAAAATAATTCATGACATGCATCCCGTAGGATGCAAAGATCGATCGATCGATCTGAAGATGTTTTTGTAGAAGCTTGTAGAATATTCCGTTCGTGTGATTTCTGTGGCTGTTATTGTGGCTGTTGTGTAACAATGCATACAAATTTAGTCTTTTTTGTGTTATAGAATAGAATTGAACTGGAATAAAGATTTCAGTATGTAAACTGTAATACAGAGTTGTGGAGTCTGTCTTAAGAGTCTGTCTGGTTACATCAAGGCCCAAGCATTTTCAATTTAAGAATAACTGTTTCTTGAATTGGGACTCATTGCTGGTTGTGGAATAGGACTCTTAATTTAGGCCCTAGGACTCGCCATAACTATTTGTAACAAAATCACTACATTACTCCCATCAGCACACAAATTAATTATAACATTAAAAATCAGTTTGTTTCAACAGTTCAACATGTAAATGAAAATCGGCATACTCAGTGATCACTACCCACAAATAGGCTAATCTAATCCGGTAGAGCAAATCAAATACGTACTAGCAAACTGAAGTTAAAAAAAAAAAACGAGGGCTGACTCATAATGTGCTTTTAGCATGCATTCTTTTATGATTACAACAAGAGAAGTTCAGAAATCCTGCTATATACATCTTCTTCTATTTCTGTATCGCTGTTTTCTGTCACTGTGGTTAAAAAGGGCCACATTATAGTGTAGCATACATTGGGTACCGCAGTTCGTTCTTTCTTGGGGGATGGGGGGAGGTTAATTAGCAGGGGTTGCTTCTTAGTTTTTGAATTTAAGGGGGGCGCGAATTCGATGGACGGTGCTTATATTAAAAATGAGCGCTGATTCTTGTGCGTTTTTTTAATTAATTATCCCTGGCAGTAAATACTACAGATGTTATTGTGAAAACATTGTTCGTTTTTTTTTTGTTGTTTCCAGATTGCCATTTCCAATCCGTTTGTTTTCAAACACATATCAAATCTAAAGGTAGGCAATTTTACTTTCTTGCTGGTCATGTGCTTCCCGTTCATTTCATAATCGTCGTGTGTTGCTGATCTCAGCTGAAATTAAAACTAAGTATTCTAAGACGTCTTTTCCCATACTTGAAGCTCCAAGAAAAAGATATGAAACAACTCTAAAAACAAGCATGATTAGTTTTTGGTCAGTTTTTAACGACACGCAAGTGTAACTTGAAAACGTTGGTCCAGTTTGTTCAAGTTGCAATTCGTTCCCGTCCTGGTCATCAAAAGCCAAAGATTTGCAACACCTATAGTTGAGGTCTAGTAGTACATGAATTTCAAATAAAGCTGAATCATTATTTCAGGTTTTTCTGTTATTCCAATGTGTTTTTGGGATTTTGAAGTAATAAGGTTTGCGTAAAAAATGCCTCTTTTTAGAGGTCGGTCTTCTTCATAGAGTAGAAGGATGTTATTGTGTCCACTTTCCGCCAAACATGTGCTGGCAGAATATTCCAAAGTTTTTGGCGCAGCAGTGGAGAATGCCCTATCTCCATAGGCACGGCTGTCAATAAGAGGCGGGGGCCGGTGATTTTCCCTGGCTACTACGAACGTGGCCCCCGTCTACTTTCATAGGAAAATACAAGAAAAATAGAACCAAAAAGTATCCCTATAGCTGTTTTATTCCCCGTGTACTTAGTACTATTATATGAAAGACCTTTACTCTTTATCAAGAGGCTGTTTTTGTTCTTTAGGGAATTGACCAGTTTGATGATATTGGTCCGTCTGTGGTGATGGCAAGTCCAGGAATGATGCAGGTCTCATTTTGAATTTGTTTCTGGCTATAGATAGACCCTCATACTTGTACTGACTACAGTGCTCATCCCTCTTTGTTCTTTTTTCTTTTGTTTCTTTTTTGTTTGGGAGCATAAGTATATAACCATCTTTTGTGGGCCTGTTCGTGTAAGATGAGTAGTTTCTTAAGATATCCAAGTTAGCTTGAAATCGCGTAACCTGCTAAAACAGCTCTTCTTTGGAGGAGCGAAGAGAGAAGGCTGTTTTTCGCAGGGTAGAAATCGCGAAGGGTGTGTTGGTTTTTGCAGCAGGTTATGGCAACAAGATAGTTTATTGTATGTCGTAGTGGAAGACAAAAGCAAACTGTAAAAAGGAAGCTATGATATCTCCTTTAACAGACTGATTTTTTGGGTTTCACCTGTATCAAAATAAAACTACTTATATTTTCAAAGGGTGTTGCTGTAATGTAAAAATTGGACCGACATATTTCTTCTGAATCGCTCAGTTGGCCTTCATTATGATTAAGTCATTTCATCTTTCCAGAAAAAGTGAAGATCATACTGTCGGAGGGCAATACCTTCAATTAGTAATATTAGGGAGGCTCTAGAGATAAACTCCGGACGCTTATCACTTAACAGGCACGAGGTCCTGGAGCGGCCAAACATCTACGATGTCGTGATCTCCTTTTACTTGACCGTTCTACGCTCATGTGACCGCTAATTAACCATTCAAAATCGACCAGGCTGTTGAAAAGGCGGTCAACACTTATTTCCATCCGCCAAACTGACGTTGACAGATTAATGATTCGTACACAAAGTAAGGGTTAGGGTTAGGGTTAGGGTTAGGGTTGTTGCTATATATATTCAAATCAAACCACTCATTGTCAGCCAATCCTCGGTGGAATAGGGGTTTAAAGTGATGCACTGCAGAGCCGATGCTCCGAGATCGAATCCTACTCGGGCCATCCTGAATTTTTTTTCCTTAAAAATTGAAGAGATGTAGACGTTTATGAACAGAAATTTCAAGAGACAGAGAAATATCATGTAAGAAAAGTGAAATGTCTTGTGAGAGGATGCAATTGAGCCGCAACATCTACTCAATGTTTCTTCCATTTTCACTATCACAGAGCGGTTTGTCACGCGAGCTGTTTGAGCAGTGGTGTACTGATCGTAGAAATGGTGTAATCATCGCCGGCTATTGTGTGGAGGGAACACTGGCGAAGGTAAAGGCATGTTAACTATACCTCAAATCAATTAGTGTCCCTTTCTTACGTGAATTTTAAGATTGTATAGCTTGAGGTTCAAAATAATCAATACAATCATGAATCATTGCATTGACCTTTTGCCTCATAGTCATTCCTTAGTTTTTAGACATTTTTTGGACGAAATGTGAGCATTACACTGTGGTTTAACAATCTCTGTACGTGTGTGTGTGTGTGTGCTGGTTTTGCTGTTGTTTTTGTTGTTGTTGTTGTTGTTTTCTTTTACTCTCTCTTTGTCTTTATCTTTTGTTTATACCATGTTATTTTTGTTTTTCGTAGCTCCTTGATTGACTCGGAGAAATGAAGGGAAAGATCGCTTTTGAAAGTCAAAGGACTCTCTTATCCATTTTCCTCTTTTCCTTTCTCCCCCAAAGTCATGCAAAACTATGATGGAATACTAACGATAAAAATTTGCGCTTGTACCCTTCAAATCCAGTTTCGTGTCAGGCATATATGTTTGGACTATTTTAACGGAAATATTCACAGTAATGACGTTGTTGACGGTACTTGTTTGTTTTTGTCCCAAGACCCTGATGTCTGAACCTGAAGAGATTGCTACCATGACGGGACAGAAGATTCCTCGGAAGTGCTCCATCGGTAAATTATATCGCTTTGAAATAACATATCAGACAGGAGTGAGAGTGTTTCAGTAAGATATCCAACAGCCAAGGAGTGAGTTGAATGAACAAGGCGCAGCGGAATCCTCTTCAGTGGACGTGAATCAATACGTAATGACTTTTTCTTGTGAATGATTTGCTCTGACAAAATGATGCCACTCGAAAAATCAGTTTTGAATCTTTTTAAGGGGAAAATTTGCGTTCTCCCGATTGTTTGAGACACCTTCTGATCGCCAGCTGGGGCTACCTATTAAACCTCAGACGTAACTACCGACGTCTGGGGCCAGTTGAACATGACAACGATCGTCTGACGTTCACGCCAGTCAAACGTGACGGTACGTTTCATGCAACTTGTTCCTGGCGTTAAAATAACGAGTTTGAGTGAGCTGGGGCCGGTTGCTCGAAGCCTGGTTAGCGCTAACCGTTGGTTAAGAGGTATCAAAATGTATAGGTTTCCATGGTATTTAACGCTGGTTAGCACTAACCATGCTTCGAGCAACCCGGGTAGATGTGAGCTGTTAGTGCAACCTTAAGTTTTCTGTATTTTGATCCTGACCTATATAATGGCCTTTTTTACACTTCAGACGCATTATCCTTCTGGACGAACTTGGGCAAACATTTTGTAGTTCGTCTGGTTATGCGTCTAAAGTCTAAAGATGGGCATAAAATGCATTATGCATCAAGACGAAGTACCTTTCGTAGTGCGTCGTTCAAGACTTATTACCAAGGAAAGTTCGTCCAGACGCATAATGCGTCTTGTGCCCATCTTTAGACTTTAGACGCATAACCAGACGAACTACAAAATGTTTGCCCAAGTTCATTCCAAAGGACAATGAGAAAACCTAGTGGTTAATAAATTATACCCTATTGCTTTTTTTTAATTAGGGTCGACATAAAACAGATTCTGTGATTTTTTTGTGTTTATTGAGCAAACAGGGACACATAGACCAAGTACTAAGCAAAAAGGGGTGAAATGCAATCGCTGGACATTACGTGCTGGTAAAGCAGAAAGAGAGCGTTAATTACAGTGTAGAGAACTCAACTGGAGCCATCCAACTTTAATCGGCCAATAACAGGTCGTGTTCAACACTAATGAGTCTGACGTATTTAGCTTGTTAGCCAATAAAAAAGAAGAAAATTTTTTTTTCAAGTGGCCCCGGCTAGGTTCGTTGCACTGTAAGGAAATTTTAAGTCTGTCTTCTGACAAAGGGTATCTTGCATCTGTACAGTTAACTTTTTATCATCTCAGGGCTTCTGAGGCAACACACGGTCCGTTGTATCTTGTATCTTCTATTATCAGTCTGATAAAAAAAATAAAAATCGACAGTATTTGGTAAAATTTTACCGAGGCGAGTGCCTCGGTTCGCCTCATACTGGCTACGGCGGTGATAATTACTTCTTGTTTCAGCGTAGCAGAAAATGCGTGTGTACCACTGTATTCATTGATGTTTTTGTTTGCCTCCTTTTTGTAGATTACATTTCATTCTCAGCTCACACTGATTTTGAACAGACCAGTGAATTCATTCGAATTCTTAAGCCTCCTCACATTGTAAGTACCAAGGGTAATATTTAAAATACAGATTAACCCTTTAAGCCCTAAGAGCCTCTGGCTCGGATGGTCGGGGCAACTCCATCCCACGTATTGACGTTAATGAATTGATTGATTGATTGATTGAAGAGTGATCAGCATCAAATTTCTCCTTCTAATATCAATGCTCTGTAAAACAGAGTGGTCAAGAGAATTACGGACATATCACACAAGATGAATTTGCTTGATATTTTATCAACCTCTCCTCATTACCTCTACAGGAAATGAATAGGAACAACAAATGAGAATTCAAAATTTGATCTTAGGGTTTAAAGGGTTAAAGTTAACTCTCTGAATTCCCAAAAGTGGTCGCAAAAGTATTGCTCTTCAGTAATTTCTGCGCGTTAAGAGAACACAACGTGTTAATTTTTCTTTCTTTTCTTCTTGCTTTGGAGTGGCTTTATTTAATTTCTATCCATTCCTTCATAATACTAAAGGCTTATTTTTCATTGCTTTTTATTGCTTTAGGTACTTGTACACGGTGAGCAAAATGAGATGGGCCGACTCAAGGCTGCTCTTATCCGAGAGTACGAGGACAACCCGGTAAGTTCATTAATTAATAAAATCTTTATAACAGTTAATTGAATATCGGATCCGAGCGCTTTGTCTACTCTTGTTTCTAATCGCCTGATTCACATGAAATGGGCTATCTCGATTTGCTGATTATCCCAATATTACACGAAGCGAGTCAGCCCAGGGCCGCCATGGTTGCAAAGAGGGATTAAAGCAGTGCGCATGAGTAGTGTGTAGCCCGCTGTCCCGTTGTTATGTCCCGTTGCTAGGCTGTTGCAGGCGTTCAGATTGTGAGCGCGGGAGAAAAATTCACGAAGAAAAAAAAAAAAACGAGGGGGAAAGATTTTCTGGTTTTCCCGGTATACAACTTAACTCGCCCCCCGCCGCGCTCTACTATCTGAACGCCTGGAACAGGCTATCCCGTTGCTTGTTTGGTTTGTCGTGCTGGTTAGGCGAGCATAATTTCATGGGCAATTTCCAGCAGCCCGGGTAACTGGAATCCAGGTATCTCAATACTCGGATCCCTAGTACCTTGCGAAAACGGCTGTTTTCGCAGGCTCGATCCTTAGCGAACCGGGATGGCTCGGTTGTCAAGTAATCGCTAAGCTGATTTTTGTTGCGTTTAACTAACGTGGCGAGATCTTAGCAAATCAAGCCAGCTCTAGAAACTGGTCAAACCCGGTGCATGTAATCAGGCCCTCAAGCTTAAAACTACTGCGACGACAACAGACTTGAAACTAATTCTTTCCTGTTATTTTGTCTGTAGGACGCGAGTGTAGTGGTTCATAACCCCCCTAACACTCAAAGTGTGGAGCTTTACTTCAGGGGGGAGAAGATGGCAAAGGTAATATGCAAGATACGCATTGTCTCGCGAACTTCTAAAAAAAGATAACACTTTATTGCGCTAATTGAAGACATCATTTATTCATAAATATGACTGGACCTGTGTCCAGAGTTGGTTGGCGCTGATATGGTTTCCAGGCACAGTAAATATGCCTTGCTGACCAAGCATTAGGTCAAGATAGCCATCTTGACGGAACAATCTTGGTCAATAAAGGATTTATTATATGGCCAGAAAGGGAACTTTTTCTTGCGGGACCAACGCGGGAAATTCCTGGCGGGCAAGATAGGCCCATCTCGTCCGCTCGGGTAGCCAATCAGAATGCAGGATTCGCTTCACTTTGCCCGGTCATGGATTGAGCCATATAGAAACCTGTCTTAAAGTTTACTTCTTGTAGGTTTTTGTTTGAATTCTCGGTAACCGTTCCTAAACTACGCACTGCCTGCTGAAGCAGGGCTAAGTAATCGTGCTTACCCAGCAAAACCGTCTTTTGTCGTACGAGAAAGGCTGATGATTGAATGTTAATGACGAGCTACAAATTTGTTACTAGTTATCTAGTTTTGTAGCTAGGGTCAGTTCTTTTTTGCTTTTCTTGTCAGGTGATGGGAAGTTTAGCGGCGGAAAAGCCTGAACATGGAAAACCTTTGTCTGGGATTCTGATCAAGCGTGGCTTTAACTATCATTTGATTGGGCCAGATGATTTACAAAGTAAGTCGGTGAACGAGGTTGTTTATGAAAAAGTAGTACGTTTAACCACAAGTGCCGCAGAAAAAAATATCACGTAAAATGGATAAATTTTTTCTCAGAAAAAACTGACAAACAAATCCTATGACATGCTTATCATGTCGTTGTTGGTTTGTCATATTGTAAGTACCCCTTTTGTTTTCACTCCACGAACTCGATTATTTTGGTCCAGGTGTTCAGATGTCTCAACAGCGCAGAAAGGCTACGCTTTGATTAGTACTCCATCCACTCACTCAAAATAGTTGTGGTTACACTGAATCTTTCCCCTGTCGGATATTGCCTTTCACCTTGAAATAAATAAATCTTTTGTGTGTGACCGCTCCCTCTCGAGATAAATGTAACTTCAGGTATAACCATGGAAAAAGTGATCACGACAGCTACCGAATTGTTTATCCGCGTGAGTTTATTCCTTATAATAAAACGATCAATCAGTGGATTAACTAAATCGCAAAACTTCAACCTTATAGTACCACCCGATAAATGTTGCGACAACTGCCTTTTTTCAGGTCAAAGGTTTTGTTTAAAAAAATCAAAACCTGCCAGGCTTTCCATCGTTGAGACCTCAAAAACCTTAGAAAGCGACTGACTGAACATGGCGATGTCAACAATCACATTGCTAAACACCATTTACACACGAAACATCAAATCGACTGGGACTCTGCGACATGTATTACGTATTTTACAGACTACTATCAACGACTCACTTTAGAAAGCTGGTTTACTAACTTAGAACAAACGTCACTGAATTGTAGTCAACAGTTACCTGCGCCGTACAAAAGACTTATTGACGGACTTAGCAAAACTAACTACGAGAGAATGACTGAACAACCGACAAACAATAAACGACTGTTTAACTTTGACAGTAGACGGATCGAAACGCACTAATGACATTACAAGTCTTCATAGCCAAGAACATCATGGCTTAACTGACAGACGACCAATAACGTCGCGACTTAATTGACCAATCTGGTCAATAACCAGAGTTTAAAGGGAACCTCCACTTCAACAAAAAGATAACTTTAAATCACAGGAAATAACTGTTACAGTCAAGTCAATCTAAAATATTTTAAAAGAAAGCGTTTGTATCCGAAAGAAATAACCTTTAGATTCGCCTATTTTTGTTTTCAAATTTTGCGGGCGTCGCCATCTTGAATAATTGTGACGTGTAATGGTTGCCCTATTGTTATTAAACAAAAGCTCTTTGTGTCAGAACAATAGAGCTACCGTAACACGTCACCATTATTCAAGATGGCGGCGCCCGCGAAATTTGAAAGTGAAAATAAGCGATTTTAAAATTCACTTTTCCTGATATAAACACTTTTTTTAAGACAAATTTCGAACAAATTTGTTCATCAACATAATTTTATTCGATTTAAACTTATTCTGTAGTAAGAGTGGAGGTTCCCTTTAATACCATCAACTGACTTAATGCAACTCATTTTGACGCTGAAGATAACTACCGCACGGATTGTCGAAACGTCAGTCACGGTCAACAACAGTCCTATTCAGTACCACGTTCACCCGGACGATCAGATGCAACCTGCTTATGAAATGACTCCTGTGTTCAGACCTTTCACACTTCTGGCACTGTTACTAGGGACAGGGAAGAATTAGAGAGTTTACTCTTCACGTAAACTGCAAACGTCAGAGAGAATTCCTCAAAATAGAAAATGAGCAGATAAAAACGTTTCAAAACATTTCTTACGGATAAAAAAATTGCATGAAACTACTAATTTGTGTGTAGAAATAATGAACAGTAAACGACAAGTTAAGGGGAAACTTGGTCACGTGGTACAAATTCGCGTCTGCCTTTTGACGTCAACGTGAAGCTTAACCTCTCTGTTATTGGCCAATAGCTCACAGGCGCTTTCCCAGGAGTCTTTGCAATAGTTAACTCGGGTTTCCTTCTCCTTTCTAATGTGGCGAATGATGTGTGTAACAACGAATAGTATATACAACCATGTTCGTTACGTCTCAGACACTTTCTTTCCTCTGGCTCTCCCTTCGTAGTTGATAAAACGCGTCATTATCAATATCTAAATAAAACTTTACGGCCTGGGCGGAGGTTGCTTTAACACCTCTATTAAAAACCCTCTCTACAAATTGTTAACGTTTCAAATTTTCTCCTCAGATTACACCGAACTTTCAACAAGTGTACTTACTCAGGTATTTTGAATTAAATACTTAAGAATGCAAGGGGAATTTTTCGATGCTATTTTTGTTTGTTGATCTTTTTGTAGTCTATTTATTTAGGGATATTTAGACCAATATAGTTGTAAAAGCAAAGCTAATCAAAACACGTGTACACGTAAAAGATGCAAATGACCAGCAGCGGCGGATCCAAGGGTAGGGTCCTGGGGTCTTACCCACTTTCCCCCATCCCCTCCCCCCACCCCCTTCCCCCCGCCTAAAAAAATCCTCCCATCCGACTAAGAACTTTTTTTTCAGTAATTTTATGACTTAAGAGTTGTAATACTGAAATGATTACTAATGAGGAACGGTACATGAGGATCCACGGAGTTGACGATTATAGGAAAGTGACTTGTAATTCGCCATTTGCACATCTCCTATAATACACCTTGTTTGCCCTCCAAATTTTGCATAAGCATTGCCTTCATCTTCTCTTGGGGAGACTGTAATACCCTGGAGAAATGAAAAATGAAGGTTATGCAAAATTTGGGGGGGCAAACTAGGTGTATTACTGGAGATGTGCAAATGGCGAATAGCAAGCAAAGCTGACAGATATCTGTAGACCCCTCACAAAAAAATCTGAATATACGTTTAGAACTGAAACCTCAAAGAACTCGTGTGAAGATAGCTTGTGTACTATTGGCCTTGGCATCATTGGCCTGTGTATGTAGACTGGGTTAGTGTTGTCTCGCATTGCACCGTGGGAGTCTTTTGTGGTGTTAGCTAGAACTTCATCATTGGCCATTACGAGTAATATCATTAAATTTGTCCCCCAAAACAGTCCCTTTTTGTAGTGGAACACAATACCTTAAAGGCGACTTCCAAATGAACAAAATGCAGCACAACAGATGAAATCGATGAGTATAACTGCATGCTACTTCGAACACTATGGAAATCTTTGATGTTTTCTTTCGTAGCCAATAAGCCAATATTTTAATCGAGAGCACCACAAGAGCATAAGCAACACCATAGTTTCCCATACTTATCCACTGAATAGAAACAGGCCGTTTCCGAGTTCAAAAGACTTTCACTACTAGAGCGAGGCAAAGTGCAAAACCTTTCTTGTGAAAAAGTATCCAGACTCTATAATTGGTTTATTTGTTTTATTTGTTTTGTTTTGTTTTCTGTAGAAGCAGACAGTGGCTTTTCATGGCGCTTTCTCTCTGCTTCTTCAATGCTTGGAGAACTTGGCTGGCGAAGTGGAGCAGCTCACGCTTCAAGGAGGAAAACTAGCGCTGAAAGTTTTTAAGGCCATCACTATAATCCAAGAGAAAAGGAGCGTTACTGTGGAGGTATTTACTGTGCTGTGGTATAATATTACCCTGGGGAGAGGGGTACTCCCTATGATGGCCTATACGGGGAGGTTCTGCCCGAAAGGTGTACCATTTTTAGGCTTCAGGTATGTGAAAGGGTAGGAGTTTCGCGCGTTGGGGCATATGAAGGGTAAGGGAAATCTGCCATTTATAAAGTATTTAAAGGGCATTTAATTAAAATATTTCGAACAGATGCACCTTATGGCTGTGTCAAAATTTATTTAACGCTACATATAATGAAAAGAAGCCTTATTTTTTGTAGGTATGAGAAAGGGGCACTATTTTTCAATCGAAGGTTTACGAAAGGGGTACCTTTTTTGTCAAAAGAGGTATTTAAAAGGGAACTGGTATAAGCCTCGGGGAGGGGGGGAGCCTCCCGTACAAAACGTTGTTGAGCACCCCCTCCTCCCGGACTATTACTGTCATTCGTTTGTTTTTGCTTACGATTAACACAGGGTATTGCCCAAAAAGAGCACGACATCACAGTAGAAACATTTGCGTCTTGTTTTTACTTCTTGTGCGTAGGTTTAGTAACTGAAAAGGAACGCGGAATTCGAAAAATTTATTTGAATAACATTACTTGACGTTTCAACGAATTAATGTCAAGATTGTCAAATGCGAAGAAGTTTAACACAGGTTGCGGATGAATTGTATATGACCAGAAAGAAAGGATCGAGACTAAACACTCAAGCGCAAGCGAATTCCACTGCACACGCGCGAAACTTCATATGTTTCCATCTTTTCTGTTTCCACTCTATATCCGCAACTTATGTTTGTTATGAGTCGTCTAAACCTCGTATAACGTTTTTTTCGTTCATTTTCTTCTCAAATCTTCCAAGAAGAGCTGGGAAAACATGACTGTGCGTATCAAAATTAAGTTGTGTTTTCAAGACGCCACTGTTGCCATCTTAACCTGTGTTGATTTTAATGTTACTGTTTTCATTTTAGTGGGTGGCTAATCCCGTAAATGACATGTACGCTGATGCTGTTCTAGCAGTGATTTTACAAGTTGAATCCAATCCTACTGCAGCTCAAGGTGATTACTTTACTTCAATGAAACCTCGCCTGACATTCACCTTGGCTGTGGTTAAACTAGTCAGTTTAATTTTTTAAGCAAAATATCGCATTTGCCCTAGCGTTCATTTTGTACACATTCAAGATTTATGATGTATGTTGCATGCTGTAGTGGAACACACGTAAGGATCATTGGATTAAAAAATAGGACCTTTTAAATCCCTTGATTGCTTTATATGCTCTGCGGTACTAAAACCTCGAAGCCACTGACAACTTATTTGTGGACTGTTTCCTTACAACAGACAAAAGTGTTCGGTGCAACTATATCTTATACCGTTATCTACCTCCTCGTTTGTCGTTATTTGGGACTTTAAGATCCAACGACGCGGACGACAACGAGAACGTCAAAAAAACAATTGGTTTAATTAACAAAAGCAACAACTTCGCACGTGCATCACACTTTTTTGTACATTTCTTTCCCGTTTTTGCACGACTACGACGTTAAAATGCCTAATTTCGCGTTTTATGGAGGACGTAAACAACCAACGACGAAACTTTTATTTCTCTTTCTGAGCTTGAATTTGGTCCCTTGAAATTCAGCTTCAGGAGGGTTCGCCTACAATGGACAAAGTAAGTGGGTAGGAATAATCGCTGTAAAGACTGAAATAACGCAAATAGGTGGTTTTCATGCAATCTCGGGAGACACAAATAACAATGGTGAAATGAACAAATGCTGGTGGACAAACAAAGCGAGCTAATGAGCGATCTTTTGTTTACCGTCCACCAGCATGGCGGCGATGACGTAACGTGAAAACCACCTATTCACTTTTTCAGCGACGTTCTTGTCGTCGTCGCGTCGTTGGGTCTTAAAGTCCCTATTGTTGTTGTTGTTGTTGTGTGTGTGTGTGTCTCGTGCCGTAAGGGCTTGGTTTTTACGAGCTAATCAAGCACAAGCGCATGTACAATCGCAAGGATAGATGTGCTGGTTTCACTGGCCATTTAAACGGACTAGACGCCAACTTAAGGATCAAAGTTTTTCCTTCTCTTCCCTTGCACTTATGTTTATCTGTTGCGTTTGCGTTAGTAGCCGTTTTCATTTGACACAACACTTGTTGTTCTTGTGCCTGTGTTGTGTTCGCTTCGCTTGAGAAAGCAAGGTTCGGTGTTGTCACAAGTGCATTTTGGGACTGTTTCGGGAACGTTACCGCTCAATTGTATGAAGCAAAAGCAAACAAAAAGAAATATATTTGTTTTTCTTCTCTCTTTTTTTTTCTTTTTTTTTTTGTAGTTGCTCGCTCCAAGAAGTCTGACTTGAGCAAGTTTCCTGAAAAGTAAGTTTTGGAGACAAATGTGATATCCATCATGCCACAACAGTGGTACAAACAAAATTGTTATAATTATATAGCGTGCGCTTCATTGGTTACTTCGAGGTCACACGAATTGAACATTAAAAGCCATTTCCCGTCAAAAGTTTCCGAGTAGACAGCAATGCAAAATCTATGATGTCAGAGGATGACAGTACACTGTTACCCTCGAATTTCCACTTCTTGCTAAGATTTGCCTTCATTAATTTTTACGCTTAGGAGTGTGCATATTTAATCAGTCGGTGCATGCAAAAGTGTACGAATCAAACAGTCAGCCAGATACTGGCCCGGGCGCTCTAACGACTGAGCTACGAGCTGGGCTATCGCACACTGCTAGGATTAACGAGCGAACTTATAGAGCGTTTTCACCCACGTGACCTGGGGTTATGTAATTTATCAAAGCAAAAGAAAAGTTTTCGCTTAAAGAAAGTTAAACTCCCTCAAGATTTGTCTGGGACACTAAAATAGCCGCTCTTTGCATTGTTTTTGGTCACCTTGTCCAATATGAGGGCCATGGCTTCATCTGAAAGCGCTCTATTGATCTCATCGACAATCTCTATTTACTTTTTGCCAGACTGGTGACACTTTTAAGGGGAACTTATGGTAACGAAGCAGTAACTCGAACCACAAAAGGTGACCAGATATCCGTGCGACTGGACGGACAAACAGCTGTTATCAACCTTGATACTCTGGTAAGAATCAACACTATGCAGAATTCCCTTGTCATAGGCCAGTCTTGGTGAAGTATCTGATAAACTATTATTTTAGATTCCGATCGCTGACTTACTCGGGCAGCTGCACCTCATAAAGAGAAAATCTGGTGTGACAATAAAACCAGCAAAGATGGCGAACTTAGCTAATAGTACTGGGAATGACATCTAAGAAAATCAGGAAATAAAATAAACTAAACTGCTCGAAAGATTGCCCTTCTTTAATGATAGGAAGTAACGACGAGGTGAGGCACGTCCCCCTGCACAGGCTGTGTGAGTGACTAGGGGAGGTAGCGTAAAATTCCGAACATAAGCCCCCGAGCTTATATATCTACGGAGGGCAATTTGCGTTTCAAAATCGATTAGGCTAGCTTATGGTTGGAAGGAAATTTATCGTTTTTTCTTTGTTTTATTTTGTATTTGATGGCATTATTTTTAAGTACAAGGCCCCCGGCGCTTATATTCGGAGGGGCCATTTAACGGAGAGTTTTTTGCATTACGAGTTTGAGGGGCTTCTATTTGGAGGGGCGTATACATGGTGGGGCTTATTTTCGGAATTTTACGGTATGTTAAGAAGAAGAAACAAGTGAAGGTAATGCAACATCTCGCCAACCGTTTTACTGCGGATCGCTCTAGCGAAGAGAATGAAGGGCTGGCGCTTCGATCGTCAGCTTTTGCATCTCTTTACGGTGGCAAATTTATCTTATCATTTTGGTTGATCACACTAATTTTATTATGAACTTATAGTTGGTGGGCGGTTTCCTATAGAAGCTATCTACCAGTCTAAAGCTAGAAGCTTGATCGAACCCAGAAATCCTTTCGTCGACATCTAGTGTCCAGTCTCCGTGAAGTTTCTGGAATTACCAACTGACATTTTTGCTGAGTGTTAATTTGATTTCTTTTCTCTGGACAGGAAGTGGATTGCCTTGATGAAAGTTTACACAGCCATGTTTCATCTGCAGTGAAGCGTCTTCATAATGCCATGGCTCCATGTCACCCTTGAGACTTCCCTTGTTCATTCAATCTTACAGATTTTTCTCATCTGGGTCTGAAAAAAGAACACTTAAACTCTTTAAGACAAGCCGGCTTTATAGGATAGCGAGCATTCTTAAAGCGACCCACGCTTATTCAAAAGAAGTGAGAGATTGGAGTTGTTAAGCCTTTCAATATGTACTGAAACATTCATTCGTTTCGGCTCGTTCAACGGCGACGTAAATTTCAGTATTAGGCTATTTTTTCTACGAAGGAATTCAAGTCCATCAGTGCAAAGTAAACTTGTCTTTAAGGGGCGGTTGGAGGAGGGAGGTGAAGAAAAATCGTTGTGAAAGTGTTCTGTTAATGAATACAGCGTCCTGACTTAACTTATTATAAAGTTGTCTTTGTTGTCTACTATTTCTAGCGAAGAAAAAAAGATGAAGTAAACCCTGTCTTTTCCTTAGTAACGATTTTTCATATTCCTTGCTCACTTTTCTAGGAAGTGTTTTCTCGAGGCTTGCTTCCTGTCCTTTACGACTAATTTCAGGGTTTACATTTCGAAATAAAGCACTAACACTTTGGATATTCTGAAGAAGTTTCATTAAATTGGAAATGAGAATATGGTTTGGGAAACTCTCTGTGAGCTGTACTTCGCCGCGCGACACTCCTCGTTGGAGGGTCTGGGAGGAATTTAAGGAGGAACGTGGCCTGACGAGACAAAGGACGACTGTCGGAGGGGGTGTGGGGGTTACAAAGCTTATACTTTCCTGATACTGCCAATATTTGAGGGTCTCCAGTACTTTTTCGGGATCTGGGATCTGTGTCATCTGGAAACGGGATTTGGGATTAAGAACATCGAAGGCCCCCCTTACGCGAAAAAAGGAGGCCAAAAACCATCTGGTTAAGAACAGTGATGAAAGAGCTGAAGGAGTTGGGTTTAACATGGTTTAAAGCACAGGCCAAAGCTAGGGACAGGTTAGAGTGACGAAATTTGATCGCAGCCTTATGTCCCAACCGGGGTGAAAAGGTTGAGTGAGTGAGTGAGAGAGTGGGTCGAGATTCGGGATTTAAAATATGCAAAACCATCGGGATTATGGGATTGAAAGGGCGTTCGGGTCGGGATGACGGGATTGAAGAACCCTATAGGGAAACCCAGAAGCCAGAAACTTAATATGATATGTCCTTTGCACACCAGATGTTTCGAAATGTCTTAATAGGCTTCTTCAGCCTATTATCCCGATGTAGGTCGTCTGATGTTAAATCTCAAGAGTTGTTTCAATTTTCTTCCTATTAACGTGCAAATATGTGGCGTAATTTATGAAACAAAGGGCAAATTTTCTTTCCAAGGAAAAACATAACACAATTTACATCAGGAAAAAAAAATTACAAGTTAAAGAGTTCTACTGGATGTATTCAGGTCTGATCAATAGGGATCCCAACAAGGATAGTGAGGTGCTCGCTTGGAACTTGTAGCAACCACGTGTAAATCCTGACCAGAGCAATCGATGAAAACCGATACCGGAAAACCAATCGACCCTTATCGATAATCACGTTTTGATTGATATCAATAGTATCTGTCAATAGATAGAAATCGACGGCCATAACTTTTTATGTTGTTAGCGCTATTGATTTTAACGATGTTACCGATTTCATCATCTTTGATGATCTACTGAGCGCTCAATGATAGGAAGAGGAGGGTCCTAACATGCGACGTGGAAAGTCAACCCGCACCTCTGCTCTCTCGACAAAGTAAAATCTTAAAGGTCGTTTCTGACTTTAATTACCTCGTTTCATGGGCCAACTCCACCGAAAAGGGCATTGAGGTCAGGAAGAGCCTAGCCTGGAAGGCACTTAACGACATGTCGAGCATCTGGTCATCCAATCTTTCTAGAGATCTAAAGATAAGAGTCTTCCAAGCGACTGAGTCTGTCTTACTTTATGGCTGCGAGGGGTGGTCACTTACTGTCACAATGGAAAAGTCCCTCAATCGGAACAACACCCGCATGCTTGCCCATGTCCTTAGCAACAGTTGGCGAGACCGAGTCACCAACGCCGAACTTTACGGCGACCTTCCAACTTTGTCAGACAGGATCGAATTCAGAACGCTTGGTCTTGCTCGCCATTGCCACTGTCACCGCGAATTGCCAACAAGCCAGCTTGTCCTGTGGCGGCCGACACACGGACACCTACGACGCGATTGTCCAGAGTCTACATTCATAGACACTCTGATTTTATCGATAATTATTGAGCGTTATTATCGACTTTATCGATTGCACTGGTCAGGTGCGAGTGTAAATGAATCAGGCTCCAACCAAATCACAAGAAAGGCAAGGCTTTCTGTTTTCAGTTTTAGTTTCAGCTTTTTATTCACACTTTATACACTGTTTACTTTGATCAGAAATAAAAATATAGAAAAGATAACTTCGATTATTAGAATTTTCAATAAAATACACCTTACCTTATCTACTTTACTTGTTTTTGCTTGCTATGTGGTTATTTTCCCGATCCGTTTTGATTTAAGCTATTTCCTTTAACCCCGAGTTTCGGGGTCAGGGACATGTTGATGTCGTGTAAGGTTAATTTTTCTACGTCAGTATAGAATTTAACCGAAGTGATTTCCTTATTAAAATTTATTAAGAAATAATAATAATCGAAGTTATCTTTTAATTTTATATTTTTACAGGTGCCGGCTCCTGATTTTTATTAATGATTTTAATTCCCATGGTAAGCTTGGGTTGCCTGTGGACTCACGCGACAATTGTCGGTTTTCGGGACTGAATCGGAAAGCTTCGGTCTTCGTGATGTAAAAAAGAGGCGAGGCTCCTAAGGTCTACGAAACACGAAAACAAATTATCTGAAGGAAGCTCAAGAGGAGATATTTTTGTGGCATCGATGTGGCGAGATTCATTTCATTTTACTACGGCTTTCAGTATTTTGGGGGTAGTAACAATCATAATGGATTTACTTGACAGTGGAGGGGAGTATCTGTGACTTTAAAAGTGGCAAGAGAAGGATGTGTCCTTAAAAACCGTTCAGTCAAAGAGTGTAGCCTGTAAAATAGTATGAATCGCCAAGCAAGTTCACAGTCCCCGCAGAAACCGCCAAGAATAAACGGAAACCAACCAGGTGGACCATCAAATGCCGACTTAGCAAGTATCTTTGAATGCCCTGTGTGTTTTGATTATGTTTTGCCTCCTATTCTTCAATGTAGTAGCGGTCATTTAGTTTGCTCGAACTGCCGCCCTAAGTTATCATGCTGTCCGACATGTCGTGGTCCTCTAGGAAGTATTCGAAATTTAGCCATGGAGAAAGTTGCGAACACGGTTTCTTTTCCTTGTAAATATGCCTCAGCTGGCTGTGAAGTTAACTTGCCACACACTGAAAAACCGGAACACGAAGAATCCTGTGAATTTCGACCGTACTCTTGTCCTTGTCCTGGAGCTTCGTGTAAATGGCAGGGATCTTTGGACTCAGTAATGCCTCATCTTATGCACGCCCATAAATCTATCACAACTCTTCAAGGAGAAGACATTGTTTTCCTTGCTACTGACATAAATCTTCCCGGAGCTGTTGACTGGGTGATGATGCAGTCCTGTTTTGGACATCACTTCATGCTTGTACTAGAAAAACAAGAGAAATACGAAGGACTCCAACAGTTTTATGCCATTGTTCAGTTAATTGGAACACGTAAACAAGCTGAAAACTTTGTATATCGACTAGAATTGAATGGAAATAGAAGGCGATTAGCTTGGGAAGCGACTCCAAGAAGTATCCATGAGGGAATTGCTTCTGCCATTTTAAACAGTGATTGTCTTGTGTTTGATACCAATATTGCACATTTGTTTGCTGATAATGGAAATCTTGGTATCAATGTTACCATATCAATGGTCAGTTGAATGGTACTGCACTGTATTTTTTAAATGTACTGGTGGAAATGTAGTTGTTATTTGCTTTTGCTGATACTGGATAACGTTGGTGAAACAATTTGTCTAACTTAAGTATTTTTGGATCGTGTTTAAGTTCTAGTTTATTTTTTGTCTCAGGTAGTTTTTATTTTTCTTTTGTTTCAACTTTATTAGCATACATTACCATACCCAAAAACAATAGAAAAACAAAAGTTACCTGAGATAAAAAATTAACTACAACATATATGTAATCCCTTGTGGTGCCATGCTCTACAGAACAAACTTTCAAAATAACAGAAACTTGCCATTGTCAGATAATAGGACAAGTGTATTGTCATGAATATGACACATGAAGAAAATAGATATTAAAAAAAGCTTAATTTCTTTTTTGCTTATTCATGTGTCAGTTTTTGTGGCAGCTACAACTAGAATTTTCAAACAAAAAAATCTTTGAAGGAATAAAGGAAGTCTGGAAATGCCCTGTGTGCAATAACAAAGCTAAGTTCTGGCTCATTGAGAAACACAATTTCAAAGCCATGAAGTGTGGTTTCTACAACACTTAGAAATGCCTCTCCCATGTTTATGTTGTAGTTAATTTTTTTCATCTCAGGTAATTTTTGTTTTTCTTGTGTTTCTGGGTATGGTAATGTATGCTAATGAAGTTGAAACAAAAGAAAAATAAAAATCACCTAAGATCAAAAATTAACTACAACACCAAATTATAAGTAGAAACAAGTAGTGTTTGAATATTAAAATTTTGTTCATATATCCTTTCTTAAATCATGGGTTTTTTTTCTCACTCTATTGTTTATACAGTGTAATGTTACATTAATAATTTTGTATGTTTTTTTGTCATTACATGTATATTTAGAATTTGTTCTTCTGTAGGGCAAAGCACCTAAAAAGTAACAAAAGTCTGAATCTTGCAAAGTGATAGTTAAATTTACAATATCTTAAAATGTCTAAATGTTACAGAACATGACCAAGTTGTTCAAAACAGGGCCAAACCAGGATCTGCACCAGACTTTAATGCCAATATTCCATCCATCTACTTTGAGCAGTTATTTTTTCGTTTTAAAATGATTTCTAAATTTCCTTTTGAGAGAAAAACAATTTACATCACGTAAGTGCTCAAGACCATGAAAACAATATAGAAAGTCAGCAGAATTACTGTATTTTCTTGATTAAATACCAGGCCCTAAATAAAAATTGCCTTAGTTCAAATAGTGTCCTTAGGCATTAATGAAAAATGTATAAAATGCTTTAAGTTTAACAGTAGGATGTATAAAACGTTTAAGAACAATAATATTATTTTAAAAAAACTTTCCTTAACAAAGACTCGACCAAAATGAAGTATAGGTTTAAGTAAATCTTCAAGTTTGATATAACAAAATATTGAAAGATGCAGTTAGCACTGTGGAAGATGATTCCATTTTCTTCAATGGTCATCACAGATAATAGTGCTGATATTCTATGGCACTAAAATCAGTGAGTGTGGAAAGCAATTTAGTACAAGGTGGCCTATAAATTCGAGTTCCAAAAAATTTTCTTTGACACACTTCTCCAATTTACAAACAACAGGGAAATTCTTTTACACTCCTTTGGGCTTTAATTTAGCTTAATTTCACAAAAACTGTTTGAATAAAACTTATAGTGCGGGCTCTTTAAACATGAGAAACAAGGAACTAATATTTCATACACAGGATGGCATTTACCATTATTTTTTTTAATAAACAGACAGGTTATGGAAATTAAATATAACCATGAGTTTGTGATACATTCTGTAATTTAAAGAGTGTGGTGGAAGTTTGTACAAACATACTTTATCAACTTCAAACAAATAAAAATAGTTGGACTTTTCCCTTTGCCTTCTACTATTAAATTTAGAAAATAAAAATCATTCTTTTGACAAACTATTGCTTTTTGTTGTGGCAGTAAGAAAACTGAAAATGTCTAACCACTACTTTTAATTAATGATGACATCATCCCTTGTGACCGCTGGCTGATGTTAACACTGAAAAGGGTTTAACACAAAGGTCACTTTATGTTTTTGCCTGTAACATTCAAATTTGCTCCACAGAGAAGTGTCTGTGCCCCATTAGTATAAGAGTGAAAAACAGGAAGAAAAACCTATTGGTGTTCATTTTAAGGAGGTGTCATTTTAAGCAGGTGTCAGGAAATATTTTGCATTGGATGGGCATGTAAAAAACAGAAACTATTTAACTTATTAAAAAGTGTTCTTCATGGTCTGTGTAGCTGGTGGGATTAGCAGGCAAAGGCCATAGTGTTCTAGAAAGGAACCCCAGGCACAACAATTATTATCCCACCAGCTATGCCGGCTATGTTATTCACTAAAATTTGCTTTTGGTACAGTACAATCTTAAAACCATGGATAAGACCTTTTTCATTTGGCTGGAAATTCAGTAATAGCTTAGCAACCTCGCTTCCCTTGAGGGGTTTAGCCTGCATAGAGATGCCCCCCCTCCCTGATTATTTATTTATTTATTTATTTATTTATTTATTTATTTTTGTTAGGGGTGGGGGAGTCTGTAGACAGGCTATGAGGGGCTCAGAGGCACTTTCTCTGCGTGGAAAACACACTAAGAAAAGTGAGTGCAGGCATAAAATAATATGCACATACTGCTTGGCAGTATGTGCACCTGCACTCACTTTGTTCAGCTGATATTCATCACAAACTAGGGTGCCCCTACAGAGGGATACAGAGGAGACAGGCTGAGGCTACTGTTAGTTACCATGCCCACCCATGGGTTTTAACAGCGACCTGTACTGCAGGAACTTAACTTAGAGAGTTCTGGATTATGATAATGTGTAGTGTTTTATCATACCTGCTCTATGCTGATATGAAACAGTAATACAAAGATTTTTTTTTTCTTTTTTTCTTTTAACCATAGCAAACATCAAGGGTCACCAAGACCTGGACAATAAAATATTATAACCCACACAAAATTTTTTTATTTTCAATATTACATTACATTTCAAATTACGGAGAAGTTTATATTACGACCTTGCACCCACTTTTCTCTCCAATAACATATTAGCCTTTCCCTAAACCCTTAACAAAGGTTGATCTAATAATTATTATCAGTGTGTACCAGTTTCAAGCATTACAAGTAAATTTTCGAGATTGTTTTAAAAAGGCAGAAAAATGACTGAACTTGGACTCGATACTTGTAAAGTTTCTCAAGTCTTCTCAAAAGGATAAGAATTCCAGAAAAGGGCTAGCAAAGTATGGTCAACGAGTTTTGGATAAGATCAGGATCAGAACAATTTTCACAAACCGTTTTCGTTACTTTTATGGTGAAATGAAATACTTATTGTTCTACTTTGTTTACATATTCCCGTTAAGTACTATTTATACAGACCAAAGCTATCAACACTAACAGATATTTGGTAGCGTGATCGCAAATTCGTAGCCCTCGTGACTAGTGGTTTGACGTCATTCAATGTCACGCAATATATAGTGAGTATCTCAAGGCAGAGTAAAGGCTGGGAATAAACACACTTTCCTTTCCTTTTAGAAGAAGACCTTCAATCGCTGAAAACTAATCGCTTCGCATGTATCAGCAGGTCAGTAAAATTAACATAATTCTCAAAATTTAATTTAATTTTCTCTTTTTTCTCGTATTAAAGTACAAGCCGGACAATAGCCGCCGATTGAGTAAGGTTAAGTTTTAAGATTGGTTTACGAGACAGTTAAGCTCAAGTCATATTCCATTGGGTGAAACTTCCATCGAGAACATGGGCTTATATACTATACGACCAAAATTCCTAGCTAGAAGGAAGTTAAACATCTGCTGATTTATGATATTCTTGGGTAGTTAAACTCTTTTTCACTTCGAAACAACTCCAGTTACAATAAGCTTTGGTATAGCGAGGCTGGTTTATTTGGAGCGTGACGCACTGAACCACTTATTAATGCTTATCTTAGGATCGGTTTCAAACACTGCTCGATCACGCTCCACGTGTAAAACAAAGAGTAGCATCCATTTCATCTGTACATTGAGTAATATTTATCTACCTAGCTCATTTAGAAACTGGATTTTCAGTCAACATTACCTACTTCAAGGGGTTAAAGCTGGTTTCTCACTCAACATTTATTTGTTGATTAACAAATCACCTGACAAATGTTGTACCTCGTTTTCAACACGGACCCTGCCATGTTTAATGCCCGACGTAGTCAATCGAACCCAATCGAACTGCAGTCATTCGAATGACTTCGATTGGGTTCGGTAATCGAACTTAACTGAACTCACCCGACAATGTTGCCAATCGAACACAATCGAACGTTGATTATTATGTTTGATTGTTTAAGTCTTAAACAATCAAACATAATAATCAAACACTGCATGCAACAATCGAACATAAAACCAGTTTCATCTGGTTTAAAACAAAAGGCGTTGTGTTCAAATAAATTAAGGCTTCACTTTCAAACACAAGTACACAAAGATGTCACAGAGCTGATGAGAGACCCTGGGAACGAGGTTGGTCACAGAGGGCGGAAAACGCAAACAAGTTTCTGGAAATGATGGTTAAAGGGACTGGTTCACGATAATGCGCATGTGTGAGTTCTGACAGTAGCTGATTGTTTTTCAACCAATCGGAAGCGAGTTAGATGCACGCAAGTAGATTTACAAAATTCAAATTAATTGTTCGCGACGCGAGAGTATTTCCGGGCATTTGGTTTGAATTTATTTATCCCCATAATTCAAGTTTATTCTTTGCTACTCCTCAGATATATGTTGCAGCCGATAAGAATAAGATTTACAGCCCTGTCTTGCTTTGAAACAAACATTTACCAACGTGTATTTTTACGAGGTCGTACCCACGCTAACAAAACAGTCACCGATCGGCAAACAAAATTTGTAAACAAACATCTTATTACTGTTCTCTCAGTTCGCCTTATATAAATTCAGAAATACCTACAAATAGCGCCTGACCGGTGACAAAAACACACAACGTATAAGTATAAAGATTATCCTTAATTGAGCATAAATTTCAATTGCTTATCAGCAAATGAACAAATTCATTCGCGTTGCATCGGGTCAATGTTCCGCAAAACAAATGTTATCGAGTAGCACACATAAAGAAACTAGATTATAAACAGAATATTCAGGTAATAATTTATTTTAAAAACATCAATTCTTAAACATATACGATCGTAAAAGCAAAGATACAAGGAACATTTCAAGTGTACCAGATCGGTAAAGATTGCGCGGCCTGTTGCGGTATAACTACAGGTCGGAGTCAAAAATCAAATCAAAGTTGAACGAACTCATGCCTTTAACCACTTTCCAAGTCTCGTGTATTCTTTTCGTATGCCACACACTACTCCTAGAACCATACCAGTTTGATAGGCTAAGCTTCTCTATCTCCAGAGACTCTTGAGAACGTCCTGTTGCCGGACGGCCACGATGCTTTTCTGAACCTCCATGATCAAAACATTATTTTTTGCGTCTTCTTAAAACGCAACCAGTCAAACGACACAACCACACGTTAATCACCACTACCGAAGTATAACTAGACCAGCCAAAGCGACGGATGTCCGAATAAAACGAAGGATTTTCAATGATTGTACCGGTAATGGCGATTTCGAATTTAGTGTTGACCCAACAAATTTATTCTGAAGAGACAAACGGCGCGCATGCGCATTATCGTGAACCAGTCCCTTTAAAGGCTACCATGAGTGCCCGCTTTCACTGTCAGTGTCTGTGAAAAGTTTATTTTTAAGAAGAAAAGGGAATATCCAGCTCTGTAGGTAACTGACGATGGCCGCGGCCAACTTGGACATTTGCAACATGAACTGATGCCTGTGCTTGCACATTTCCCAGTACTAATTGTGAATTTATTGATTTTGAATTACTTAAACGATAAAGATTTTAGTTAATTCCGGTTTAATTGAAATATTTTTGTTTTCAAACTGCTTCAAATACATATTAGAGGGAGATCTTTCCGATTCAACTGCATGGATGTGTTTTGTCTTTTTGCCAAACAAAATCGAACCAATCGCGTCGATGAGTTCAATTGGTTCAATTAAGTTCAGTAATCGAACTCACGCTTACCGAACCAATCGAACAACGATGTGACTGATTGGGTTTGATTAAGTTTGTCGGTTCTGTTCCATAGACCACGCCAGGTTAATGTTGAAATTGCCCATTAAACCTGTTGAATGTTGTTGAATAAGAATAGCTCGGAGCTGAGATGGGCTTTATTCTATCAACAGGATTCAGCAATGTTGAACTGTGTCTTTCTCCTTTAATTTAACAAGATCTTTATACCACTTGGTTCACGAAATGTTGTGGTTTTCAGACAATATGTCATACAAGGTATTTAAAATTAAGCATTTCAACATTTGAACCCCATTTAAGGCTAGACTTGAGGAAATGAGCAAACATTTTGGATAAAAAAAATGAAACATTCGGTACGATCTTTGAGACCAGGCGGGTTTCCACTAGAGCTTTGTGGTAGTGAATCAATCCTGGTCAATGAAACATTTGGTATGATCTTTGAGACCGGGCGGGTTTCCACCCCAGGCACCCCACTCACATATTTTAATGACGGGGGGGTCCGAAGGATTTTTTTGGGTCTGACATTTTGGCCAAAAGGGATTTTTTGGGGTCTATGAAAGATGCTGGGATTTTTGGGGGTCACGAAAACAACACAGGCATTTTTTTGGGTATTGTATTTTTCATCAGCTCAAATTAACAATAACATAAGCGCAATTTACTGCTTGTGTGGTATTACGGGATATTTCTGAGATTGTAATCTATGTGAAAAGTAATTACCGGCACTCCACACGCATCTAATCCAGAGAGAAATATTCAATAGGTCACGTAATTCAAGGCCTTTCAAGCCAGTCATCAAGACCACAATGGAAACACTGTATACAAAGTAAACTGAGGGATTTTTTTGGGTAGACAAATTCTGAAGTTGGGAT
>CALNXK010000013.1:2427500-2447500 GCA_942486035.1 Porites lobata
ACAGAATACAGGGCCACTGGAGTTCATCTGTAAGAAACCTTTGAAGAGTGATTCATGCAACTATAGACTTCAGTAAGCTCTCTATTGTTGGCCAAAATTCAAAATAAGTTCTTAGGTGCTTTTAGCAAAGTACCAAGTTTTCTGAGAAAAATATTAATCCTAAAACGACCAAATCTGGCCATATAACGCGAAATCGCGCGATAAAATCGGCAAAAGAAGATTATAGATTTTTATTGAAATACCGTAAAATTCCGAAAATTGGCACCGGGACTTATATTTTTCAAAGGCCCTTTTTGAGTGGCTTATTTTTGGAGGGGCTTATGTACGGAGGGAAATTTGCGTTTCAAAATCGATTGACCTAGCTTGTAGTGGGAAGGAAATTTACCATTTTTGTTTTGCTTAATACTTTGTATTCGAGCGCAAATTCCAAGTACAAGCCCCCCGGGGGGGGCTTATATTTGGAGGGGCGATTTTAACGGAGGGTTTTTTGCGTTATGACTTTGGGGGGCTTACATGGAGGGGCTTATTTTCGGAATTTTACGGTATTCAGTGAAATGATTAGTTCGAGGAAATATCCATAATTGTCCACTCCTTATAAAACTGATCGTTGAAAATTCCAAGAACACTTGTGAAGGCAAAACCACAGCGACAAACCAGTGAGGGTCCGCCGGATATTTACTAGACCTGGATCAGTAAAATCTTGAGTATCAGGGAGAGTAAACTGATCCTTACAGCAGGAAGAGTGATCGACAAAATAAAGAAACAAAATAAAAATTTAGTGGTGAATTATGTTTGCCCGATATTTCGGTTTGCAACACAAACCTTCTACGGGGGCTATAAAAGAAAAACGAATAGAGATAAAAGATGAACGTTACAAATGCGAGATTTGAATACAGAGCAAACAGAAAATGATAGGCTACTAAAAAGATAAATGTCACCAACTGAGTTCATCACGTCTATTTATACCATGAAGTTCTAAAGTCATAGCTTTGTCAATGAGGTGAGCCTCGCGTGCCTTTCTAACAGAGTCACGGTTGGTACGGATTAGTTCTAAGAGAATAAGAAGGACGTCGTTGATAGAGTGATCGGCTTGATTAAAATGTTTGGAGACAGGAGTAGGATTAGAAAAGTGGCCATTATAGTTGAGAATAGAGCGGCGATGCTTCCCAAGACGAGATGAACGTATGACGTATGAATCTAAAGTTGAATTTGCAGAGGGTGGGGACTGGAAGATATAAACCCCTATTTAAGGAAGATTATTAAACTTAGATTACAAAGGGCAAACTTGCAGCTGTAAACCGTGATTTAATCACCTTATCAAGGCTGTGCTCTAGCAGAGCCCGGTGGCCTATGGCGCCTAACTTTTGTTCTTTGGCGACTAGAAAATCTTTGCTTTTTCATAGAAATCATATGCTGGGCAAACTGGATTTCACAAGTTCAGAGCACTGGGCTCCCTTTAATTTTTCTTAGAGCACAGCCTTGCTTATCACACTGTTGTGTTTGTTGGTCTTTTGCTAGGACACTGCGGGTGAAGAAAGATTCTCAGGTTTGTCGTCATTTTACTGCCGAAGTGCTTCTGCAGCAATTGTAGCTTATGATATCACTCAAGGAAGATCCTTTCAAGTCCTCAAAGAGCGCCATTTGCAACTACTGGAAGCTGCCGAACCAAACTGCCTTATTGTTGTCGTTGGAACAAAAACGGACCTTGTGACAAGGGATACCAGAGAAGTTCCTTCATCTGCTGGTGAAAAATTAGCGATCGAGCAGAACGAAAGAAAAGGAAGGCCCAGGAGTGGTTTCAGTGTCCATCCATTTTTTGAAACGAGTGCGAAAACAGGCAATAATGTGGACAAAGTTTTCGAATTTATTTTGAACACTTGCCTACCTCTAGACGATGAAGAAACTGCCAGAAATTCGTTACGTAAAATGTCAGGTCTGAATCTTGAACAGAAATCACGCAGGTCACATAGCCATGAATCTAAAAGCTGTTGTTAAATGAAAATTTTAATAAGTCAAGAGCCTCGACTTCGCCCATTAACTGGTGAACACGATAGTTAGCTGCGAGTTCATCTTTACAGGAAAAATTGGGGGAAGGGACGGGAATACTGCAGATTGTATGCATGTATAGGTGTATAGATTGAGGTCTTTTGAAATAATGGGTCTTTTGCAGAATACGGTCACATGGTACAAAAAACACCCTGCTGGATGGCAAACGGCTAGTCTCCTTGACGGGTAGGAGAGAACCTTGGTAATAAGGTTGGCCGGAGTCACGCAAGCTCCCCGCGCCCACGCCCTACGTGACTCCGGCCGGAGCCGCGGCTGCGAAGGAGACTAGCAAACGACGCACTAGGACCTTGAACTGATGTAATTTTTTGTTTTTCTTGTCCCCTACGTCGTTTTCCATCCAGCAAGGTGTTTTTTGTACCATGTGCACGATTATATTCTGTAAAAGGCGTATTGATATTAATTAATTTGGTTGGCTTAAGGAGCTGTGTCAGGCATTTTATCCGAATTCAACCTTAAAGGATTTGGCCATCAATTTGAGTGAAGTAGTATATTTAATAATCAACCCTCCATTTTTTTATACTTAGGAAAGCAAATACAAAAGAAGGTAAGAATTGACAAAAATGAACAAGGAAATAACACCGCTAACAATCGGCGTAAGGGGTTTAAGAGGTCTACAGCCTGTCAGTTTTTTAACGTCTTTCTCTGTTCTTCGGTCAGGAAGGAACATTTGTTTGTCCTTAAGCTGTGATTTTGTCTATTAGACTTTTAAATAAAAGCAAACGTCTTCCACCCGCGAGTTCGTGGACAAAGTTAGAAATACGCTCGGAAATCAATCAATCAATCAATCTTTATTCCTCCTACTAATGCGCACTAACAAGCTTACGAGCTAACGAAACTGCCGCGACAAAGCTCTTGGTTATATTATTATGCGAATGTTCAATAATTCATGGACTCTAAAAAGTTTGAATACTCCTCCTTTTATATATGTAGTCCACCAAATGTTATTACAATAGATAATCATACGCATTTTAATAAGACAGATCGTTTCCAGGGAACGTCTTCGATAGCCTTCTGCGTAGGCCTTTTTGTGAGGGGAGGGGAAACGACTTCCCTTAACACTTAACAACGACTGCTTGAGAGGCACATTTCTCCATGCTGAGCCGTTACTGTCACTTCTCGTTACCTCACTAAGAAGGGGCGAGTAGGCGAGTCACATATCCATGAGAGGAAATTGTACTCTTATTTCTGAGGTTAAACTTCCTGTAATCAGCATCTTTTGCGAAAGAAAGAAAACTGATGAAGTTTCCCCATTTACATAACGGCTTTCTCCTTTAAACTTATTTTTAAAACGCTTGATTGATCTTAAGAGAAAGGGATTGTAAGCAGTATAATTTGGATTGCTCAGGTTAATTGAACTGCTTCACTTCTATAGTGTAACCTGTATCAAGTAGACCACACCCATATTCAGTGAACACAAGCAGCCCATTGTGTTCTGTCCATACAAAGCCGTTTCTCGTTTAAGACAGATGCCATCAAGACCGTCACTTAGTGTCCATTTTAATGTTCACCTGACTGTTCACCTTATAGAGAATCAAAGAAAATGACTAAATACCATTCCCTCTGATGGCTAGCGCTAGACTACCCAGCTTTTCAATCTCTTGTGTACTGTATCAAACCTGTTTCGTTGGCTGACCTTTATGAGCCGTCGTTTGGTGATTTCTGGTGGCCTTTGTAGAATGGGTAAGCTTAAGCCATCACAGTTCAGTCGTCTAATAGACTGTGTAGAGCCCCCCCACCCCTTCCCCTCAGGAAAAATCGCCCTTTCTCCTATTTTTTCCTGGGGGGAAGGGGGGCGGTACACAGGCTAGTGGTCTAATGACAGAGTACCAAAATAAACAGCGCAAAGAAACTTTAGTTCAAAGACAAACCGTTGTCAAACTTGGCCATGGCCTGCTTTTTAATAGCTAGTAGGTTGATGTTGTCGATTGCCTTTGTGTGCCCTCTTTATGGGCGCTAGACGGAAGATTCTGCAACATTTTTTAATTTTTTTTTATTTGTAGTTTATCTGTTATATTAGGATTGATCGGTGGTATTTATAGATCCATCGTTAACAAGGTCACCGAAATTGGTAAGTATTAGTTCTAGGTGCACAAACACATTTCTTAGTGCACAAATACATTACTTCGGTGCAAAAATATATTTCTCAATGCACAAACACACTTCTCTAAGAGATTTATTTGTGTACTACTAGGGTGCACTACATACGAGCTGAGGTATTTGGCCTCGACAGGAGCTCATAATCCGGAACGGGCAACTTCCAAGGACACGTTTATTTTTAGAACCTTTATTATTAGTATTTTTTTTTTTTTTTTTTTTTTGCCAATTTTGAAAATCATTTAAATTCCACAAACCAGTCGGCAAAACCTACAGACCCAAAACTGATATTTTTTGCTTTTTAATAACGTTTAGTTTTCGTATTTGATATCTACCTCGAATGCGCTCGTAGACCTGGTGGAGATTCTAATTTCGTGGGAAAAAGTGCCGGAGATGTGTCTGAAAATAAACTGGGGCCCGTTTCTCGAAAGTCCCGATAATTAACGGGCCCGGTAAGCTGTCGCCGTTTACATTAAAGATTGAGGTTTCAACAGTTTTGCATCCAACACCATAAAACTGTCAGTTAATGAAACAAGATGGAGTAGTTTGCTAGCCAGGACCCGCGTTCTTATTCTTTATATTTCGATTTGAATATTTGATTTCGGGCCCGTAAAGTTACCGGGACTTTCGAGAAACAGGCCCCTGGGGCCCGTTTCTCGAAAGTCCCGGTAACTTTTCGGGCCCGAGATCAAATATTCAAATCGAAATATCAAGAGTAAGAGCGCGGGTCCTGGCTAGCAGACTACTCCATTTTGTTTCACTAACTGATGGTTTTATCATGCTAGATGCAAAACTATTGAGACCTGGATCTTTAATGTAAACGGCGACAGCTTACCGGGCCCGTTAATTATCGGGACTTTCGAGAAACCGGCCCCTGGGGCCCGTTTCTCGAAAGTCCCGATAATTAACGGGCCCGGTAAGCTGTCTCCGTTAACATTAAAGATCAAGGTTTCAATAGTCTTGCATCTAACATGATAAAACTATCAGTTAATGAAACTAAATGGAGTAGTTTGCTAGCCAGGACCCGCGCTGTTATTCTTTATATTTCGATTTGAATATTTGATTTCGGGCCCGAAAAGTTACCGGGACTTTCGAGAAAGTCGAAAGTCAATTCTGCTAATTCCATTCCTTTCGGGCCCGTTTCTCGAAAGTCCCGGTAACTTAACGGGCCCGGAATCATATTTTTGAATCAAAGTCTCAAGAAAAGTAGGGTGTGTTCTGTCCTCTAATGAAGTCCATTTTGTTTCGTTAGCTAATAACTCTACTGTATAATTTTCAAAACTTCTAAAACTCCCTTCTAAAATGGAAAACAAAACAGCTAAAATGGAAAACAAAACAGGGCCCGAAACAAATCGGGAGCCCGGGTCCTGATTACTCCATTTTGTTTCATTAACTGACAGTTTTATCATGTTGGATGCAAAACTATTGAAACCTCGATCTTTAATGCAAACGGAGACAGCTTACCGGGCCCGTTAATTATCGGGACCGGGCCCCTGGTCCGTAAAAAACTCCGCCGTGGGATCCTGGCATAGAAGTGGTGTCCTGTGGAGCGGCAGAGAGAGACCGGGTCTATTCTCTCTGTTGCCAAGAAACTGGCCCTGTTTTTCTCGGCGCCATATTGAAAATTTGTTGCGAGAGAAGAATATCTTGTCATTTTATGTCAAACTTCTTCATTTAAACTATGCCGGCTGCTAATCTGGTGGAACAAAAACCAAAAAAGGAAGAGGACAATTATCCAAGGTAACAAAATATAACAGAGCCTTACGATATGGTGTGGCGGATTTGTGCAAGTATCAGATGAGCCTTCGCAAAAAATGATTTCTTATTAAGTTAATAAGCTTACTGCGTGCTATTTTAAATCACTTTACAGAATCACAAAGAAGCTTCTATTTCAACTCTGCAAAGAACATAAGTTGTATAGGACACCATACCTCAATGATGTTCTTTATCTTCACTATAAAGGTAGGTAATGTGGTTGCATGTAAATATTAAGTATTGGAGCTTAAGTTTATGAAAAAATGAAATGAGAACTGCTGGGTTATTGCCAAATTATAAAGGTTTATATGGTAAAGTGAACGACTTTCAAATCGTGCATGTGGCAGTTATTGCTGGATTACAGTAACTATTTAATAATCATTGCCTTTAACTCATTTTTGACTGACAGGCTTTGCTAAGATAGAAAACCTAGAGGAATACAGTGGACTGAAGTGTCTGTGGTTGGAATGCAATGGAATTAGCAGAATTGAAAATCTCGAAAACCAGAAAGAGTTACGATGCCTGTGAGTATTTAGAGTATTATGAGTATTGTACAAGAGGGTTCCTTGATGAGGAGGCTGCATATTAAATTCCAACTACATAACACATTATGCCTTTGCAAGGAGGAAATAAAAAATATTTACTTTAGTCTTGTTTTACTGGACTTATCAGGATCAAATGGCCACATCTGCGGTTGTGAGGGGTGGTTGGTATGGGGTGTAACAGAACACTTTTTGGACAGATACAAATTTTTAAATAAGAAACAAAACAAGGTAAGTAAGGTGAAGCTTAAGAAAACAGCCAACATGCTGTTATTTCAATGCTAACACAGGAATGAATGCAGAAATTCCATACTCATGATGTGCCACTATCCAGATTTGGGTAGTGCTTCTCTGATCAGATGAAGCAAACTTTCAATCAATCAGAAGCACTACCAGATCTGGTTAGTGGAATGTCGTCAATATGGACTTTCTCTGTTCATTCCTCAGAAGTCATTTTGCAAGGAAACCAGTAATGGAGTTGCAAAATGTCAACTGCATTTTCAGGCTAAGTACGTTTTCAAGATGCAGTCAGCACATTATTTCCCCAGCTTGATCGCACTCAGTTTAGCAGCCATTGACATGTAGTGAGGAGGCCATTGTTGAGCTTAAAACAAGACTGAATGTATGGAATGTTAACCACAGCAAAACAAAGAGGCCATTGTATGAGTACAATGTATTAAGGCAGCTTTTGGTAGAGTTTGAGGGTATCAGACTTGTTGATCTTATCTAATTAAAGATGTGTTTAATACTATTGTTTGAATTTAGGTATCTTCAACAGAACCTACTAACAAAGCTTGAAAATGTAGAGCATTTGGAATACTTGGACACACTGAATGTGAGCAACAATACAATTTCCAAGATTGAAAATATCAGTAAGTGTTAAACTACATTGTTTAATAAAATGTTGGATATGGGCATACTGTATATTAACAATGCATATCAATCTATTCAATTAACCAGTGCATCTGGGTTGTAGAGGGAATTTTTAAAAAGGAATCTTTAGGAAATAAAATGAGCTTGCCAGCAGAAAATAAATAGCAATAACTGTTCTAGGCATTCTGCAGATAATATGAGGACCTGCCAGTCCCCAGGGGTGGGTACTCCCAGAAAAATTTGATTGGGTGTGTGCGGCATGCAGAAACCCTTTAAAACCCTATTTCAGACCAAAATCTGTGATTTTCCCTACCTTATTTCAGACCTGATAAAAAATTTGATAGATTACCCTATTCCAGACCTGACCCTTAAATCAATACCCTATTTCAGACCTGCCTTATATAATCAGTTCCCTAGGTCAGACCAGTGTTAAAGGCAATGTTTGTACACTTTTATTAAGTAGGAAACAAAACTGTACAAAGTTTCGAGCTTCAAGTTCCACACTATAAAGCAAGTTGCATGATGCGTCATCATAAATACAGAATACTGGCCTACCTAAGGACTAGATATCACATACTATACCCTATTTCAGACCAAAATAGTCAAACTTGATACCCTATTCCACACCAAAATGGCTAAAAAGAACATACCCTTTAGCCTTTATAAGGGAGTATCCCCCCGCACCTTCCCTGGGCTACCAGCACACAGTTAAAAATGTGCAAATAAATTATTAATGTTTAATTTACTCTTTGATTTTAAGAAACTTTATATAATATGTTATAGCTAACAAGTAAGGTGCTTATCCATATTAAACAGGTGGTATTCCTAAACTAAGCACGCTTCAAATATCACACAATCGGTTATCAACTGCTGATGACTTAAGGCATTTAACAGAATGTCACAATCTCAGGTACGAGTTAAAATGTATTCGAAAAACTGCTACCTATGACACACTTGAGCAAGCTGGTTTAACTAATAACTAGGGACAAAGGCCACTGAATTGAAGGCAGCAGGTGCACGCAGCCAAAACTGATAGCAATATTGACTGAGCAAATAACTGAAATAAATTTTACTAACAAAAAAACAACCAAATACAATTTTAGTGTACAGTGGTTTTCTGTTGAATACTCACATCCGAGACTTGCATCCAGGATGTATTAATTAAAAACAAGAGAGCATGTGAAGATCAGTGTACTTGTTGCTACTGAGTGTTAGGATGGCCATGATTGAAGTTAATTAATTTCACAACCCTCTTTGTTGGTTTTCTATACAATGATGAAAAGAGAGTTTGAAATGCACCACCCTCACATCCAATGACATCACAGGTTACCTGACGACCAACCCAATAATATCACAATTTATGTTAAACAGAATGTCAAGATCACAGGTTTTCATAATGTATTCAAGAAATTATAATATTATACTATTGGGAAAAAAAGCCAATGACATTACAGGTTAAATGACAGACGACCAATAACGTCATGACTTAATTGACTAGTCACGCCAATAACCAGAGTTTATTACCATCAACTGAGGAAATAAACTCATTTTGATTTTTAAAGATAATAGCGTGGCACGGGTTGTATAAACGTTAGTCACTGCATAACATCACACCATTCTAAGACAGACAGCCAAATAAGAGTGCAATAGATGTAAATTCTTTTTTACAGGACACATCTATCTTTGCCACACACATGCATTTGTGATAAATTATTATTGTTCCAATTTCCACAGTGTATTAGATGTATCGCACAACAGAATTGATGATCCTGAAGTTCTGGAAGTTCTTGCATCTATGAAAAATCTTGTAAGTCCTATGTAGGCTCTTCAGTTTTGTCCATACATTTATGTAATCTATATGTTACATAGTTAATTTTTATCTCAGGTAATTTTTCTTTTTCTTTTATTTCAACTTCATTAGCATACATTACCATACCCAAAAACAAAAGAAAAACAAAAATTACCTGAGATAAAAAATTAGCCACAACATGTGTGTTGTGGCTCAATTTCATTCTTGGTTTAAATTTTATTTCATTTTGTTTTAATGTATGATAATGAGTTTAAAACAAAGGCAAATAAAATTTAAAACAAGGATAAAATTGAACCACAACATATATATACCTACATTGCTTGAATTTTGTGGGTACATTTATGTTGTGTTTATTTATAAACACAGTGATCACACTTTTCAGATCCCTCATTAAATGAAAAATAGGATCTGTATCGGAGGTTTCTGAGCAAGCACTGTAATTTTGTGGGATCCATTTAGCTTTCTGGGAAACTGCCCTCCTAACCCTCCCCTAACCCAACATTTTCCCCAAGTGAGACCTACAAGTTAAGATTGAGTTACGGGAGGGGTAGGTTGGCAGTTTTCCAGAAACCTAAATAATTTGATCCATTTTGTGCCTAAGGTCTACTTTCTTGACTTGCTCATTAACCACTCTGTTAAACGTTGCTGCAGTTACATGTTGTGTAAGCACTCATATATCTACTTTAATTGAATGAGGTTAAAGACAGTACCACTTTAAATCAAATGATCAGCAAAATTTGACTTTTAATTGTTTCTTTTCCCAAATGACCAGCATGTTCTCAATATGATGGGTAATCCAGTTATAAAGAAGGTCAAGAACTACAGGAAAATGTTCATCATTAAAATAGTGAGTAATCAGTGGTTTTCCTGGTTTTTTTTCCACAAAGTACTGTGGTCAGTCAAATGAACCAATGAAAGTTCCTTACTCTTTCTTTCTTAATTTTATTTTTTCTTTGTTTTGTTTTTTTGCCCACGTTTCCATTCGTTTCCGCGCTGTCGCACTCTCATTTTAACGAATTATGTTCACTATATATTTTTGTTGTTGTTGTCCTCTGTAGAAAGAGCTCCGATACCTAGATGACAGACCAGTTTTTCCAAGGGAAAGGGCCTGTGCAGAAGCTTGGTGAGAATTAACGATCAACAATTCTAACAGTTTTATCATTTGACGATATTCACGTGTTCAAATACTCAAAAACTTGACTCTGTTAGTTGCTGTGTGTGTTTTATATATATATATATATATATATATATTTCCTTTTTTTTTTTTTTTTTATTCTTTCGCTTTTTCATGAGTGTGTGTTCGATCTTGACGTGTATTTGTATTTTTGTAAATATTCAAATTTAACCAGCATAAGCTCTCTAGGTGAGCCCTTTAGGCTCTTAGAGCAAATGTTGCAATAAATATGTTTATCAAAAAAAAAAAAAAAAAAAACACGTCCTCCATCACATTAGTTATCCGATTTTTCCCAGGACTCATCAGAGAGTGCACTGGATTTTTGTTTTTGCAAATAAGTCATTTTTGAAATCGCTTTTTCACGTTTTTTGCGTGTTTTTATTTTTTCTTTTGTTCCCAGTTTTCGTGTGTTGGTCCATTGTGGAAAAAGTTTAAAATTCTGCAAAGTTTTATGCCTCAGGGAACCCAAAGTACTTTTTTTTTCCAAAAAACTTGTCTCTTTTGATCGTTAAAGCCATTTTTTTCCTTTTGCGTTTTCCCCTTCATATTAAGATAAGTAGTTGTATGTGTAAACGGAAATTTCTGGACAGTTTCTCTGCATACTTGAGACTTGACTTTGGAAAATGAAAGTCCGCGTTGATTGCTAAGTGTAGCTCACGATTACATGTTTGAGCAAGACTTGACCTGTAAGATTCCGTTATTATTAATTAACAACACTTTCACGTTTTGTGTTGAGCGATACCATTATCAGTCATATTGTGTGCAATGTACTGATATTGTTTCACAAAGCGTTAATTTTATTAACGTTGTGTAAATTAAAGGGAAAAGGGAGGAGTGGAAGCTGAACGAGCAGAAAGGGAACGATGGATCACAAGAGAACAACAAAAGATAATGGACAGTGTTAATGGTACGGCTTCATGTCTTTATGATAGTTTGAACCCCACTCTCTAACAATGTCCGGTGACTCTTTTACTGGCTATGATACATGTTTATACCCTCTAGAATACAACAGAAGTCAGTACCAGACAGACAACCAGCACTCGGGATCTAGAATCATGAATACTGGATGTCAAAAACTCAGATTTTTAGCTGAATATGCAGGGGTTTTGAGCTTGTTACAACTGTACATAGGATAGGCCACGGCCAAACGTGAATAACGTAAAGAAATTTCTTTGCTAACTTTTATAATCTCCGCCATTTTCTTAGCCTCTGACGCGCAGACGTACTTACGGCTTCCTCACGCGTTTCGTCCTCACGAACGTGGGAAAGAAGGCGTTACTAAGCCCTTAGAACGCCTGCGTGGGAGGCTTAATACCATTTTATTTATCAGTCAGGGGTAAAGCTTAATTGTGACTTGGTCACGTGCATTTTCCCGCGCTCGACGTCACCTACATGTATTTGCATTGAGAACTGATTGATTCATTTAAATATCACTTTGAATTCTGATTGGCCAGAAAAATACTTTGATTTTACGACACTCAGTTGAAAAGAGTAAGTTCACCTCTTGTACTGCCATCGCAGAAGTAAGTGGGATATAGCTTGAGGCTAGGCTCTCTTTTCGTCTCCCCGTGTGAACTAAATCTCTGTAGAAAGCTGTGCATAAGAATGTGAGAGTCAAAAATTAATCCCAATCGCATTCTGACGTGAGTGTGAAACGCATTGTACATACAGAATGCTTATTTTTCTTGTTCCAATACGAAACATCTTGTAGTTCTGTTCTTGTTAGCTTCCGAGTTTTATTTGTTTTAGCTTCTAAATGTACAGTGATATAACTTATTTCATCCGTGTTTTTCCCGTCTATATCCACAGCGTTGTCAAAAATAAGAGATAGAAGAACGAAACAAGAAAATGTAAGCAGTTTGTATATTTTGCTGATTTAGGAACAGAACGGGAACTTCAGTTGACGACGGCGAGCGCAAATTAAACAAATGGCTTGACCAATGGCAGAGCGGCAAATTGGGCGCCGGAAGTCGTGTTTAGTCCTTTCCGCGCGCTTTCCCGTCGCCAACTGACGTTCCCGTCCTACAACAAAAAGGGCCAGATTTGACTAAATGAACACCCCCAAAAAGATTCATCTTACTTTGTTTTACCAGAAATGTTGGCACTGTCATTTTAGTGTATTGAAGAAGGTAAAGCCCTCATCTGGTCGCAAAATGATAAAACTCTAAAATTCGATAACTTGTTTCCGTCACTACGGCATTTTCGCCACAGCCTTAAGCAAAATGACGACAGCTATCGCGTTTTCCCGCCAAAATAACGCTGGTTCTCGCAGCAACCAGTATTAAGAAATCTCGTTCTCGACGTGGTCCTCGTTTTGGAATCTAAAAGTTTTCAATGCGTGGTCCTGTATAATTTCGGTAAAAATGGCGTGGAAAGAAGGGGATCGCGTTAAGTTCCCTCTCCTCTTCTCTTTCCTTTCTTTTTCTTTTTCTTCTCCCTCTTCTTCTGCTTGTTTTTTCTCGCCTCCTGCCCAAGAAGACTGAACTTAGACATTTAACACCACATTTTAGCAGAATGTTACAGGCGAAGAAAAAGAGGAGGAAACTTCAGATGTTAGTGAAGAGCTGAGCGAAGATAGTGAATTTGAAGACAAAGAAGACAATGATCAAAGACCAGCCAGCCGACAGGAGACTGGGGATAGTATGGTCAGTAGTTCATCAGAGGATATGGAGACTATTAGCGTTGCAGTCAAGTCACCAACTCACAGCCAGTTCTTAGCTCCTCAAGGAATCTTCAGTGCACCTCAGTCATCTCAAGGACAAAGGACAGCTGGTCCTTTGATAACAGAAATTGTTACAGGAGGAGGTAATTATTAATTGCCATTTATTTTGAGATCAAACGGGTATTCTTTCTCTTATACCGCCCTCCAGCTTTAGATGGGTATCCCCTCCCCGCAACCAGCCTATCTAAGGGGCTGTTTACGTGGAAGGAGGAAGACCGTACAGTCGAACCTGTATTAAGCGGCACCGTATTAAGCGGTCACCCTCTATTAACTAAAATAGGAAATATATGGTGCTCGGATGATCCGTCTTCTAGGTTCGCCCTCGCTTCATGTAAACAGCCTCTGGATGGAATGTTACCGAAACCTTTTTAATGGCATATAAAGGAAATACTAATTTGGACATTTTTTCCTTAGCGTTGTATGAAAATATGTTTAACGCTTGGCCTTCTATACGGTTCCTTTGTCAGATAAAGAAGAGAAGCAAAGTAAAGGCGAAGGGGTGTTGATTACCGAGCTGGATGGTATGTGGAGTCGTATGTAGCTAAACGAGCCATGCGGCGTGAATTACGTATTTTCTCGCATAGATAGAAAAACAACTTGGAATGTTCCTCTTGTGCTAAATAGCCTCCGTCACAGCTGACATGCCGCCAAACTGGATGTATAATACCCCCTAAAGTCATGTAGAGCGATTCAGTTGCAGCAGAGCTTCAAAACAAATTACGTTATTTCTTTGGCTTCCTGAATGGTTGAAATATGTCGAACCACTTTTTCAACCAATCAGAAGTAAAACCACAGTAAATATTGACTCGCTTTCATTCGTTTTCCCGCGCTTAGCGTCGGCGGGCTAAATAATGTGTATCTGCTTCGACTTCTGATTCGTTTATTTGAACTTCTTCGCCTACTGTGATTGGCTAGAGTAATATGTGGTCGAGTTTGGTTTAAGACACTCGCTTGAAAATCGACCAGATGACTTCAGTATGATTATAGGTCCGAGTCGTGTTCAGGTCTGTTTCAGGGTAAAGATCTTTGCCACCCCGTTGCTCTTATGAAACCTCCTTTCTCGTCAAGTGTATTTTTAGCTCCTCCATCAGTTACTTTCCGGGTGGTCATCTCGCGTCCTTCACCCAACTCGGGATCGCGCCTGCATTGACCTACGCCGTCAGCTGTAAATGTGGTGGACAGATCATCTGAACAAAGGCCACCCATTTTCATGCTAGCAAAACTTTTCCATTTCCGTCTCACGTCTTCGGTCATCCTAAATGCTTTGTTTAGTGGGCGAGCTGTTCTTTGTCGAAGCGGCTGTTAACGTTTTAATTTGACAATTTTTCCGAACTTGTTGTTATCCTCGCCCCGGGCCAGTCGTTTCCTTTGGTCAGGTTTCGTTCTCATGCGAAAACTCGGGAAAATAGCCGGGTGGCTCTGGGGACGAGAAGGGGAGTTGGCAGACACACGATGATTGAATTCGTATCTTTTTTTTCTTATTTTTGTTGCCTTATTTAGACGACGATATTGAAACAATAACACTGCGCGAGGTACCTACAGAACATACCACGAAGGGGTTTCTAGATCTACAAGAGGTTGGTAGACTTATTAGCTGGAGAATTTTTCTCTCATGTTTATTCTTTTCTCTCTTCCCTGTGTACTTAAAGCATTAGATCTATCCGAGAATGAGAAAAGGAATTTGCTGGAGCATCGATAGATTTGATGCAAAACCCGGCAATTCAATTAAAAGACAAGTCAGTCAGTCCATCCGTGTGTAATTTTGAGTCATTCACCAAGAGAACTTTAGTCAATCCCTGTTAATACGGAGACCAGAGCCCCGTTTCTCGAAAGGCCCGGTAACTTTGCGGGTCCGAAGGCATGAAATTTTTGAATTAAAACCTGTTGAATAGTAGCACAGTTCCTAGCTCGCAAACCGGGAAATTTTGCTTCGTTAATTGATAGTGGCATTGTATCATTTTCAAAATTATTGAAACTTTGATTTTAAATTCAAACACGACAAGCATGAAACAGTTTTTCGGGCCCGAAAAGTTATCGGAGCTTTCGAGAAACTGGCCCCAGGAGGCCATAGATTAGCGGGGTGTCAGTATTAAGCGGGTTGAATTTAGAGAAAATGTGAGGGCTTTCTTTCCACAGGAACGAAGCAAACTTAACGTAGTAACGAGGTGTCCGTATTAAGCGGGTGACTGTCCGCAAAAGTGGAGATTGACTGTAATCAGTAACTAATCCCTTTTGAAACTGAAAACACTAAAACCCGCAGCCTCGTTCCCAGTCGTCCTCGGCGACTTCTTATGTGACGTCACCTGTGGGTTCCAAGCCTCCTTTGGTCACTCGGATAGCACGAACTGGCCTGGGTACGGACACTATCTCGTTATTTTTAAACGACAAATATTAGATACATAATAATTTACAGTTTCAAACTCTTCTGCAAGAATACAGTTTTACAATGTGACGACCACTTTTTGTAGGATTTGCCTGAGCTCGAGGAAGTAGACGTGGAAGACCCTTTGTTCATTCGCAGCTTAAACTCATCTCGTGTGGGGGTAAGTGTTTTGCCTTTTTGTACTAGCTTTCGGTCAAGAAGTCAATTAAGTTGACAATCAAATTGTCGGACTTTATTGCCGTGATTAACCGCTGAACGACCGGTCACATTTTTTTCTGGTTTGTCCCTAGTCCCTGGATCTACCCAGCGAAAGCAGTGTACATGGTGCTAGGAAGTTCCTCATGCAAGGATCTTCCAGCTAGGAAGATCCTAGTGCTTGGAATAAGTATATGTACAACCCCATTTTCAAGTAAACTGAATACAGAAAACATATGGCGCTATAGGATGATCCGCCTCTTTAGGATCTTCCTGGTGCTAGGATATTCTTCCCTCCATGGAAACAACTCCTAACATTTGACAAATTGAACGACATGATTTAATAGCGATTAATTTTAAAACCGCATGAATTAAGCTCCTTATTGACTTGTGTTTCAACTATTAGGGAAAACCGCTGATCGAGGAACTGGATGATGATCCAGAGAAAACAAAAAGACCACTTGTTCAGGAATGCAGAGTACCTAGCATCTCTACCAGTGACGAAGCATTGATCGCACATGAACGAAGACCAGTGATTGAAGAAATAAACGAAAGGTTTTGTCAGTTTAGTCACGCAGCTGACAAACCTGTCAGGCCTCTTATTGAAGAACTTGGCAAAGAAGATCACATTAAGGATGATGATGCAAAAGCCTCGATTATAGAGGTGTCACGTGACTCGTCAGAACAAGAGGGTATCACTGCTGAACAAGAAGGGCTCGGGATCAACACCGCTGGTCAAGGAAGCGCTTGTTGGGAAACACTCCAAAAACTGGCAGAACAAGTGGGGTCAACAGTAGACCGAAAACCAATCGATATAGCAAAAGAGAAGAGGGATTTTGTCAAAAGAATGCAGCATACGAATCTGGGAGACTTGGACTGAAAAAATAATGCATTTGTAACAATTGTCATGAAAACTCAGTACAGCTCCACGATATAGAAATCATCCTTGCGTTCGAGAAGCAGAAATTTCATGTCTGTAAAAAACTTTGGTTTCGATTTCCAGCAGTTTTGCAATTTCATTTCACTCTGAATGGACTGTCAGTGGCGCCCTTGTATGCTGACGTCCGTTCTTCCTCGTGTAAAGAGGACTCGTCTTGTTATCCTCTAATCCACGACATTACATTACATTACATTACATTGATACGGAAGAACGTAGCCTGCGTGGCAGGCGTTAGAAGGGGAAGGGGGAATTTGGGCGCGCGAGAGCGCGTGGGGCACACGAGGGAAAAAAGAAAGGAACGAATTGTTAGTTCCCTTCCGCTTCCCTTTTGAACGCCTGCCATGCAGGCTAGGAAGAACGCGGTTTTCGAACACTTCTTGAAATCAAGTACACCCGGACTGGCTATTGAAATGATAATCCGTAAATCTGTGTTATTGCAATGCTCTGTGTCTGTAAATCGTGCGATGGAAATGTTACTCCAAGGTAAAGTATTTTAAAAATAGAAAATGTTAAGTCATCCAAGAGGAATATTCGACTCTCTCGTCGAGTTTCCGCCTTCTCGTCCCTATAAATAGTTTGTTCGTGATGTTTTAGGTTGTTGTGTATATATTTACATAAGCTTTGACATGTGCAGAGAAGCAACAATTTTGAACACCTTTGTTTTAATAAAAAGTTATTGTCAGGTGAATTATGGCGAATGGTAAACGAATGTTACTGTAATAACTGTAAAATAAGCTTCTGACAGCCTAGTGTCGGTTTTTTTCGTCAAGTTTTGTTCGGGGTTAGGCACAAAAATGGCCGGAGTTTATGATCTAGCCTTTCATCAGATTCCTGATTTTCCTAAACAATATTTTTATATTTTAATTCATAAGATGAGTTGTCATGGCAAAAAGAAGTGGTCGGTGGCAGGGAGTTGCTATTCGGGTTGTTCAAAAGAGAAAACTTGTCTCCCAGTTTGGGATTTCCTTATTTTTATGACCACTGTTTCCTTTTTTCAATTATTTTTGTGTTAATATTCCTGTATTAATTCTTCTGACAACCCCCCGCTATTGTCTTTTGATAGATTAAGAATTCGTATAGCAGTAATTGGGTGAAAATTTAAAAGTGGCATTTCCCTGCTTGTGCTGCTAATGTCATGTGCCTGGTCTGAAATGGTCAAACAAAGAATACAAGGTAAAAAACCTATTTTGCTAATTTGATAAGTTATTCTCCCGACAGGTGGAACTAAGCAGATAAATGTATGGGTTTTTCTCACGAAAACACACGTTTCGTATAAATCATAACAACCGATCCTCTGTTCATTAGAAAGTCGAGTCGTCTGTTAGAGGATCGCGTTTTATTACAGGTAAATCGCCATCTACTTGAAGCCTTTAAATAGTCTTCCCATTAAGGTTAGTCGTCAACGAAATTTCTTGCAAACTTTACAGAAATCGCTTTGGGGGAAGGCTAGGTAGTTGCGACTAAAACGAGACGATAGCAGAAAGTAAGCTGTTTCTCATTTGTCCTTTATTCTGTGCTTAGTTGTTAAGCTAATAACCGAGTTATCTCTGACTTATTTGGCAAGTTTCAATCGGAGAATTTTTATGAAGGATGAGAAAAAAATCACTAAGTAGATTTTGCCTTTGTCCGCTCCGAGCAAAGATGGACAAAAACTATGTTCAACGCATTTTTGCTAAATTGTATAATAAGGTGCAAAATCTGATATTTCAAATCAAATGTACATGCAAGCGTACGAGCGTTTTGTAGTTCGGGAAGACTGAAAGACTGCTCCATCCCTCTCTATTAGATAAAAACATTTTTTAAGATTTAAACTCAGAACCGGTTTGCAAATAGGTTTTCAGCGTTCGTTTGCCAATATCCCTGGCTACCTTTTTTAGTTTTTATTGGTATTTGTAATCATTTTTTCAAATGTTACAATAATATTGTAAGGATTTATGTATCCAACGTTTAATTTGTTTCTGAAATCGACAAGGACAATTTGTTACGGAACCACATACAGCGCAACCTATTAGCGATTATTCTCGGTTTTCACTGTCACGCAATCAAAAATAAAATTGCAAACCATTCAATACAGAAAGTCCCGAATCTAGGAAATAAAAGAAGATAAATAAGCAAAAGGCCTCGCCAAGAATCAGGTCTGTGCGATATTTCATATGCGAGATATTAGGAAAAACGTTTTACCCAAATTTACAAAGCTTTGTATGGCGACGCCATGTTTGTGTCCCTTTGCGGGGCACAAATATGGCCGCCGGAAACCAACAGAAACATCTGTTTTTGATTTTTCCTACTAATGCGTTAATTCATCGCTTGAAAAACTCATAAACTATTAAAGTGATATTTATTCTGAGACAAAGAATGTTTAGACAGCAAAATCTCCCAAAATTGGTAATGTTTTTAACCCACATAAGAGCCGTTGTGGCCGCCAGCTAAATGCCGCGTCACGCAAAAGCCTAGAAATTCAAACGTCCTCTATCGCAAAACGAAGAACCCTTTCGAACCAAAACTCTGTTTAAATAAAGGTGTTTAGGTGCTGTAATACCTCATGAAACTCAGAAACTCAGAAGAATCGATAGTTTCTTAGTTTGAATTTTGGTGACGTCATGTGAAAACCGAGAATTGAATTCCGCCTTTTTCAGTTTTAGATCTGCATTCAGATCCGTATGCTGATCTACACTGTTAAAGCAAAAATGATCTCTCTCAAATTTCTTTTGAAATGCAATTTAAGATAGAAGTTCAGATATTTGCGACCTTAAATGTGCGCAGATGTGAATCGGTTCATCATCAACTTTTCGTCCTCATTTCTAAAGTTATTAAGTTTGGGATGATTATTTTTCATCCTGAAATGACCACGCGCAGCGCTATCTTTGGTTATCTTTTACTGTCTGCAGAATGTCCCCTATTATGTTTTAATTATTCATAAGTCATTCATGAACGATGATTGATAACAAGTCTATTTAGGAATGCGAAAAAGCCATTCACATTTACTGACCCATATACCGAATAGGAAAGTTATCTAAAGGTTTTATACAAGCTCCAAAAATGACTACTAAAAAAACACACTAAATTTCAACAAAAGCATAGCAAAATAGCTTTCATCGGTGGTGCGTGATACATTTCATGCGGCGATTTTCCTTATAACCACGAAACTAACCACGACCTTTTCCCACTGGGAAGCGTATTGAATTTTCCAAAAGAAAATCACATACACTGTATTGTTACTCTCTTAATAGAATGCTCCCCCAATAGAAAGAATCAGCAAGGGTAATTCATGGTTAATTTTACGAATGGTTTGTTAGAAGGTGAAAACATAATTAGTCAGTTTTTCTCTTCTTTTTTGAAAGTTTTGTTTAACAAAATAAATTTGAAATCGCCGGTGATTTCTGGTGAGTGAAGTCAGAGCTGGAATCGACCGATAGTAAAGTGGGATCATGTTGAAACATCTCCC
>CALNXK010000013.1:2452500-2652500 GCA_942486035.1 Porites lobata
TTCTGGAAATTGGTCTTCGTTTCACCCCTCCTTTGGTTCTAACGTCTACGACTCGTACTAGTCCATCTTTACCAGGATGCACTGCCTCTATTCGTCCAAGCTTCCAATCCCGTCTTGGTGCGTCTGGATCAATTACCAACACCACGTCCCACACTGTTAGATTCTTTGAAGGTTGGAACCACTTTTGCCGGGATCCAATACTTGGCAAATACTCTCTCATCCAACGACTCCATACTCTACGAATCAGTTCCTGTATTCGTCTCCATCGTCTACGCACAATGACTGCCGTCGTATCGACTGTGTCTGGGGCTAGCTCTCCACCCATTTGGCCAATTAAGAAATGGTTTGGGGTCAGCACAGGCTCGTCATTGACATCTCCACTAACTGTAGTTAAAGGCCTCGAATTTAACAAACTTTCGGCTCCAGTAAACAGGGTTTGTAATTCTTCATCATTGACATCAGCTTCGTTCAAAATTGCATAAATTGCCCTCTTGGCTGACTTGATCATTCTTTCGAAGACACTGCCAAAGTGTGGCGCTTCCGGTGGGTTAAACTGCCACTCAATTTCTTGGTTGGAAGTAAGCCTTTGAATTTTGTCTTGGTCCATGCTATCCACTAACTCCTTGATTTCTCGTGCTGCTCCGACGTAATTACTTCCATTGTCACTGAGCACCAACTTAGGCCACCCTCGTCTAGCCACCATACGCGTCAGCGCATTTAAGAAAGCATCCGTCTCCAGGGAAGCAGCCATTTCCAAATGACAACAGTGTGTCTGTAAACACACAAATAAGCAAAGGTAGCGCTTCACTCGTGGTCTACCTCGTCCTTACATCGTGTAGAATGGTCCTGCAAAATCTGTCGCACAATTTGCAAATGGTTTCTGAGTCATCTCTAATCGAATTCTAGGTAATGGTGCCATTTGTTGTTGTGCTGGACAGCCCCTGAATCTTCGGTTACATTCCGCACATTCCTTGATACATTTCTTCACTTGTTGTCGTCCTTGAATCACAAAATACTTCTCTCGTAAATGGTTTAATGTAAAGTTCACTCCCATCTCGTGACCTTCCCTCTCATGGTGATACTTCACGATTAACTTGGTAACGATGTGATTCTTTGGAAGGATGATTGGAAACTTCGTCTCTTCTGGCAAATCATCTGAATATCGCAGTCGCGTGTTTGATCGAAGGAGTCCCCCACAGAACTTTGGTGTAATCTTTAGTAACGTACTCTTACTAGGGAGAGGCTTGTTGTTTTCAAGTGCTCTTATCTCGTCAGGAAAGCACTTTTGCTGAGCCGCCCTGATGATTTGCTCTTCTGCTTCATTAAGTTCCCTTGGGTTCAACTCCCCACTTTCTCGATCGTTTTGAGGCTTTTTGGCATTTGCTAAGAATCGATTAATCCAACCAGTCACCCGCACCAAAGACATTCCGATCTCCAGCTTTCCTTTTGGCTTGGTTCTGTACCATTTTGAATACTCCATTGGGTCTGGTGTGCTCTTTGGTTGGACTGTTTCCACGTAATAGCTCTGTGCATTCATACTTAGCTCCTTTTCCACGAGCTGTTCTCGTTTCTCTGATTTAACTTCTTTGTAAGCTTCTGGGGCTTTTTCAAATTTCCTCTCTGGCCACTCATCTTCTCTACGTTTTAGAAACGGGGGTCCATACCACCAGCAGTCATCCTTAACTAGCTCTTGAACTGAAGCTCCTCGAGTCCCTTGATCCGCAGGGTTGAGTTTCGTAGGAACGTACCGCCATTGGTCTGGACTGCTCTCGTCATGAATTTCCCTAACCCGGTGGGATACAAAAGGTTTAAAATTTCGACTCTGTCCTTGGACCCAAAACCCGACATTTACGCTGTCCACCCAAAATGTGGCCTTGTTCCTAGGAAGCTCCAGTGCTGCACATATCTTCAATGTCAGTCGGAGACCAGTCAGTGCTCCCATGAGTTCTAACCGCGGAATGCTCATGGCCTTCAATGGCGCCAACCTTGACTTTGCTGCGACTAATCTTGTGCTAACTGTTCCATCTTCATACTCATGGCGAACGTACGTTGCTGTGGCATAAGCCTTCTCAGACGCGTCACTGAACGTGTGAATAGTAACATCTCGGAGTTCCTTGTCTTCCTTCAGACATCATAAAACACGGACCGCACCAAGTTCTCCAAGTTCCCCGAACCATCTTTTCCATTCCATTTTAAAATGATCTGGCAATTCTTCATCCCATCCAAGAGCTTCAATCCAAGCTTCCTGCATCAGCATTTTAGCTCGCACTACGAAGGGCGTCAGAAATCCAAAGGGGTCATAAATTGAGGCCGTTTTCTTCAGCACGTTCCTCTTTGTTAATACCAATTCGTCTGGGGGTGGAACAAAGGAAAATGAGAACTTGTCTTCCTGAACAATCCACACGACTCCCAAGGTCTTCGTCACTGGAAATTCTTTATTTTCGAGATCCACTTTAGTTGCTCGATCAGCTTCTGGTATGTCCATGATAAGTTCAGGCTTCTGAGAGATCCATTTGCGAATGTGAAATCCTGCTTTATCTCCAAGCTCGGTTAACTGCTGTCGCATCTCCTTTGCTGTTTCCACCGTTTCCACTGAAGGCATCAGGTCATCCATATAACAACTGTTCTTCACCGCTTCAGCTGCTAGAGGATACTCTGCTCTGTGATCATCCGCATGCTTCTGCCACACATACTGCGCACAAAAAGGACAGTAACACCCTCCGAACACATATCTCAAGAATTCGTAAACGTCTGGTTCCTTGCTCTGATCCATATTTCTCCATAGAAACCTGTGTAGTGGCCTGTCTTCAAGAGTAAGGGCAAGCTGATGATACATTTGACTTACGTCACCCACCAGGGCAACCAGTTCCTTTCGAAATCTGACTAGAATGCTAAACATGTCCGCTTGCAGTTTCGGTCCCGGTAACGCTTCGCTGTTCAAACTCTTTCCTTGGAACTTAGCTGACGCATCAAATACAATCCTCGTTTTCGTTGTAGTCCTGTCAGCACGCACAACGGGAAAATGGGGAAGTAACCATTCTTCAGTGGGTGTCGGCTCATCTGGCGGCACTCGGCGGATATAATTCTTCTCCAAATATTCTTCAATGACTTTCTGATATGACTCTGCTATTTCTGGATTCTTTGCCAATTTTCGTTCTGTGGACTCCAATCGCGTCTCAGCTAACGGCCTGTTGTTTGGAAGACTTGGTCGCTCATTCCGCCAAGGAACAGCTACTACGTAATGATCATTCTCGAACTTGATTGACTTGCTCACTTTATGCCAGGCTGCTGTTTCGTCAGTAGTCATAACCGGTTTAGGAGGTGTAATTCCCATGGTTTCCAGGTCCCAGAATCTCCTCAACAACGCATTCAAATCATCTGACTGTTCCACTGTCGGTGCCACTTCTCCAAACTGTTGCATGCGAAAAGTATGACACAAACTGATGTGGTGATCTGCTCCTGTGTTCTCCATATTTATCCTCCCCACTGCCGTCCACCCGAGAGGACAAAGTCGTGCACATGGCTCCTCGGCTCCACCAATCACCTCTCTCTTGGGGTACATCAATTGATAGTTATCAGTTCCGAGCAACACATTAATCTTTCCCCGATTCGCAAGCTTTGGGAATGGAATGTCCTGCAAATGGTTCCAATTGCCCTTAATCCTAACCCAGTCAACTGCCTTCATCCCACCGCAGATTTTCTCAGAAGACTGTGCTACAATCTTAGCGTCCACACTACCGTCAACACTCTCTAATCCAATAGTGAATGTCATGGATGGAAAACGAACTTCCTGATCATTAGCAACGTTCACAGTTATCAACTCTTTCTCCCCTTTGACTCCGAGCTCCTCAACTACATCTTCATTAACATATGTAGTGTCACTTCCCTCATCCAAGAAACAATTGACAAGAATTCTCTTCCTACCGTGTTTCAAGATTGCTGGAACAGTTCGCAGTGCCACTTTTTCTGCTTTCTGTAGTTTTAGCGAAGTTGAATTGGTGTTAGCATCCCCCTTCTCGTGCTAAGCCCGCCGCTTTGTTCTCGAATTCCTTGTGACAGAATGTTGTCATCTCTGTTTGACTGGATTTCCCTTCTTCCTTGAATTGTCCTGGCCAACTGAAGCTGGGTTGACTGGGACTGGGTTCCCTGAGGCCGTGTTCCTTGAGGCTGAGTTTCTTGAGGCTGAGTTCTCAGGGGTCGAGACTGAGAGTTGTTTCCTTTTCGATTCCCATGTAACAACCGGTTGTGTCGGTCCCTGCAACCATCAATGTTACACACTCTACTTCTTGGGCACTCCCTCCCAGATGATCATCACCCAAACATCTGTAACAGAGTCCTAGTTTTTCGCCGTAACCCATTTTTCCTGAATTTTTCTGCTTTTAAAGACATCGCAATTCCATACAGCATGGCCTTCCCACATACTTTGCATGTTCCCCTCTTTTTTTGTCATCAGTTCGGTTACTTCCAAAAGACTTACTTCTTCTGTTGTGAAATTTGCCGCTTGAATTTCCTGATTTTAAACCATGTTTAATTTCAGTTGCTTGAATCTGATATTCAGCTTCTTCTGCAGTCCAATCTTTGAGTGTAATTAGAGACTCGACCCTTCTATTTTCTTTTACCCAGCGAATGTATTGAGACAATAATTTCTCTGGCAGTTTTTCAAGAATGATAGTGTACAAAGTTCCCGCTTCTAAATCAGCCGCTCTATTGTTCTCCTGTAGATTTATCACTGCCCTCTCCAACATGTCTGCAAATTTTTCCAATTCTTTTGAATTTTCCTCTCCGATTGGCTTCAGTTTTATTAATTCGTCTACATGACACTGAATTTCCCTACGATTTCCACCGTATTTTCTCAACAACCTCGACTTAGCAGCCTCATAAGCAGCTTCAGAATATCCTAAACCCTTAATCGTTTCTAAAGCTTGGCCCGCTAAACATGCCTCCAATGTCAACATCTTAAACTGAGCAGACATTGCAGTTGCATCCACGCAACTCGTAAATGTTGCGTTCCAGTGCTGAAATTCAGTTTTGTTCCCGCTAAATGTTGGAATGCGAATTCTTTCTAGGTTATTCACCCCACTATCAACCTTCCTTTGCGGCAAACTGGTGTTAGAGTTACTCGAGTAAGATGGTGGACTTACCGGCCGTGTGTTCCGTGTTACTGAAGTCAAGACGCGACGAGCGGCGCTAGCTTCACCTTCAATTCTTTCGTTTAATTCATCCGCTTCATCCCCGACTTTAACTTGCATTTCAGTGTTCTTTAGCTCCTGATACAATGTCCGTACTTCTTCCAGTATTTCGAAAGTTTTTTCCTTAATCTTTTCCAAACGCTCCAAAGTAGCTTTAATTTCTTCAATTTCTTCAAAACTTCTTGGTTCAACGCCGCCGCTGACGCCAGCAACCCGACTCGCTAACTCATTTAGCTGTCTTGTTATCGCCCCTTTTAATTTCCGTTTTTCCGCTTTTAAAGCTTCTACTTTCATCATACGGTCTTCGGCTGAATCTTCTTCGTTGTCCGACATTTTTCCACTGATTTCCTCAGTAAAATCCACAAAGTTTCCTCACCTTTGACGAAAACAACACTACTGTCAACTCACGCCACACAAATCCTCCACGTCCAAGACCGTTTTCCTTTGAAAATTCCAACTTTTAATCCACTTTATCCGGCTCCGAGGGACCAGAAATGTTTCTCCTTAGGTTCCTAAATTTTCTCAGTCCTCTTCCTAAAAAAGTCCAGAGTTCCCATTGAAAAAATTCCGTAAAAAAGACAAAAACATCCACACAAGATTTTTTTCTATGGCGTAAGCGCTCGTCCCTTAAATCCGGGGACTTTTATTTGAAACTGTCAATCTTTCCGCGCGTAACGTAATTTCCGGTAAAAATGCACTTCCGGTTCGCTCTTACAAACAATTCTTTTAGAAAAAAGGCACAAGAAATAATCCTTAACAGGCCGTAGTGTCTTGTAAAGTTCTACCACCCCTGATCAAGGCCCCTGATCAAAGTACCCATGTTTTAGTTGCCCTAAAAAAATAATAACACTTGTGGACCAATACTAAATAAATGTTTTTTGTCTCTTGCTTGGCAGGCACAGTGTACCGTGTTCTTGACACTAGCTCTTGCAGGTGTATGCTAAATAATTTTCATCAAAACTAGTCTCAAAAGAAGCAGCTATGCATGTGTTCAAATTTACATCGATTATGTTGGATGGAAGAAAACGCTTGGACATCTTACCAAGGTACTATGATATTGCAGCTTTAGAGCCATAACATCTTAGTAAATGTTAATTATATTTTAAAATATTCATCCTCTTAGTTTATATTCGGTAAGTCGAAAACATTCTTTGGTCTTTAATTACCTGTTCAGAATTTTTAAAGAATCTTTTCCTGAAAAGGTTTCTTTAAGTCTTTCATTCTATGCCGTGATAATTTTTGGTTGTGAGACTACTCGAATGCACACTAACAAAACGAGGAAAAAACATTAATTTTGGGGGCGCACCATATTAATGATGGCTTGAGATAAGCCTATCATGTTGGCAGGGTGCTCGGTTAATATGCGCAAACGTCTTTTTCGTCCCGATTTCATTCAACACTGATGATTTTATTTGCTGTTGCAGCATATGAGGGTAATAATAAGTTAAATTATGGGAAAGTTTGATATTGCACCCTTTAATTACTGTAGTGAATTACAAAATGAAGTTTAAAAAACGAGAAATGATAACTTGGCGACTATCCAAATTTTCAAAAAATATCATTATTTTAAAATTCAGTAAAAGATGCAATTTACATTGCATCATTTCAATGCTAAAACCTGCTCTTCATCAGTTCAATTTTGTAAACTCAGTATAAACACGCAATATAGGCAGCCATTGTAAACAGGCGGAAAAAAAGATAGGAAAGGGTTTACTTCCGCCGAGTGCATTTTCTCTGGCGTTTTCAACGGTTATGTTAATGAACCAAATGCACACCTTGCCCACTTATTTAGCACCTGTATGTGGTCCTGTACTTAGGCACGTTCCGAGAGCAGGAGGTGTTGGTGGACATCAGGCACTCAGCAATATGATATCATACGGCAAAGGGGCGAGAATATTAAAAGAGAGGCCTTTGTCTATATAATCAATTTGGCGAGGCTGGACAATATGAACTTCAGTGACTCGTCTACAAATCGGGCGTCATCTTATGTTTCAGGGTTGCGCCTTGCTGTGCTGTGTGTGCGAATTAATATTTAAGCAACAGAAAACGTTTTCCGTGTTTGCATGGATTTTATAAATTAACTTTCCTGAGAGAAAACGCATAGCTCTTTGTTAACCAGTCGCAAAGTCTTGTACACGAAGTCTTGCAAGCGTAATCAGTTCTTGTTTTGCAAAAAAAATGCGTTCTAAAAGATGGTTTTTCTCGCTTTTATAAAATGTCAGCTTAAGCGAATAAAAAATTGACACAGCATGTTCGTAAAGATTTCAGCTGACGAGGGAACGGGTAAATAAAGTAAACTTGTCGAGTTTTCAACTCCAAAACGTTTTCAAATTCCTGCTTGAGTGATCAGTGCGCGAAAAGCAAAACCTCTTGACGTCACAACCATGTTTATATACTGTCATGCAAACACGCCTCTCGGCCAATCAAAGCGTGCGTAGGCTACCCACCTACCCCTTACTGAAGACAACGTCGACATTAGCTTCTACCGGTAATTATGGCAAAATCATGCCCCTTGTTATGTGACGTCACATCATCTCTTGTTAGTGTTCCGAACAACTCCTACTTGTTTTTTGTTCCAATAAATATACGTAGCTGCTGTTCAGGTAAGTGAAAATGCCTCGTCCACATTAATCCGGATATTATTGAAGCCGCATATTTTTTTTTTACCTGGATTCTGGCCACTCCTCGCTGTACAAAGTCCACTTCCGGACTCTGAGTAGCATTTTCAATAAGATGCGGTTTTGTAGAGCGGATTCACTGGTTTCGTGCGAACGATTCGTACAAAACAAATTCCGGATGAAGGAGCGAGACGTGGGTAAACGCGCACAACATGGACAACTAGGGCAAGCACGTGTCTTGAACAAGAGGGAACATTAGGGAGCTTAAGCAGCGACGTTTTTGAGCGACGCACGTCAACCGGAAGTGAGGTATTTTCCCTCTTAACATGCCTTGATGATATAAAATTTGTATTCATTTAGCTTCTTTACTGTTATAGAGGCGATTTGACTGAAAATTTGCGCGAAACCACCGTCAAAAAATGAACAAAAGCCACTTCCGGTTGACGTGCGTCGCTCAAAAACGTTGTTGCTTAAGCTCCCTATTGGGGCGAGCGTACGTGCTTTGCCCGGTGAGAAAAGGAAGAGAAAGACTGGGCCGAGCATGCACTGATAAAAGGAGAGACGACTGGTCTCGAGCTTATCCCATAACTTAGTGTGAAGTAAAAGACCCTTCCACGGTTTTCGACATACATACATACATACATACATACATAATGTTTATCTAAACATGATAATTTTTAAAGCTATAAAAGAATTAAATTAACCTAATTTACATCAAAACATACATATAAATTAAATACATTATATGGACACAGTGATCAGTAATATATAATACAGACGTACATTCGAACTTGAAATCTGTAAAATAATCTTCAGCGCTGACACGCTTCCTGAGCTGATTAAAATTCAGGGTCGCAGATGCTTCCCTGTCATTGTAGGACAAGGAAAGACATTGAAGGAACAACATGGACAAGTTAGGAAAAATCTGTCGACACCACTGGAAATAGCGCCTTAATATTAGTAAAATTACCAAGTTTGAAAGTGATACATCTTAACCCTTTAAACCCCAACATCAAAATTCAAATTCTCATTAGTTATCCCTATACGTTTTCAATAGAAGTAGCGGGGAGAATTTGTTGAAGTGTCAATTAGATTCATCTTGTGTGATTATGTCCTTAATTCTCATGACCACTCTGTTTTATAAAGCGGTATATTACTAGGAGAAATTTGACGCTGATCACTCTTAGGGCTTAAAGGGTTAAGCGAGCGAAGATATGGCTCCACAAAGCTGCGAAAAATTAAAGGCTTTTGTATGATTTGGGGGGGGGAGGTGGGGCAAGTTTGTGCTCCCTACATACAAGCCTGTAAAATTTCGCGACTTTGAGAAGCTGTATCTTCTCTCGCTTAAGACGTATCACTTTCAAACTTGGCAATTTTATTAGTTTTAAGGCGTTCTTTCCATTGGTGTAGACAAATTTTCCTTAACCTTTGTCCATGTCAAAAGTTGAAAAAAACCGTGGAAGGGTCTATTTTTCTGTTAGAGCGTCTGCATGGCCAAAGAAGACTGGGATAAGTACGGGTGCCAAAAACAGAGAGACTACACTCTTTTGTTTTTCTACAAGAATATTTTTAAAAGAAAACTGAAATTAGCGAAATTTGAAGCTGAAATTTAAGCTGAAATTTGAAATTTGAAATTTGAGGCTGAAATTTGCCAAAAATTTTAAGAATAAACCCCAGGTTGAGATATTGAAAAGGATATAATTTTGTGTGTTCAAAAGCTGTAAATACAATACAATTATATGTTTTCAACTTATTCCATTCTCTAAAGGGGAAAACTAGGCAACAGAACGAAAAACCTGCACCAAATGTAATTGATACCCCAATATATTCTAAAACGGAAATGTCATTAGCTATAATCTAAGAATAATACAAGAATATTCAGCCTAAAATCGGCAGAAAATTAAGAATATTCAGCCCGGGGAAAACAACATTCTATTAAAAAAGAGTGTGCTGGTACCTTGCTTTCTTTAGTGAAAGTAAAATTGAGAGCTAAGACGTCAACTGACTCGTCATGCAATCCTCCTATACTGCGTGACGAGCCAAAGGGACGTTTGCACAATCAGAAGTTTCTCTTTTGATTTTAGTTTTATCGTCTTTATTTTTAGTCTTTTCTGGGTTTCTTCTGATGTAAATGTCGAAAAATAATACGCTCAAATTTGACTAAATCTATTGTTTTCGGAGACAACAATGAAGTGCCTATTCCAAGAGCTAAGCTTCCAATTTAAAGGGTAGGTTGACTTGGAAACTCCAACAAAGGAAATGATAGGGTGGCTATTATTGAATGAAATTAAGCTGTAGCTAGCCATTTCAAAAATAGCGTAATAACCATAGACTATCCCTGGTATTAAAATCATGGGATAATAATAAGCCGATGTTCAGCTCAAAAAGTGTTTATATCGGTGATTTTCTTTGTTTTTCTTTAGCACAACAATCTCCTTGACAGGTCCTAATTTACCAAAATTACAACGTTTCAAGAGAACGTAGAGAGCCGTTTGAATAACAATACCCGCACACCTGAAAAAATAATCTAGTCCTAAATTTTTTACTGCGCAATCAGCCCATTGTAAAAGCACAAGCTGCCCATTCATGAACTCGTATGCTGATTCACGTTAAAAAAAAAAAATCGGCAAAATTTGTTCCATTGTATTAATTAAGAATTCATTTCCCGAAACGGCGCTAACAATATTTTGCAGCTGTCTTAAAAGCTTATCATCAAACTGGGTCTTTATTGGCCTTGTGACCAAACATTTCCTCTCAACATAAGCAACTGCTTGAACTTTGTGCTATCATTTGCGTCCGTAAAGGCGAAACCGGCTTCAGAAAACTTAATGTAGGAATATAACGCGCTTCTCAACTGTACATAAAGTTGAGCGAGTATACGGCTCCTGGCGAGTGACAATTTACCTCAATCAAGCAGAGGGGAAATAGCAAATATGGCAACTGAGGTCTGTTTTCTGTGTTTTTTAGTTTGGTTTTGTTTTGTTTTGCATTTTAATGCCTTTTCGGGATTTTTTGGTTACTCTTGTCGTGGCTTTGATCTTTAATAGATTTATTTTTTGGCTTTTCTCTGAGTGTGTGAGATTGCAAAAACAGTATTGTGGAAAATACGTACTTTTATTTTTCTTCAGAGAAAGGGTGAAAACATTTTCATTGGATTTTGTGTTTTTTATTCAAATATTTTAAAGAATTACTCTTATCCAAAACCAAGGGAATGGATATTCGCTCATCAGAAACTAGAATTAGAAAACAATACATGTTTTCATTTTCTAGTAAGAATGAACTCCTTATACTCATGCACTTTTTAAACAAATTAATATCCTTTGTTTGCAAGAAGCAGATGAACAACTTTATGAACAAAGGTAACAAATATTGACCATTTCAAATTCAGCAATTAGTTATAAGTTTACTTGCAGATGGTTAAGGCTTTATTTCATATTTGAATTATATCGAACATTAGTCAGTGAACAAAAACATTTCCTTGAAATGTAGCACATGCATGCACAGATTAAAAGATTTAGCAGTGCAGAATTTTTTTCTAGTTCGTGATATCTTGTTTAAACTAGCTGACAAAATACGGCCATTTTTACGATTTGCGAGCCATGTTTGCATGCACGTAAAGATCGTATTGGAAAAAATAATGTCACATGGTCTGTCTTGTTTGAAAGAAGTTTTAAAACTGGCTGGATAAATCGTCACCTTCAAGAGCTACCACTCTAGACCTATTCTGAGCCCAGGAATGAGAAAAAAATGCAATAAAAGCAACCTAAACCATGCCCGGTTGAGATTGATAATTGTGTAGTTCAGGTTTGAATGCGGTAATACCAGCCTTCACAAGTAAGCAATATAGACTTGAAGATTCAACGACGCTACGGCGACGAGAACGTCGCTTAAAAAGTGAACTTGCGTTCTTTCAGTCTTTATAGCGATTATTCCTAACCACTTACTTTGCGAAATGTACGCGAACCCTCCTGAAGCTGAATTTCAAGAGACCAAATTCAAGCTCGGAAAGAGAAATAAAATTTCGTCGTTGCTTGTTTACGTCCTCGAAAAAACGCGAAATTAGGCATTTTCACGTCGTAGTCGTGCAAAAACGGGAAAGAAGTGTACAAAAAAGAGTGATGCACGTGCGAAGTTGTTGTTTTGCTTATTGAACCTATGGTTTTTATGACGTTCTCGATGTCGTCCGCGTCGTTGGATCTTAAGGTCACTACTAACGACGCGATGAAACCCGATCTATACATTTTGCTTTTGTAATGGCGACGTTATCTTTAATGACACTGAACGCTTCACAATTACTTAAATCAGGCGGATTACAAGACCTCTCGATGCGGCTGGCATGAAAAAAACATCTCTCTAAAAAATGTCTGCGCCATCCTGACGCTAGCAACGCCCGTTTGAAATTAACTTCGAACCAGTCCTTCCGCGGCGTGAGGCTTAGTGCTCGCGCGAGTTACATGCAAATTTGAAAACAAGAAAAAAGCAAATGTCGATGAAAACTTAGAAAACAAGAACGCCCTTACAGCGGCATTCAGATCCGCTTGGTTGGAGATTAGATCGAGAAATGAGGGGGCAATTAATTCTACACGAAACGGATTTACTCGCTAAAGGTTTTTTACTTACTACTTTATCTACGTCGAGTATTCTTCAGGATATTTACTTTTTATTTGTTTCTGAATTGATTTAGTACGCGTGTTAGCGACGACTGGAAATTCGTCTGCTGTCGCAGGCTATACGTGTGTATAAATAAACGAAAATTCAAGGGCCTCGATTCCAGAGAAATTACATCATTGCCAGAGATCAAAAAGGTGATTTACATGGCACGTCATTTCAATCATCGCCGAAAATAAACCGCATGCTCATCACGAGACCATTTGCATACAATGAAAGTTTAGAACACTCGACCATCGCAGCTTTGCCAATTAAGATTCTTATTCTTATTTTTTTGTTTTCAACCACTCATGGTCCAAAGTAATCAACGCTTTCAAGCGATAGAATTCGTGGACCGACACATTTCGGAAAAGTTCTAAATTTAATCTTTCCTAAGCGTTCTTCGCAAAACATACGTGGCTTCGGTCAAGCAACGATTCTTATTCCCAGTTTCCACAATCTCCGCTAGGAACCCCTGGCACCATGATCTATCGTTTGTGTCATGAATACGCTTATGCAAGCGAGACTAAAAACTGCAAAACAGCTTTGTGAAAAGTGTTTTCCCATGACGATGGAATAAAGGCCAGCTTAACTTCAATTTCTGTTGTTCTCGTACGTGCGGTAAAGCGAAAACTTCGGAGCCGAAGGGACTGGGTTCGATACCTGCTATCTCTTACTCTCTGTTTTATAGAGCGTTGTTATGACAAGGAGGAATTTGATACTGATCGTTCTTAGGGCTTTTTGAAAAGGTTAAATAGGATATTATGCTCCGTTATTATAAAAACGTAAGGTGTTCGTGATTGTGAGGAATGGCGTTTCAGAAACGTGCTCTCAGTTATATAATTCTGAATTTAATTTAGCCTTTCGTAATTGTTTTATGTGTTGATTGAGTTTTACCAGTTTTAATCGTTTGTAGTATTAAACAATGAAAATCACAATGTGGGAAAATGCAAACACGAATCTGTCATTTTTACCATGCAAACATTCAATTAAAATGTCACAAATTTGCATAAATTCAGAACCATGGCATTTTAAAATTTTCATCTTTAATTTGCTCATTTCGTTACGACATTTGCGTGCTTAATCTTGGCCAGAAATTACAATAGTCTCAGAACCGTATCTGCAAAAGGTTTAACTTTGCAATTTTGCAACTTTTAGACGTCGCTACACAACGTGACTGCCTTGAGGAACGATTTTGTTTTGCAAGTTTTTGATGGACATTCGGTCCGTTTTCACTTGTCGCCATGTTTCGCCACATACGTTTTCCACAGATAAAGCACGGCAAACATTTTGGCAATAGAAAAAAAACGGTGTTGAAAGACCAAGGTACACTGAGTGAAACAAACTATTAAATAATTTGAATTTTCTCTTTGGAAAATAATTGCCCTAGTAGTACACGGCGTTAAACGTTTATGCTTCGGATACACGTCATTGCCCTATTTTCTTACAGACTGTTCATTGCCAGTAATGTTTATTGCCCATGTCCTCCAAGAGGACTATTTTTTGTCTCTTGTAACAGAGAATCTGGGAATGGGAAGGGCAACCCCCCTTCCCCCAGCCATCCCCCCCCCCCGCCCTCCAACTCACATCCCCTGCTTTTGTATAAAAGTTGCGAGAGGTTTAATTTGTCGCATGATCAAGATAACAGGAGGTTTAAGGCCATCTGATACAGTTATTTTTTCACATACAGGTGAAAAACAATCAACGAAGAAAAATTGGAGCATCCAGAATGAATATGTTCACGATTTTCGTGGTAAGGATACAATGTTCCATAGTTCTCAGTTATTGTTTATCTTCCCAAGGCGAGCTGCTGTTGGCAGCTTTTAAAGAAATACCGTTAATTACGTGAATTTTTGTAATATTGTCGTAAAATGGAATCACAGTTGTCAAGAATTGTAACAACCAAGCTATCGTAAATTGTAATACCACGTTGTCGTAATTTGTAATAGGTCATAAAATAAAAGCTGCGGGCTTGTATATATCTACTGTAATTTTCACGACATTATCAGCCACCACTGGCTTCCCCACAGAAATTCCATGCTGATGATACGTCACTACCCAGATTTGGTTAGTGCTTCTGATTGGTCGTGCAACGTGTGAAGTTTGCTTCAGCCAATCAGACGCACTACCCAAATTTGAGTAGTGAAACGCGTCATCGTCGTTTCTCAGACGTCATTTCGAGGGGAAACCAGTGGCGGCGTCGAGAGATGTCGGCTGTTTTCTCTGGTTACGAAATTAGAGAGCTTTAGATTTGAGCACGAGTACGAGTACGAGATTTAACTTAAAGTTTTTGCCCGTGTTCTCAAAAAATAGACGCCCCGGAAAGCGTCATTTAACTTCTTTTCACAAAAAACGTTAGTACAGTTGTTTATCCTGAAGAAGGTTAAGCCCTCCACCGATAGCAAAATGATAAAACTTTTTACATTTGGTAGCTGGTTCCCGCCACTACGACATTCTCGCTAAAACCCATTGTAGAATGACGGCGGCTATCACGTTTTCCCGCCAAAATGACGATGGGTCACGCCCGCGCACTACCTAGTATGAGAACATCTCGTTCTAGTAGTCGTCCTTGTCCCCGGATCTAAAGCTATCTATTATTACAATGTGACAGCACACCATTGCTGGAAGCAAATGTCGCTTTGCCTTTAATACATGTCAATAGAGATTCTTCGTACAAGTTTCATTTATCAAATAATCTGAATAAGGAACTTCATTTTATTTGTATAATGCATATACGCCTAGCTAAGCACAGACGAAACTGTTCTAAGAAAGCCTAATAAGGGATGTTCGAAGGTGTGACTCACATAAGGTGAAAAGAATTTTTTTTTGGCGTGTGGGGCAATAAGATCTGAAAATATTAGTTCGGCAAAATGGGATTTCTCTCCCCTTTCTCCTTCTCTTGTTCAGGAACCACTTTTCAGAATCGTTCCCCTACAAGGTTCCGCAATGTGGTTTCCTTTCTTCTTTCTTTTCAGTTATATCGAGTTTGACCACAAACATCTGGTTTAAAAGTGAAACTAAACCACAGCAACTGTTCTCTTTTTAAGGAGAACTGTGATTAAGTTTCACTTTTTTCTCTGTTTGTTTTCTAACTTTATGCAAACCAAAACTAACATGAGTAGTATTGATGGCCCACTTGACACACTCTAGGGAAGGGGGGTATAAGGTATTGCTCAATTGCTTAGACCCCTAAATTATTCTAGATACGTCAACAAAAATTCAAGATGGCGCCTCATCGTCGGGTCGTCTTCGGGTGATCTTCGGGTCATGCTCGGGTCATATTCGTCGGAAATCGGAAGTTATATATGTGGATGAAGGGTTCAGCTCACACTTGAGGGATAGTGTCCCCCTGTGCAGTACGCATGCGTAGAGGTAAAACTTGTGCAAAAACATTTTTTAAGCTTTATAATAAACAATGTTTTTATTGTACTACCCTTCTATAAAGTCAATTACAGTCTTAAACTAAATGCCTTGCAAAGTTCCTAGACTGCTTTACACTGTTCTGTAGGTAAATGTAAACTGCGTTTAAAAGTCTCTTGTAATTTCAGTAAATCATCTGGGTAGTCATACAAATTCCTGACATCCACAAAAGCCGTTCGGGCTACCAGAGTCGGTAAAGCGTATTTTTTTTTGTCATTTGATTGCTTTACAAACGCAGAAAAAATAAAAAGATCTTTTACGTGCGCTTAATCTCACGGCACTTACTTTGAGGCAGTTTGAATAGCTATTAAAGCGGGCGGTAGTTTGAATAGCTATAGGAACATTAAAGCGCACATGCTTGCTGACTTAGCGAATTTGCATGCGCTTTGTCTTTTCAAGTTAAAGAAAATTAGCATACGAAACCATTGACTGGAACGGGTGGCTTATAAAACCCCACACGTTTTCACTTTGAGTATTCTCAACATGTCTCTAGCACTACATTCTTCTCGAGGCAAAGCTTTTCAGCGAGTGATGCGACAGAAAGACTCCAAACCACACGCTTGTCCTGGTCCTACTGTTTGGACAATGTTAGTCACCGTCCCCTTCTTTTCAATACTATATGACGAGAGAGATTCAGGCAGAGTATCTCTTCATAGTCGCGGAGGTGTAGTAGATCTTAACAGAAATATGGCAATGAAGTATGAAGTGCAAGATCTTGTTGCGGATAGCTTCATTCATCGATTTTCTGACTACAGAGCAACGAGTGATGAAGACTTCGCGAAAAGACACGAGCAAGGCAGACCCGTCTTTCTACTGATTGATGATTCCTATACAAAAACTACCGAGTACAAAGCAAGGGCAGATGCTGCGTTTGCTGAATACCACGCAGAAAAGGAACGGTCAAGAGAAATGTTCCGACAGATGCTACAGAAGAAAGCTTGAAGAAACAAACAAGCAATCACAAACGGCTCTTTTAGGAGCCACCACCTGAATAAAAGTTATGACCAATACTCAGTCTTGGTAATATAGTGGTTAAGTATCCCTGCCTGTCACACAGGAGACGCGAGTTCGATTCTCGCCCAAGACAGCTCGTTCATTTTTATGTTTATTGCTCGGGACGGGTTCGATTGTGTAGTGGTTGAAAAGATCTTTTTATTTTTTCTGCGTTTGTAAAGCAATCAAATGACAAAAAAAAATACGCTTTACCGACTCTGGTAGCCCGAACGGCTATTGTGAGTGTCAGGAATTTGTATGACGACCCAGACGCTTTACTGGAATTACAAGAGACTTTTAAACGCAGTTTACATTTACCTACAGAACAGTGTAAAGAAGTCTAGGAGCTTTGCAAGGCATTTAGTTTAAGAATGTAATTGACTTTATAGAAGGGTAGTACAATAAAATATTGTTTATTATAAAGCTTAAAAAATGTTTTTGCACAAGTTTTACTTCTGCGTATGCGTAGTACCTTGCGCATGCGTACTGCGCAGGGGGATACCATCCTACAAGTGTGAGCTGAACCCTTCATCCACATATTATGATTACGAATATGACCCGAGCATGACCCGAAGATCACCCGAAGACGACCTAACAATGAGGCGCCATCTTGAATTTTTGATGACGTCATCTTGAATAATTTAGGGGTCTAAGCAATTGAGCAATACCCTATACCCCTAGAGTGTGCCAAGTGGGCCATCAACACTACTGAAATGGTTGTATCATTTTACATTTTTAGCTGATCTCCAGTCTTAATGCCATTGCTTCATCAGAACGCAAAGGTAACTATTTACGTTCCTGGGAAACTGCCCAGCTAGTCCTCCCCTAAGCCAACATTTGGCCCAAAGTGAGAAATTAGTGTTGATGTTGGCTTAGGGGAAGGGTAGGTGGGCAGTTTCCCAGAAACAGTAGAATTGATTATTGTAAAGGACTTCTCTATGGATTACCGGACTGTGAAATAGCTAAGTTGCAAAGAGTACAGAACGCTGCAGCTAGGCTGCTTATGTCATGTAAAAAGTATGACCATATTACGCCCGTTTTGATAAATTTACGCTGGTTACCAGTAAGATATAGAATTAATTTTAAAATTTTATTACTTACCTTCAAAGCCCCCGATGGCATGGCACCTAGCTACATCATTGATTTAATTCATAATAAGACTACTACGCGCTATTTTCTGCGCTCTAATTAAGGTGTTTTATTAAAGCATCCGTCAGGAAAAATGAAACAGTCATTTGGTGACAGATCCTTCAGTGTGGCTGCACCCACTTTATGGAACGCTCTTCCTGTTAGCCTCCGCAGCATCAAATGTATTTCTACTTTTAAATCTAATCTTAAAACTTATATTTTTAAATTAGCTTTTAATATCTCTTAGATATTAAATATATTTGTATATTTCTTATACTTGTATTAATAGTTTTTAGGTTATTTATTGTTGTAATGCGCTTTTGATCACCTAGCATGTTAAAAAGCGCACTATAAATGAATAAATTATTATTATTATTATTATTATTGATCAATTTTTACATCTTCAGACAGGTAACCAATGCACGTATAACGCTTTTATTTTAACCTCGACTGTTTCAGGGCATTTTACAAAAGAATCTAATATCTAACAGCAAACAAACAACTGCTGTTGGAACGTGCAATGAAATTTTGCACACTAGAGCAAATTGTTTGTTGTTGGTTACATTTCCTACTTTCGCTTGCGCGTTATTCTTGATGACTCGCCTTTCAACAAGACGTTTAGACTAACCCTAAGAACACCAAGATTTCATCAGTTTCTTGAAGCTTGTTGATTCTTATTAGCTCATTTTGTCACCAAGCCCAATCGTTGGTTGAGTGGAAACAATAACTTGTTTCGTGCTTTAGTAAGGACTCGAGCGAAAAACAAAGTGGAGTAAAAACTTGAAAGAAAAACAGAGTTGTGTGTTTTTGGATGTGGGATTTTTTCACTAGTTTTACGACTTTGAAAACTGGAGACTGACTAAGAAATGAAAAGACAGCAGGCACAACACATATCAATAAAAACAACAAATGAAAGAAGCGAGAAAATTGACGTGGGACAGTAACGTAAAGAAATAATCATTTTTCTTTTCCAGAAATCCACCTTTGTGTCTTGTTACCAATGACAGGACGTTGGCCAATCGGAACGAGAATAGCCGCAGCTGTTCCCATGGCAATATTTGACATCACAAATGACTCAAATCTGCTGCCAGGATATAATATTACGTACAACATAGTAGACAGCTCGTGTGAACCCGAGAAAGGTCTTCGCGGAATGGTCGCGTTTAAAACAGCTGACTTGTTTATTGGGCCCGCGTGCTCTGTAGTGGCGGAACCAACGGCACTTCTAGCCAAAATATGGAACAAGCCTATTGTCACTTATGCTGCATCCTCAAATAAATTCATCAATAAATATATTTACAGCACGCTAAGTACAATCACTGCTTATGCTCGAAGAAGCGAGAAATATACTCCAAAGTTTGTGCTTCAGATCCTTAAAGAGTTCGACTGGAATATTCTGGCCATCGTAAGTTCATCTGAAGTGGAATGGAAAACAATGGCTGAAAAAATTAGAAGCACCATTGAGCCCAGTGCAAAAGTTTCGATGTTTGAAAATTATGATAATAAATACCCACAGTTTGAGAGAATCTTGCAGAAGGGAAAAGACGTGTCACGGGGTAAGTGCCTGCGCATCTCCCATACTTTACCTATGCAGCGGTGTTTTCACAGATCAAGTTATTTTTAGCATCATTTTTGAGCAATTTTCCCCACGAAAATTAAAGCACCGTTCCGAACGCGTGCGCATCCATAGTACGATTATTAAGTAAATGCTATCAAAACACTGGAAATACTTTAGTCTAGTTTCCGATTTTCGATGACTCATTTGTAAGACTTATTCGATATTTAAAATTCGCGGGAAAATTGATCTAAAAATAAACTGGTTTGTGAAGATGCTGTTGTATGGGCAGGCAATGGGCACAAGGAAGTTGCTCGCTTCGCCTGGGTTATGGGCTCTAGTGCCTACGTAATATTCATCTAACGCTGCTAAAGCTACCACTAAGAAATTGCAATTATGAAGATACATATTATTTGAAAGGACTTGTTTGTCTCATGATAAAGATAAAGTAGACGACAGTTACCACGAAGTATATTGCAATTAAAATTGAAGGCAAGTCTCATCGGAAGACTAAGGTTTATAAATTTATTTGCCCAATATTTCGACTAGACATAACTAGTCTTCATAAGGGGCTGGAAAAGCTAAGTATTGCAATTATCTGATAACTTATATTTAGGGGCAGGGATACCGCCAGTATTCCCGCATCATGTCTAGCCTGTTACAGGCGTTCCGACCGATTGGTGTACCCTCCAACGTAGGCGTTATTTTGGCTCGTCACGCAATCCTAAGAACGTCTGCGTGGGAGGCTAAAGATAAAGAAAAGTGAGTACTAACCGAGGAAAAACAGCGAGAGGACACCCCATTTCGAGCTACTTCACTATCTGAACGCCCGGAAGAGGCTACATCATTGTCCCCATGAGTGCCTGTTGGATAGATTGAACATCTGGGTAATTCTGCCTCCTAGCTAGTCACTGACGCACAAATTCCAACTCGTCAAATTTCATGGAACATGTTGCAGGGAGAAAATGTTGTCCCCTCGAAGGTTCTTCCATAGCAGCGGTAATGTTACACGAGGGAAAGTGTTTCTGCGACACGTCCCGTCTCACAACCCTTGTACATATAAATTCTCTGTGTCGTTAAAGAACCCACGCACTGTTCGTAAAGAGTAGGGGACATAGTCCGCGGTGTGGTGATCTATCTCTCATGTGGGAAGGGACTGTTACGGGCCCGCGTAGTGGCGCCACGCACTATTGCGGTGACCCTGACAAGAACTGGCGAACCTAAGTAAATAAATAAACAAATGCCCTTGCTTCACGCTACTACAACATTTCCTCTTGAGTTTAGATGGGTGGATTTCAATACAATAATTATTTCAAAATAAAATAGAAACAGCTTTATTAAGAGTTATATTCCAGTTACGAAGGCAGAATGATGAGACAAAGGACCCGCTGTAGTAAAAATCCGGGCTTTTTATTCAAAGCAGTTCTCAATCTCAATGGCGGGCCTTATGTCTTTTGCTTTTGAATATTTACCGGACCTTCTTCATTTCTTTTCCAGTTTTTCTTATCCTCTGTTACATAAATGAAGTTCTTGACATCATGAAAACAGCTGAACGGTTGGGCATGACTAAAGGAGATTATGCTTTTATAACACTTGATTTGAATACGGACGTGTTTTATAAAGACGGTCAATGGTCTGGAAACCAAGGGAAAGGCTCTAAATTACCAATTGAGCTCAACGGCATAATAGACCTCAGCATCTACCGTCCGGAGATTTATGAAGAGTTTAAAATGAAGTACGAAACGATGAAAAACACTCTCGATCCTGTCATCAGATCAAAATTATATCTCGAGGTAAGAACCAGACAGTTTTAGCTTTGTAATTTTACTTTGCATGTTAGTTGCGCCTGCTGTCAGATTGTATATGTACTAGCTGACTGGTTGACCCATTAACTAATTGACTGATTGACTAACTGACTAACTAAATGACTGACTGAATGACTGGCTGAATGACTGACTGACTGACTGATCGACTGATCGAACGAATGAATGAATGAATGAATGAAGGAATGAATGAATGAATGACTAACTGACTGACTGACTGACTTACTGACTGGCTAGCTGGCTGATTGACTGCGTGACTGACTGTCTGATTGATCAATTGACTCGAAAGCAACTGATTGGCTGGCTGACGGTTTGACTGGCCGACTAACTTTTGCCTGATTGACAACTGACTAACAGACTGATCATTAACTGACTCATGCCTGACTAAGTGGCTGACTGACCGTTGGACTGACTGACTGCTCGGGTGGGTGACTGACTGGCTGACTAATTGGCTGATTGATTGACTGACGAACTGATTTACTTACTGACTGACTGATAGACTGTCTGATAAACTGATAACTATTGACTCGATTATCTCATAGAAAGCATTCATTTAATAATTTCTTGTATTTAAGATCACTTTTGCCGACAGGTTTCTTGGTATTCCTCGTTTCTGTATGATGCCGTCTACCTGTATTCTCTGGCCGTAAATGACACTTTAACCCACGGATATGACGTCACGAATACAACTGAGATTATTACACGCATGTTTAATAGACATTTCTACGGTAAGTAAGCTGAAGCTAAAAGAAACTCTTCCTAACGTATAGATTTTTGAATGTGTCCTAGATGAATAGCATTGAAAATAGACTCGCTTGAAACGCGGAGTTTTTGTTCATGGATGGATGTATATCTGACTTAACTTCAATGTAACTCCAATCTAAACTACGGTAATACCTACGAATGGCACAGTGATAATGGGGCTTGGCGTTTATACTACCTTTTTGACGCCGGAGTTCGATTCCCAGCTGAGTCATAAGTCAGTCTCAAAATAATTGACGAGAACAATTTCCCTGTCACTTTTAAAACTGTTTGACGCTTTTGCAGTAAGTTGTTTAAATTGAATGACTTAAATGTCGTTCAAAACCTTTTTACCTTTAACAACCTCGCTCCCGCCACTTCGATGAAAACTTGTGTAGTGCGACTTGGCAGAACGAGTTGAGCACAAATGATTAGAATTGAGGTCAATGCACTTATGCGCGGAGTCAAAAGCGAAAGCACTGGGGTCGAGAACGCTCCTTGTCGAAGTCGCACTCGCTGTCAATACTAACATTCTCTAGTCCATTGAGTACTGTTATGAGTTATCGACGAGGTAAAATTAAGACCTTCGAATTTAAATTTACATAATCCTTCCTTTATTTCATTTCTTTATATTTGTACCAGGAAAGTCAGGTCATATCTTTATGGAAAATGGCACCCGAGTTCCTCAGTTTGTGGTTGGTAACCTTCGAGCAGGCTCGTACAAGTTCATCGGAAACAAAACCAAAATATTTCGTAATAGTACGGGACCGATTTACCACCAACTTCACCTCTTTGTCAAGTCAAAAATCACGTGGCCTGGCGGGTCAAGTAATGCACCCCTCAGTGAGCCTTTGTGTGGTTTTACAGGAGAGAAATGCAATGAGGATAGCAAAGGTGACTAGAGTATTTTAAGGTTATTGCACTCTATAATTGTTTCTTGTTATTTAGAGAAATTATTATACAAGGCCCCTTTCTAGCCATTTTTCCTCTTGTTTCGACTGTTCAAATCTCGTTTCTTAAGTCCCTTTTCTCCATGTCCAGTGGTGGGGGCACAAGAAGAAAGAAGAGTCAGCTGAGAACCAGAATCAGAGGTGTACTGTTATATAAGAAGAATCAAGAGTCCCATTATGACTCTTGGAAGATTTTAAGAAGACATACTTAATTCCAGAGTCTCTTGAGCTTAACCGCTGCTCAAAAGGAAATAAAAGAAGACTCGCAATAGGCCATGCATATGCGCAGTAAATAACCGAATAACGACAACAAGAGCTCATCACTACCACAAGCATCCCCGTTTCTATGGCATGGAAGTCACACCCTGGATTTTATCTTAAGACATACTAAAAATAAATGAGTCTCAAGTTTTGTTTCTGGTATTTTCAGATACTCTCGTTCTTATTCTTGGCATAGTTGGAGCTTGTCTTCTAGTTCTCATCATTTTTGTTCTCCTGATCTGCGTAAGAAGACGCGCCAAAGGGAAAGAGAGTATTCATACAAAATGGATGATAAACTGCAACGAGATTGCACCGGCAGATGACACTGAAGACCATCCCATGGTTCTTGGCAACCTGCATCACATGAACTCATCAGAGGGCCTGGTAGAGCCAACATACTTGTTTTTTTTTATTATTATTATTATTATTTATTTTGCTTTTGTTTGTTTGGGTCCTGGTTTGGGTCTTTTTGTCTGGATTTTTGTAATGCTTTTCTCTCTGGTATACAGCTATTTGAATTAATGTTGTCGTAAGCCTGCACGACAAAAGCAGGTCTTTATGAAAAGTAAAATGTTTTGATTAACAAAAAAGGCGGAAAATAAAGTGGTCCTTCGCCACTGTACGAGAACAGAGATCCGAACTGAAAAAACATCGACAAGTAGTTTTCCTCCAAAGGCGATGAGGCTACCACATTCTCCTTGTTTCGCTAATATTGCGAGCGGCACGCTATCAAAGAATCCATTTAATGGAACAGCCAAATGAATCTATTTATTTCCATTTCTACTCTGAGTGAATCTCCAGTGCTCAGCTGTATTTTCAACATCGACAAGTAGTTTTCCTCCAAAGGCGATGAGGCTACCACGTTCTCCTTGTTTCGCTAATATTGCGAACGGTACGCTATCAAAGAATCCATTTAATGGAACAGCCAAATGAATCTATTTATTTCCATTTCCACTCTGAGTGAATCTCCAGTGCTCAGCTGTATTTTCACTGGTGGCGTCGCGAAATGACGGCCATTTTCTCAGGCTTTATAAGCGGGTTCCCCCGGTCAATGACCCGACGGCTATGCCTTGCTTATGAGCCCTAAGTAAGGGCGAAACAGCAGTCCACGACTGCCACTGCCTGGGTGATCTGGCTGTGTGCATGCGTGAGGTATTGGCCAGGCCGTGGGATGGTGAATGTGTGCCCCTTGTTTTACGTTTTTAAAATAGAGGCTGCGGTTAGTTTTATTTCAACGTATTAACATCAGCTGTTGTTTTTCGAAACCTCAATATCTCTTTCAGCGTAGCACCCAAGGCTCCGCGTTCAATGTTCTACCATTTGCGTCTTCTGCAAGGCTTTTGAGTGATGGTGGATTTCTCCAGAGAAGACTTTCTAAGGGAATTTATCGAGTAAGTGCAATGGCAAAATCCTTACTATGCCTGCTAACCTTTATCATGGAGGCAAGTAGATAATTGGGACTGTTCTATTTGGACATCATGCCAGTGACTGAAACTTAGGGGCTGTTTACATGGAGGTGGTGACCCCAGGTAGGTGAGGTAACCTGCTGAGGTGGGGTAACCGGCCTGTCCATATAACCTCTCATTTTAATTTGATCACGTTTACATGATAGGTGGTGTGATCCGCCAAGGCGGGTAGTCCGGTCTGCCAGACCGTGTAACCCTCTCAGCCGAGGTCAAATTTTGCCATGTAAACGTTTCAAGGTGGGGTAACCCACATAGTCGGGGTCGGATTCGTGATACATCAAATTCAAGCAAAATTCACTTTGGCAGTGGCTTTGCACCATTATTAAAAGTAAAAATAGAATGCTACAGTGCTGAAGGTTGCAGCCAGACTGAGAGCAGCAAGTGAGTGTAGAAGAGCATTCAAAGCCAAAACATGTGGTTTGCCAGCATTTTTCTTGTTTACAAGCTTAGCGACCATTCAATAATCTTGAGAACGTGGACCCCAGGATGGCGGGGTTGTAAGATTGCATGTAAAGGAGAACTATTTTTTTTTACCCCACCGCTAAGCGGGTTACCTCACCTACCTGGTGTTCCCCACCTCCATGTAAACAGGCCCTTAGAAATGCCGTTTTAAAATCACATAAACTAAAAACAAAAGCTCTTACGGCAGAAATGAACTCCGAGGCCAAAGTTTGCAATAGGATTGTATGTAGTAGGACAAAATTACTGTAAAGTGTGATTACGTTTCTATTTCTCCCATTCATCAGGGAAAATCTGTTTTAGTGAAGAAAGTTTCTGAAGGAATATCGCACCTGACAGAAAATATGAAGATTGAAATACGCCAGGTGATGCTACTAAGTATTTTCCTAAATACTGATGAGAAGCAGGAACTAGTAAGTGCTACCTTCCCCTCCCCCCTGTGGAAGCAGATTGTATCTTTGTATCGATTCTCTTTTTATCTGTATATCAGAGCTCTCTCTTGTCTCTCTCGTGTCACAGCTCATGTGATCTCTCGCGTGTAGAGGGTTCTTGCTTCCTTCCGCGTGTTGACTCTTGTTGCACAAGGCCATTTTCAACATCCGCTCGCGTATTTCCGTAGTTGCTCTAGCTGCATATAACGTCCTCGCAATCCATGAAACGAGCATATATTATGTAGGAAGTTAGTGAGGAATATAATGAAGCAAATTTCAAGAATCTTTTCTTAAAGAATTTGTCTTCAAATGATCCTAAGGTTTTCGTTCGAGTTGTTTTATACGATAGACTGATTTTATTTTTGTTCTTCCTGCTACAGGCATGTGAAATTCGGCACGTGAACCTTAACCCATATGTAGGAATATGTGCTGAGTTTCCCGATGTTTTGATCGTTTCTGAGTACTGTGCTAAAGGAAGCCTTCAGGTGATGACTCTTTTCTTAGGTACCCGATCAAATGAGCCATGCCTTTGTTTTCTCCTGTAATGCACTTTTGGTGTTAGAAAACCCGAACAAAAACTCTCTCTTGTGCTTGATCCACGGGGTGAAATTAAACTGATTCCAGTCATAACTTTTTATCGACTGTAAACTAAATTAAAGTTATCCAGTCTTTGTGGTTTTTAGGAATTTTTTCTTCACTCTTCTACGCATTTTTATTGCAGGATATTTTATTAAATGAAACTATTAAGCTGGACTGGACTTTCAGGATGTCATTTGCTTCAGATATCGCTCGAGTAAGTCTTCCAGTTGACGATAGTCTTGGCTAGGTGTGACTGTGGCATAAAGGACGGGAGAGCTTTTCTTTGAACCGTTACCATCCCATACAGCCATTGTTAATCAAGATAAGAAACTACGGAAAATGCCACTGTAAAAAAAACTGAGATTATATACAAGAAAGTGGGGCTATAAAATTCGACACCGTAAAGTGCATCTATGCGTATATGTATAACTTAATTAGAATCAGATTGATTGATTGATTTTTAGATTTAAAAAGCTGGAGCTGGAAAGTGCCAAACCTCCCAAATTTCATTCTATAGACAGTTTCGAGCGAATACCACCAGATAAAGTTCTATCACAAGCATTGGGTAATTAATCATTAGAATATAATTAATAGATTCAAATTGCAAATCTCATGTACACTGCATAACAGATGATCAAACGATTTTTTTTTCTTAGGAAAATGGTAGCATTACCCTTTCCCTTTCTGAAGCATCTTTTTTCACATGCATTTTTTGGTTCGTCGTTCGTTCTTTTCCTTAATTTTTGTTATTATTTCATTTATCTTTATTGTTCTTGTAAGGCAAACTAGAAATATCTTGCTATCAAGTTATATTTAGCGCAGCATCACGCCTTTATCAAGGCTCCTGATTTATTTTTTAAACTCTTACTTTCCAAATGTTCTCTTTTTTTCCGTCTTCTTTCTCTTCTTTTTCTGTTGTTGTTTCTAATTGTTTGATTGTGATTTTCGTTTTTGAAGGGGATGGAAGAACTCCATAAAACCTCAATAGGTTGCCATGGTAACTTGAAGTCCACCAATGTGCTGGTTGACAGTTATTGGATCTGTAAGGTGGCCGATCACGGACTCCACAGTTTTAGAGAAAATAAGTTAATAACAGAGGAGAGATTACAATGTCAATCTGGTACATTGATTTGTTTTTTAACTAGGCTGAAATGACAGCCGTCTCCACCCCTTAACCCGTGGGGTCGCGAGGGAGAGAGACGTCTGAATTTCCGAGAGTTAGACTGTCACCCGGTGACGTCACACTAATTTATCCATTTGGCATGAATTTCGATTTTTCTCCCCGGCGCCCCCTCTCCCCTCCTCCCACAAGTTAGGGTGTGGACACGGCTTACATTTCCGACTATTTTTTAACCAACAATAGCCGTATATGAAAAGATAAGTTGTACACGAGTATTCATGATAAAAGGCACTATCCAGATGAGATAACTATCCAGGAAGTCACTCACAGGCTTCGGATGTTAGCGGGTTGTCTTAAAGTACTTTTCTAAAACTTTGAAGAGATAATGTATTCTAGATTTTTAGAGGTATTTTACTCTAAAAAATTCAGCAGCAGCTTTTCTAACGCTGAATTCGCCGTAAATAGTTCTTGGCTAAGGTATAAGCACATTTTCTTCGTGACCAAGTTTAACGTCAGTAATACTTAAAATTTACCTTGATCATCGGTCACTACTCTAAATCACCCTTTCCCTGCTTCTCCTAATCGTTAATTCTACTTTAACAGCTTTGTTTTGGACTGCGCCTGAGCATTTACGAAGTACCGCTGACATTGGAAAGTCGCAGCCGGGAGACGTTTACAGTTATGGGATCATGCTACAAGAGATCGCACTAAGAGAAAAGCCTTTCTCTACCTCACTCCTTTGTACAAAAGGTAAAAGGCTCTATATATGGATTATTAAGAGTAATTTAGCAAGTTAAAGTTCCCATGCAACACAAAAATAACGTTTTTATAGCGTTAAGACGATCTGGCTTGGAGATTAGATAAGAGATGAGGAGTGATTAATTCTGCCCGAGACGCTCTACTTTATCGATGGTCGAGTATTCTTCAGGATATTTACATTTATATCGTATTCGACGATTTGTTTCTGAATTGATTGAGTACGCATGTATAAATAAGCGAAAATCAAGGGCCTCGATTCGGGAGAAATTACATCATTGCCAAAATGCAAAAACGTAATGAACATGGCGCGTCATCTCAGTCATCGTCAAAAATAAACCGAATGCTTATCACAAGACTCAATTTGCATGCAATGAAAATTTACAACACCGGACCAGTTAGCCTCACCTTCGGAGTTTTTCTCATTAACTGAATTGTCCTTTTTTCGACCACCGAAATATTCATTTGTTCCAAAGTAATCAACGATTTCAAGCGATAGAATTCGTGGACGGACCTGTTCCGGAAAAGCTCGACATCTTTCGCATCAATATTTCCTCAGCCTTCCTCGCAAAACATGCATGGCGCTAGACTGCAAAACAGTCCGTTTTTTTCTCAAAATCAGTAAAGAAATCGGTAAAGCGTGGCGTAAGAGTCTTACGCGCGCGAAGCGCGCGAGCCTCACACGCCCTAAGGGCGTGTGAGGCGAGAGAAAAAAAACCGACTGTTCGTTTTCCATACAATGAGTTCGTTCCGACCAGGGGGTTCAAAAATGTCGTCGAGTTGTCAAAAATCTGTTCGCAACTCCGCCCTCCTTGTGAGTTTGATAGACTCGCGTGCTATTATTGACGCTGTAATCCAGTAATCCTAAAGCAGTTTTTAGCGTTGCTTCCCAGTGAAATGTAGTGTATATAGTGAAATGTAGTATATATAGTGGAGGATCAAAAATGAGTGAAAGTGGCAGTACGATAACAAAGCCTGTGCCTGCTCCTCGAAGAGGGAGAAAGCCTAAAGAGCCGAGGGCTTTGGACAAATTGTAGAATGTGCGGCTGTTGTTTCAAAACAAAGTTCGGCAATTTTACGAATTGATGGATAAGCTCGGAAAATGCGTTTGTTGCGCCTACCAGAAAAGGAGAAACGTTACCAAAGTAGGCCGACCTACTGAAAAACGAACTTTTCGTTGTCCTCGAGGAAGGAGAATCTTTCTCCACAAGAGCAGTTTGCTCTCCGTGCGGAACAACGGTTAGAAACTGCCCCGGGAAACTGCACGGCGATGCTTTCGAAATTAGAGAAGAACTGAACACGCCAACAGACAATGAACAATTATTGCGATTGAAAAGAATGAGTAAATCCCCTCATTCCAAACCACGTCTTGGTGATTTAGCTCTGTAAATTACTATCTGTGAGAATTTAAAATCCTGCCAAAAACGCTAACGAGCTGGGCAAGCGTGACAAAACATTGCAGGATAAAGTCACATTCACGGACACAAAGAAAATCGCTTAAAATTATTCAAATCCAGGAGGCACTTTGGAGAGATAAAACAACCTAAGACCCTTAATCAGCCGCAATGAAAAACTTTACATTTCGAAATGGGCCAATGCTCTTGCGTCAGAGGGCAAATCATGCCTACCAGAGAAAATCAATATGCGTGTCACGACCTCTCAGTATGAAATATATTTAATAAGCGGCCAAAATTCACATTTGCTCAGTCAAAAGGTTTTCCTCCAAAGCATAATCTACTCGACAGAGAAAACAATTCATTGGAACAAGCGGCATGTTTGCATGAGGTAAAAGTCGTGTGTTTCCTACCGATCCCGTTTTTTTAGCCAGGCGAGATAACAATGACGGTCGGCCGTTGCACGGGACTTGAAGAACTCTTTGCATGAACAAACATCCGATAAATAAGGCTTTTGTCAAATCCTGTTGGTAGAACACAGAAAACATCCTATCCCCTGAGTAGCAACTCCAAAGCTTTCCTCTGCTCCGATTTTAAAACAAATCCCAATTCTTGCGAGCAAATCCAGGCGATCAAGATCTGTCATTTTTACAGCGAAAGCTTTAGCAATTCATCACGGTATGGAACAACGTGAATGACATGTTGAAAACATTACTTGACAGCTTGGTGACAGCTTGCATCAAAATGTAGCCAATGGGAATTGCCCGTGGCTGGGAGAAGCGGGTAATTCGAACGAATATAACGTATGCAAAACGGACAGTCCGTATTTTTAGCGTCTCTCCCCAGTCTCGCTCTCTGTTTTCAGCCTCATTCCAGACCTTTTGTTTGACTGCTCGCGCGTACTTGAATACGCAAAAATACGGACTGTTTTGCAGTCTAGCATGGCGCTCTAATATGTTGTCGGTCGCCTGTTTCCACGGTCTCCGCAAGGAAGGCCTGGGACTATACGGATTACCCTTTTGGCGCACACACACGAAAAAAAAAGAAAGAAAAGAAACGCTTGCATGTTTTAGAGTCTCGCTGCTCGTAAAGCAAGCACGACTAATCAGCCGTTCCGTCACCACCTTTTGCTTGAAGGTGTTAGGGAGAGACATGGGGTATTTTTCCTTTAAGACATCACTGCGTGTTGTCGTAGATCTGGAATAGGCTCAACAGTGAAAAATTACAGAGAGAAAACTTTGTCTTTATTATTGCAGTAATTCAAAACCACTTGCGCGAGCTCATCAAAATACATTCTTGCAGATCTAGATCATAATACATCAAACGCATTTTGAAGAGGTACTTTGCTAATATGGTTTGAGACTATGGAGCCCTCCGAAAACAAAGAGAGTAGAATTTAGAAATGTCAGAAAAGTTAGGATATAAACAAAATGTTGTTGCAGTTTGTGTGTTTAACTCTCTCCTTTTTAATACTTTATCATTTCATTTTGTCAGAAATTCTTTATCACGTGCGCAAAAGCATCCAACCGCACTGTAGGCCCCAGGTTCCCCCGGACAGCGCTCCGAGACCATATATCGATCTCATGAAGATTTGCTGGGATGAAAGCCCTGAGAGAAGACCTACATTCAGCGGGATTCTTAAGATTCTGAAAAAGATCAACAACGGAAAGTAAGGAAAGCGCTAATAAACCCTTTAAGGTTTTAAGGTTTAAGGGCCGTTAATGCCAGGGGGGACTTCTATATGAAAGGGGCCGGTAGGCTCGTCGGAAATTTTGAATTATACCCTAAAGGAGACCCAAGCTTTTTTGACCCCTAAAAAACTTTGATTACATGAATCGAGTAAATAAAATGAATTGAAAATATATAATTTATATTGCATCCGCGTACAACCCTAAAAGAGACCTTTGCGGCTAAATATATTGGCGTTTTGCCCAGAACACCCTAAGTCATGAGACCAAAATCAGAAATTTGCAACCCTAAGCGAGACGACGAGCATCCCCGCCCGTTTCATATGGGAGCCCCCGGCCGTTAATGTATTGTGGCGGATGAGAGTGCAACACTTGAGTGCACCACTGTCCTATTTACGTGAAATATGAAGAGATCACCATTTATCTTTTCTTTTTTTGTATACTTTTATCGGAGAGCTTAGAACTGACACTAATGTCTCTTTTCAGATCACCGAAAAAAAAACACTTTAGAGATCACTGACATCGTGCAATAAAGTGCAAAGTGTCAAGGGGTCCCTCCCTTACATAAGAATTCTTTATCTTAATTTTTAAGCAGTACACAGCTCTGTGCAATTTCTCTCCCTAACACTGAACAACATTTCGAACTTGAACTCAGTTTCATTTCTTTCATTAGAAGAAACATCCTCATTTTATAAATTAAATTTCAGGACAATCTCAGTTATAGACAACATGCTGTTGATGATGGAAAAATACACCAACAATCTGGAGTCCCTCGTAAATGAACGAACAAAGCAACTGCAATGCGAGAAAACCAAAACAGACGAACTTCTTCACAAGATGTTACCAAGGTAAACAGACTATTGCAAGCCAGGTGGAATCCCGAGGGGTCCCCCTCTTGGGTACTCATGCTTCTCGTCTCTCTCTTTGTCCAATTAAACTTGCCCCTTTTGCAGATTGACCTAAACTGAGAGGTAAACCACCAATGCAATCAAAATTCAAGATTCGCCTTTACGACACAAGAGTCTACTAGTTTCAGTGGTATTATCAAGCGGAAATGAAGAAAGGTCGTCAACCTTGTTCCCTGGGGTTATTCCCTTAGACAAACCATGGGAACGAAGTTGTAAGTTCATTTGGAACATTTGGCAATTTTAAGATTTAGCGTAAGACCGGTTGTGAGACATAAACACCACACTGATAGAGCCTCAACAAAGTGGGGCTTAAGCCTTTGATTAACCACTGTTTTGCCATTTTTGTGGCTTGTCATGATCAGAACGGCATAACAACAAGTTCTGCTAAAAAAACACAGTCCCAGTACAGTATGTTTAAAGTCCTACCACTGAACACACACCCGCCGAATCATGCCATGTCGCGTTCTTCCTATGAAGTATGTTTACCTCTGCTGTTTCAATCTGACTCAGGAGTATCGCCGAACAACTCAAAGCGGGACTTGAAGTGAAGGCAGAACAATATGATAACGTTACAATATTTTACAGTGACATCGACGAATTCTCCAACATAACGTCGGCCAGCTCTCCAATTCAGGTTAGAAAAACTTCCCTTCGAGATGAGACAAACTTAGCAATTGACAATGATTTTCTAAGTGAATTCAGGTATGATAACCCTCAACCGTCTATAATCCATACAGCTTGGGAACATCTTTTATAATGATTGACATACGGTAAGACTGACTGAGTTCTCCACTGATTCGGCCTGGATAACTATCTGACAGACTCAGTACCTAGCTTTATGACACATTTAAAAAGACTGACTGACCGGCTGACCGAATGGCTTTATGACTGGCTGGCTGACAGGCTGAGAAACTGTCTTACCAACTGCTTGACTGACTTATTGGCTGACTGATTGATGGACGGACTGACTTGACTGACAGACTAACTGACTGACTTACTGTTTGACTGTTGTTGTGACATCTACAAATGGTTAGACATTCTAGTCCTCTCGGATAAGGACGAAAATCCGTAGGCCCGTCTCACAGCTCTTTCATTGTTCTGATTCTTGTGGGACGTAAAAGAACTCACTTTGCTGTTTGTAAATAGTAGGAGGCGTAGACCCCGGTGGTGTGGTACAACCTTTCATGGGCTGGGTGGGTAATGAAGGGGTTGATATCAATTGGGACGTTAGTGCTGTTTCATCTCCTGCCACCGTGTTGAGTCACCGTGGAGAATTCAAAAAAGTAACTATCAGAGTAGAGTTGATGAAGTTTGATGAAGCCGGAACTATAAAATCTGCGCCTCCAACCCTTCTTAAGGGCCAATTGACTGATTGACTAGCTGACCTAAAAACTGATGGACTGGATGATTCAAAGAAAAGACAGTTTTAGAGCCACGTTAACGCCGTGAAACTACTAATTTTTTGTACAAGTAATGAACAACAAACAGCAAGTAAAAGGAAAACTAGGTCAAGTGGTGCGCATGTAAACTTGGCTCCAATTCTCTCTGTAAATGATTGTTATATTCGGGTATAAGAGTTTGCTTTTTACCTCTGGAGGTTCCCCAATTCCCTTTATTTTGGTTAATTTTCAGTCGCATAAATGGTTCACCGGCTTGCTGATTAGATATTTGCTATGTGTTAGCTAAGTGATTTCATTGGTTGATCAGTAGGGCGTATTGTTTGAAAACTTCACAGGTTATAACGCTGCTTAACGATCTCCACTCATTATATGACACTGTGATGACGAGATATGATGTTTACAAGGTAAAATCAAAGTCTTGATTCATTTTGTTGGAAATGTTTACATTTTCCTTGTTCAAAACAAAAACAACATCATAGCTTATTTTTATACGCACGTCTATTTAGGTGAAAATCAAATAAAAAATAAATTAGGAGTTTGAACCAGCCCTCATTGGCCTTTAATGTGCTGCCGAGTAGATTATTCCCGGACGGTGGAGCTGCTTAAAGTGCTACTACGATCAAATTTGGGAATTTGTTTTTGATTACATATTTCGAAAATGTATGTAAAAGTGACTTACCGTGCCAAGTTTGGAGTCCAAATATGATCTGGAAGTGTGTTTATTTGCACGGCAATTTTCGTAAATGTCTTGCCGCCATTACTCGATTCAAAAAATGACCGGGAGTAGTATTTGAAGGAGTTGGGGCGAGATGTGACGTAGAAACATCAACGCGACAAAACAACGCAAACAAACGTGGCTAATTTCGCATGCAGGACGAGATATTTTTGGAAGCTTTTGGAGGTTCTTTCTTCGCTTTTTTGACTTAAAGCGAAAGTATGCCTGGTAGATGTTGTGTTGTTCAGGACTGTGGAAACGTAAAGAACGATGAATTGGGGATTTCTATTCATAATTCTCCTGATTCGGGCGGCGTAAGATTAAAAAGTGGAAAAGATTCGTGTCCATTCATCGGAAGAATTTCAACCCAGTGGGAAAATTTGCTGTGTGATCGGAGCATTTTACAAGGGATTGTTTTACGCTTGCTTTTCCGATGAAAGACATGAAAAGGAATTTGAAGAAGGGTACGTTTCCAACCATTTGGAAAAAATCCTCTCAAACACTATCAAAGCGGAGTCGACGATCGGTGAGTGAAATTACAATGTATTTGCGCTGTGCTTATCACCATTATATTTATTTCCACATTTACCTGTGACATGATTTTTTCTGGCATCGTTGTTCAATATTCGTGTAATGAATGCTCTGACTATTTGGACTTCCCATATTGTTGCATGTGTTTTCATACTTTTCTGCTTTCTTCTCATAGTTATAGTAAAACGGGCATTTGCGCTGAGTGGACGTGAAGTCAATTCCCCTATTCCCAGACCTTTCCACTCAAGCGTAAAATTTAGAAAAAGTGAAGCTACATAGAAATCCGGCTCTCTATTTTTTGAGAGATTATCTTGCTGTTACTTTGAGATTTGACAGTACTCCAAACTTCCCTCCAAGAAATCTTACAGGAAATTAAGAGTTACACGCGAGTCTTTTAAAACGACCAAAAATGGACTTAGTCTGATTTGTACATTCTATAAGTTCAGTTACTGTTTGCGGGTTTTTTTTCGTTTGTATTTTAATTCTCTTTTCACTGTCTGCAAATGATGCATACATTTTAAGGCGAAGATGTGGTTAACCTTGCTTCCATTTCTAGTTTTGAAAACATCGACATAAAGCTCACATTTAAACTTGTTTTGAAGGGGAGATATATAAAATGGTCGTACCTATTTTCATTTTTAGCTACTAAATGAAATTCTGGCTGGTCAAACTACTAATGAGGATACAGAGGAAGAAGACAATCCTGAAGAAGAGGTGATCTCTTTGAAAGGAGGTTCTGCACCTGAGGAGAGTGCTGACACTATGGGGGCTCCCAATCTCAACCCTGAGGAGTCTCCAGAAGTCGAGGGTGTTCTGAATACAAGTCAGGGTTCTTTGCTTGAGGTAAATCCTGAAAAGGAGGGTTGCATCCCTGAGACTGAGACGGGTGAGATAAGTGTTGATGCTGAGATGGCTTCAGAGGTCCTAGGTACTACTGGTGATAAGACAGCTCTCGAGAGCCAAGGGATTTCAGGCACTGATGAGGTTACTGAGACCATGCAGATCCTGGAGGCTTAGGGAATCGAAAAAGTGCAGAATATGGATGAAGTTATGCAGATTGATGAATCATTAACGATTCCTGAACTTGAACAGGTTTCTATGGTAGGTGCATAACTCTAATTAATGTTTATTTGCATCATTGTATTATCATAACAATGGAAAACTACATGTGCAGTTATTTTACAACAATACTAATACTCAAAAATTCTGAAGTCGTGTTATTACAGCCTGTATTAATGTTGAAAGTTTGTTTTTTGTAGGATACTCCAACTGGACATGCTGGGAATTGCACAACATGCAAAACCCTGAGGAGTGAGGTGACTCAGTTAAGGGGCAAAGTCACAAGACTGAAGAGTAAGTTAATCTCCAATCAAGATCAGTGGGTTGAAACCTTTAAGAGCATACAAGAGCCAAAGCAGTTGCTGATGGTGAATGCTGGTGAGTCAACAATGATTGATGTTGATGAGTCATATAGGCATAACTGCCTATCTTTATATTTTTATTACATTTTATCAATATTTGATTATTTAATAATAATTAAAATTTTAATGGTGATAGAATTTTTTTAATTCCATTTGTTTAAGCTATTCCAACTGATCCATGGCCAGTAACAAATGAGACAGAGTTAGGGCTAGAGGATGAATCAGAAGATGAGCAGGAAATGCAGGACGACGCGCGTATAAGGAGTTTGAGTGTGATGAAGACCCTACATGGAGTCCTGAAGAAATCGAAGATGCATATAAAAACTAAAGGAAGATGATGACTCGGTGAAGACTCATCAGAACCCAAGGTACAAAGATGTAAAATTTATTGCATTTTAACATCTTAGCTCTAAGTATCCTCTGGGAAGTTATTTAGGCCTAAAACTAACTTCCATTATGAGAGGATCTATTCAGAAACAAGAGTACATGAAATTTGTTTTTTAATTTACTCAGATAAGAATTGCACAAAAAAAAAAAAAGAAGAGGCATAGCCAGCCCATAGACTGGAAGTCCCAGGCCTAAAAATGTTTGGTTTGTCCACTCAACCACTTGTAATAAATTATGCATCATTGGGGTGGGCTAGATAGCTTAAGGGCTCAAAGTTGTCATGTGTGCAACCAACAGATTTATTATAAAAAAGCATTTTTCAGGATGTATGTGAGAATAAAATCCCAACCCACAATTAGCCAGGTTTACAACAAGTTGAAAAACTTGCAACACCCTGAGAAAAACAATAAAAATGATAATCATTTTTTTATTGTTATTTTATTATTTCAGATGCTATGATGAAATGAGTATTTCCTTTCAATCATTTTTTACAGGTTGGATCTACAAGGAAAAAACATTCGAGAGGAACCGAAGGGAATTGTTTTCCTTTCCAAACTTCTTCTTTTGTTTCAGTTCTGCCACTTGTGCTTCTTTTCAAAACCCAAACTTTCTGTATCACAGACAGGTACCTTGTTAACCGTAGAAAGTTTCTGCAGAAACTGTAGCCAGACAAAAGTCTGGAAGAGTCAACCAGACCTGCTAGGGAAGTTTCCAGCAGGTAACCTGCTATTAAGTTTTGCAGTGCTCTGTGAGCCGAGTGAAAAGAAAGAAAGGATACATTAAAACTGTAATTAAATTCAGGCTGAATTCGATTTAATTTTTATTACTTGTGTACATGAAAATTGGCGCAACATCAGAATTCCCAGCCACTAAACTTGAGTTTAACTGAATGCCAGAAGAACAGGGCTTCACCCAGTGGGCAAGTTTGTCATTCAACAAAAAGCGAGTAAGTGGCTGAGAATTCTGAAGTTTGGCCCATAAAATTAAGTGCTTACGGACAAGTATTAAAGCAACTACTGTAGGTCCTTCTTGGCCCCAATGGCATACATGACACTCTTCAAGAACAAACAGTGCATTTACTATTCATTTTCTTCATCTTCGAATCCATGATAATGGCCATTTTGACTCGGAAATTGTTTCCTGATTTTATTGTAGGCACAACAGGGCAAGGGGTATCGCCTGGAACAACCAATATAACTCCACAGCAGTCTTGTAAATTGGCGATAGGCCACAGACCTCAGGAATCTAGTTAGAGAAATGAGATCACTGTTAATTCAAAGAGGGATTGGATGGAGATAAATAAATACTCCTTTTAAAAATAAGCAGTTGGGGCAATAAAGCCATTTAGAAAATAAAAAATGTGATTCTATGAGATCAGTCCACGGCGATAAGCTTAGATGTATCAATTATTCAATGCTATGTAAGGTTCGATCGTTCCGATGCAAAGTCAACAAAACCCAACCTTACTCATTATCACTTTTGTTGCTTTGCCCACGAACAGTTGTGTGCGACTTTCCAGCTCGCGTTTTTAGGCCCAGTGCAGCCACGTCTAATACGTGGCGGTTTAAGCAGACGCTTTCAAACCCTGGATGGAGGGTTATGCATACGGTCCGGTCTCCAATGGCTTCTTCCATGACCTCTTCGCAACGATCGATCTCTTTGCAGCAAATGCACTCCTGCGCTTTTGTAACAAGCCTGACAGAGCAGTTCGAGCACGAACACCTGCAAAATAATGTGAAGAATTCGTCAAACACAAGAAAAATACGTCTGTATAAAATTATTAATTGTCTGACCTCTTCAATAAAACTATCGCATAAAATCAGGACTACCGCTAATCAAATAGCAACGAAATTGTAAACTTAAACAAAACACACAGTCGCGTTCGCCACGCGCACGATTGAACGACGGGTATGTTGAAATTGGAAAATAAAAATATAAATCTACATTCCATGATAATACCATACCATTCATTCGCTGGCACCTCTCCCGAATATCTTCGTTGGAACTGTTGTTCCTCTTCTTCTTGGCGATGAACTCTTTCTTTGTAGTCCGCGGCTTCTTCCTCGGTAGCAAGGGGTTCGCAACTGTCGTCGTACGGCGCAAATTCAGACAATTCCCCAATCACTTCGTCAACTGTAAAACTTTCTAGATCACTTTCAGATGTGCAGGAAGAGGAATCCGACGGAGATAACATCTTAAACGTCTTGTTAAAAGGCTCTAAACTCACAAACTTTTCCCAAATACGAATCTTTTGGTTGATGTTTCTACGTCACAGTGCATAAATCACGTGGTCAAACGCACGACCGCTTTGCGGAGATCTCGCGGGCTATTGCTTTGCGAACTTTGTAATGGCGGACGGTATTTACGCACTTTTCAGTGGGAAATTTCCAGCCCCCCTACGCAAGTATCGTTCCAATTTTTTGCTATTTGTATAATTTTGAACATATACAAAACATTTATGTTAAAAAAACTCGGAAACAAAAACAAAAATTTTCGTCGTAGTAGCACTTTAACTTCCACTGGTTTAACATATGTTTTATGACGTGGTTCCATTCTGCTTTCAACCTACCTACTGCGCATATGTTGTACGCGTCATGGAACCCCCAGATAGAACCCCGGAAGGGAATAGAAATATGAAGAAAGGAATGGAAATATGAAGGGGGTAGGGAGAGAGGGAAGATCTCTCTTTTCCCTTTCGCTCCACCCCCCCTCCCCCACCTCTTTCCCTCCTCTTTTTTTCTTCTGCCACTCGGGCTAGCCCGAGAAAATCCTTACGCAAAGTAGTTTTTACGTCTTTTGAATTTTTTTCCGAGGGAGGAGGTGGTTGTACACAGGATAGTTTTCACTATATATCAAAAAATGTGTTGCAGGCATAATTGCGCTTCAACTTTTCTCGCCTTTCAGCGTTGTCTTTTTTCAAGAGAAGCCACGTAGAATTAACTTAAGAAAAAGAGGAGGTTCAGTATTCTAACCACTGACGCAGCCAGTAAAATCTCTGAGGTTATCCCCAATTTTTTCAGTGGCTCTTGCTATAACTGAGAGAAACTGTAGCAGTCTGATGCAAATTCGGCGTAAATATCTCAATAAAGTACTTTTTAAAGTAACTTAATTTTGACCTAATTTCCATGCAGTTTCCTTCTGATTATCGTTTCTGATCATAATTTCCAGTTTCCTACCTTCGAGAGAGTCAGAGAGAGTTCTTAACCGTATTTATTTTTTTCTGTGAATTTTTAAGGTTGAAACAAGCAGCGATTCGTGTTTGGTTGTGTCTGGTCTTCCAGAGAGGAATGGAAATAAACACGCTGGACACATAGCCAGGATGTCTTTGCGTTTGGTAACATATCTTAAGGAATTTAAAATTAGCCATCTACCAGGAAGAACTCTACAGTTTAGAATTGGTATCCATTCAGGTGAGAACGTATCATCATATACAAAAGAGCTTGTACCACACTTGTCTCCGAGATCAAGAGTAGAGACCGAAGTTCTCAGACGAGTACGACTACGAGTACGAGATAATAGGGAGATTAAGCAACAACGACAGCGACGGTTACGAAAACGTCAGTTAAATAGTGAATTCGCGCTGCCTCGAACTTTATCGCGCTTATTTTGGAATTGAGTTCTGAAGGACTGTCAAGTTGAGGAAAAGAAAAACAAAGCTGTTGTGTTGTGTTCCCGTCCTCGACAAAACGTGAAATTAGGCACTTTCACGTCGTAGTCGTGCATTGCAGTGACGGCAAGGAAATGTACAAAATAGCGTGACGCAGGTGCAAAGTTGTTGTTTTGCTAATCTAATCTTTTGCCTTTTTGCCGTTTTTGTTGCCGTCGCCGTCATCGTTACGTAGTGCGCGCGCGTGAGCCAGCGTCATTTTGACGGGAAAAGTGACAGCCGCTCGGCCTAGTCACTAGGCGTTCTTTCTTGACCCGTTGTCCGTGCGAAGAACGCTTAGGGACTAGGCTGATAGCCGTTGTCATTCTACTACGGTTTTCAGAGAGAATTTAAGTTGTCAAATAAATTATCAATTGTTAGAAGTTTTATCATTTTGCCATCGGGAGAGAGCTTAGACCTCCTTAAGTAAAGATAACTTTTTTGGTGAAAAAAAAAGTACAAAGAAGATTTTCGGGTTTCAATTATTTGGGAATACGTGAGAAAACTTAAAAAAATAATCAAATCTCGTACTTGTAGTCTTTCTCGTCCACGAAACTAAAGGTCTCTGCTAATGTTCAGAGATCGTGAAAACTATCGAAAATCGCACCAGGCGGGGACTGAAAACCCACTTTTTTCCCCCTTGACCTTGTTTTCGCGACGTTCATGCTATAGCCTGGCGAAGGCTAAATATGCTATTTCATTCTCATTCAAGGGACAGGCGATTTCTCAATAATTTTCGTTGCATTTTCTCGCTACGGTGCCCTGATGAGCGCTAGCTCCAAAAGAGAGCGAGACATCGCTGTTTTTATCTGCTGTCTTGCTTTTATATAGCCTAAATTATGCCTCAGTTTTTCCGTATGAAAAAGACCCTAATTTACTGACCATTGAATATGACCATGGCCAGAAGCTTATATTTCTGATAGGGCTTAATTTTTAAAAAAACCGCTTAACTCTTTAATAGAACTGAAAAAGCTATTCAAAACACTTAACGTTATCAGCTGGAACTATAATGAATTGGAATAAAAGTTACTAGGGAGCTTAATGATGCAAGTCAACCGGAAATAGAGAGTTCTCCCTTTTAATATGCCTTGACGCCGCCAAATTTGCATTGCTGTCTTCCTTTACTCTTGTAGAGGTGCTTGAAAATGTGGGTAAAACCACTGCCATAGAACGGAAAAAGTACACTTCCGTTGTAGATCGTAGCTCAAAAACGTCTTTGCTTAGGCTCACTATTAGCAATCCTCGAAGGCGCGGATGACGAAGCTTGTTTTATTCCCAGGTCCCTGTGTGGCGGGTGTGGTAGGTTTGAAAAAGCCTCGTTATGAGATATTTGGAGAAATAGTGAACATTGCCAAACAGTTAGAGGAATCCTGTGCTGGTAGGTTATAATCTCATACCCAGATCTCGCTCTGTTTCACGGTAAAAAAGGAGAACTTAGGCCCGTCCACACGAATCCGTTTTTGTTTGAAAACGCAACTTTTGCTTTACGGATATAGCTTACGTCCACATGTATCCGATGAAAAAGATCAATTAAAACGGAGCTTTTCGAAAACGCTCTCCAGAGTTGAACTTTTTGAGAACGCTTTTTTCGCTTGTACGCGTGGACAGACGAAAACGGAACTTTTCGAAAACGTTGAGGACACACTATCAGTTCCAATCCACTCCGCGATATATTAGAAACTTATTCAAGATGGCGAACGGGCGCTTCCCTTTCATGTCTTTTATGCTTGAGCTTATTTTTAACCTAGTTGCTGGTTTTCAAGCAAATTTAGCTTTGTTAATTCTTCAAGCTGATTATTCCAGGAGGCGGCACAGGACTATCAGGTTACTTTCGCTACCGGTGGAAGGCGGAAGGCCGATGGCGGAAGGTTGGATCTCCCTTTAGTTTGACATTTTAAACTGCTTCTGCGACTTTGAATAACGTCACAACAATATACACCCACTCCAAAGAAATTCAAAGGTGGCGCCAATTTATTATTTTGCGGGCTCATAATAGCGACGAAGTATGCGTCAAGCATGCGCTGTTGAGTAAGTTATCGTTTTCAAATCGATTCCTCGTTTAGGTAAGGATGGGCGAAAACGATGCGAAAACGCTACAAGTGGACGCGAATTTTTTGAAAATAGAGAAAAAAAGGTATACGGGTACGTGTGGACAGGGCCAGTGTGAGATCTCCTTTTTCCTTTGTGGAAGGAGCTCTAGGAACGAGATTAGGTATATTAACTATTCTCACAGCATACACAATTAGCCCGTGACAAGGGAAATAAGAAATTCCTTTAACTTGTGAGCAAAAATAGTGAGCAGCATCACTAACAGATATATGAAACTAGAATGTGGCCTAAATAGAGTTCTAAGTAGAAATTATTCGCTAAGTTCCCTTCCTCTTATCATGGAAAGAACAATACCTCCTCAGCTATATTTCCTAATTCGTACCACCACAACTTATATTCTAGTGTTTTAATAGATTTCTTTAAGAATTGAGTGAAGGTTGTATCGTTTCTTTAGCTCAGCGAATTCATGTTAGTTCTTCTTGTAAGTTGATTCTGGATGACTTGGGCAGCTTTCATTTAGAGGAGAGAGGCCTGGTAAAGATTAAGGTGAGACGACAGTTGCTTGTTACAAATTTTCTTACGTGCACAGTATAAAGCAAAAGAAATTGGCCTCATACGGCTGGTCGTAACGTGGTACAAAACAGCCATCTGGAAAGCACGAGACCCACCCACCTGGGCGCGACCGAAAAGAGTTTTATCATTTACGATAGTGCTTTCTTTTGTTTGTCTTGTCCCAGTATATTTCTTGCTCTCCAGCTTGGCAATTTTCAGTACCACGTGACTACCCAGCAATTATATGTATTTCACATGTACTCCAGTATAATCCACATGCAGTGTTAACAAACATTGGGCTTAGATTACTGACGCCAAAGCAATAATTCTCTAATCAAAATCAGCAGCACGTGCTCGGAGATACAGCTCATTAATTATCTCTATCAGGAAACGAAACTGTTATTGCCCGAAATAACAGAACGATAAAATCTTATTATTTGCTTAGCAGAGCATTTCCGTGTAACATTTTCTCAAAGACAAGGTGCAGACACATTACACGCGAAGCTGTGTTGGTGTGTCCAAACAGCAGGAAATGTTTGAAGTCACTCGAAAAGGATCAGCCTGTTTGATTTTCATATTTCCTCTTCAAGCCATTGCAGGCTAAGAACAACAAGAGATCCTCTCGGTCAACTGCTCTAATGGAACCAGTTTCGAAGGAAAACATTTCAGTTCCTTGCTCATTGTTGAGAAGTAAAATACTTGCTAGTTTGGTCTTCCTTTTAGTGGAACCTCTCCTTTTCAAAGGACATCTTAATTCAAGGGACACAAAATTTGTTCCCAGAAAAATGTTCACATAATCTTTGTAATTGTTACCTCTCTATTGAAGGAAAACCTCCTAAGTACAAAACAATCAACTGATACGGCAAGAAGAGCGGCGAGAGAAAAAATGTAAGGAAAGAAAACAAAAATCAATGGCAAATTTCCGTTTGCAACACAAACCTTCAATGATTTGGGGCTAAAAAAGAAAAATATGACAAGATAAACGTTACATATGCGAGATTTGAGTACTGATAGCCAACAGAACTGAAATAACTGGCTATCTTTTTAATTTACTAACCTATAAGATGTTTGTGATACTAATGTAGTTCTTCCCACGTTTTTCAGGGACTCGGAGAGACAAAGACATTTTACCTCACAGAGACCTACGGGAACATCAAGCAGAAAATGACTACTCCATAGATTAGGATTGGAGATGGTTTCTTTAAAATCTAATCTCTCGGTAAAACTAACTCAAACTGAAAATATACGCACTTCACAGTGACTGCTGACAGACCATTCTCAAGATCTCTTAAGAAGAGGGTTATAGACAGTCTGCTTTAATTTAGGAGCTATTCAAGGCTCTAGCATGGCTAGTAGAGCAAGAAGAGAAGAAATCGCTTTAATGCCTCTATCACGAAACGTTGACCGAAATGGAGATATAAACGTGCTTTTAGACCGAATCGCCGGTGTATTTTGACGCTCAATTTGTTTGTTAGACAGGGATAGTCTCGTCACGTTTTATTGTACCTCATATTTAGTTTTTATAAAATGCAAGTTCAAACGACTCCCACAAAGTTTAGCTCAACTGTGGTTCTACAGAAGAAGAAGAACAGCGCCTTTCGAAATACATGTGGTCATACTATCAAGGTTCCTACTGTTTGTCACCCGTGCTCAAATGTCCAGGGTTGTTTATAAGGCTAGTTGTTGGGATTACAAGGATTTCTACATAGGTAAAACTAAAGGTAGATTGCATGACAGGAAAACAAAGCACTTTAAATCAGCCTTGCGTTTTATAAGTTTAAGGGCTTGAAAACTAAATTGCTCGCGTGTAAATTGGCATGGGTTTGGACTACCTCTCACTGGGTAAGGACGGTTGGGTGGGGGAAGTCTTCCGGTGCAGAACGTTTTTGAGTAACCCTCGGGAAGTATGTACTGCCGAGGTGCGACGAAAGTTTATTTATATATTTACAAGACAGGTCAGCGCTCAACACTGGGCATTTTAGAAATTAAAAAAAAAAATGTGTATCTTTAAACAAAAAGTAATAAAGGCTAGTTAAAAACAACTGTTTGAAATGGCGTTTTTGAATGCAGTCCGTGAAGAAGAGAAGGGACGGCTTGTTATCTATGGGTGGGTGGGGAGATGGGTGAGAAGTTAAATCAGTTATTCTTTCTTTGATGTTGACGTTTTTTTTTTCTTCATGTTCCCCTTAGTAAATCTGGAATTTCTTAAGGCTGTCCCCTATTGATTATCCTATTGAGAAAGAATTTCAATACCCCCCTAGAGATGTTGTATTCAAATTATGACCATTTATCCTGGTCGTAAGTTTGTAGGGGCGAGCACCCAACGTCAATTTTCGGAATATATCTGTTCGGAAGACGGTTTGAGATCTAGAATTTTCGGAACATTTGCTGCAAACTTTCTTGCTTGTCTGCCTCTCCTAGGATTTTCGAACATCTAAAAAATGGTATAATTGCCCATTTTTAACGGATTTTTACCCTAAAAAGGTCGCCTAGAATTTTCGGGAGCCTTTTTTCTGGCTGAAATTTTCGAAAAGGTAAGTTTTGATACCTATAATTTTCGGATCACTAGTCTTTCAGCTAGGAAATCCGAACAGATGAAAAATTTTTAAGGGATAAAAATATGCCTATATCTACCGTTAAATCAGGCTAAAATACGTTTAACAATGCTATGTTTAAGTAGTGTTGAACTATGTTCTTGTTGGGTGCCCCTGAGATATAGTAAAGCGGAGGTGATTTCTTAAAATCGTTTGAGCAAATTTTCTAGTAAACAATTTACGTTATTTTACGTACGAATTGTAAAGAGACAAATTCCAACACCTTCACGTGCAAATTGTGTGAATAAGTTTTTTTTTTATAATCCTGGACCCAGTTGTTCGAAGGCCGGTTAGCGCTTAACCCGGGATTAAAATTAACCCGGGTTTCTCCTTCTTGTGTTCAAAAGCATTTTCTCGGATAATTTTTACTTCGGCGAAGCGCGAAGTAAAGGATTCGGGACGCTCAGGAATGTATCAAAGTTGACTTTTTTTGACAAGATTGGGCACGCAAAGTCTGCAGGTTTTCGGTTTTATTCGGCTATTTGACAAAGTGAGAGCCGAATTAGTTCGAGATATCTCGAGATCACTTCGATTTCTTTGATCTATTCTTTAACTTTTTCCATCGAGGAAGAAAGAATTATTATTTTACTAATTTTGGCTTTCCCGGGGTTTGAACCGACTCACCTGTGTGACCCGTTAGATCAGAGGAGACTCTAAGTTGGGGGATTAGCCTATTGCGCTACTGCGACCCAAGGTAGTTCACTAGTTTCGGGACAAGATTGGGCGTGCAAGTTGGAGACTTCGGCTTGTTTCGGCTATTTCACGAAATGAGACCGGACTACTTCGTGATATCTTGTTTAGTCTTAAATTTACTCGGGGAATAAGGAGAGGATATATTGGGTGGCCGCGCAGAGACACAAAATTTCTCTTTCAAGTGTTGAAAAACGTTTCACGAGTGAGCCCTCCTTTCGAACTGTTTTATGATGAATTTTAAGTTACAAGATGCTGCACAAAGACATTTTGTCTTTGTTGAGTGTTACGTAGTAAAATTGCTTTCAAGCGTTGCGTGACTTTCTCGAACGTTCTCCATGTTTTTGGATTATTCATGAATAATTAGTTAGGGCATGTTTACATTTCAGCATGAGTCAGTAGATTTGCATCAGTTACTGAAATCATAAAATATGTCCCAAAGCTACTACTATTCGCCTGTTTAGTATTTTCTAGAACCTTATGTCAAACGGTATACAAGTTCCAAGTGAGTTCTTTTAACAAACTAAGTTTTTTCCCACGAGCTGGACGCTGTGTTTAGTCAATTGTGACGAAGGTCGATTTTCAGGTTCTGTGTTTACAAGTTGGCGGAAGCCGTAAGATATCTGAAGTTCAAGTGAGAGTTTGTTATTATTGGCAGAGGCTGTTTAGTTTTACTTAGGTTCAAGTCTTGTTTGTGTTGGCGTATGCTGTGTTTTAAAGCTCTGTAAAGGCTATGTTCCTATGGCATTAAACTTCCTTGTGTTAATCCGACATCCCTGCGTGCTGATAGTCAGTGAATAATTATCCTCAAAACATTCGAACTCGTAACATTGAGTTTTAACCAATTCCATGCTCAACGTAATTGACTCCTTACCCATGCCTTACATATCTTTAATCAGTACATGAGACTGCTATGCTGTTTTTGAAGCCTGATGTGACTAAGAAAAATAGAGAATTCTTTTTTCACTGTTTGTTTTGTTAGACTTGTTATTCACCGCCAGTAACCTCATATTTGACTTAGGTCTAAACGTTTAGACCCAAGTCAAATTTAGAGGGATTTGTATGGAGTCATCAGAGCATAACTGGGCTAATATCTCAGAGACAATTAGTCCCGAAATGCTAGTTTTTGGCAAGTAGGCCTCTTGGATGTTGCTCTTTTCAGAATATCCTGACAAATCCCACAATTTCACAAATTAACACCTTACTCTTACCATATTTCATTTCTTACTATTCCTCCGCATTTACAATTAATCAGTTCCACAACCAGGACGCCGAAGTGTACGCTCCGTAGCGTCTTGTCTCTGTTGTATTTATAGCTTTCAATCATCAACTTGTAGGGAAACAGAATTAAAACTGAAATTCTTTTTAAACTTTCAAATCTGAATTCAAATCTCGCACTAACTCTGGGCTATCTTAACCCGGCTTTGAACAACTCGGCCCTGTTTACTGGATTGCTGTGTGATAACTCGAACTCCTTCAAGTACGAACCACGAAAGGGGCAAAGTCCAACACTTTTAAGTGCAAACTGAGACTGTATATCTCATGCAGACTGGCTTTTCACAGTAATAATAGTAACTTGAAGGTATGAAGAAGTTATAGTTTTAAATCTAGAGCGGGGCTTAAGTGAAGGCTATTTTCTTTTAAGAATCAATAACTTATAACACTTTTAGAATCAAGTCGTCAGAGTTAAAGACTGTTTCATTAAGTAGAATCGCATGTTACAACCTCGTGAATAATGATGATGCAACCAACTACAACAGTGATGAAAATCGTGGCATTTCTTAGCTATTTGGTCTTCGACGAGCTTCAATTCGTTATCTTAAGAAACCATGAAGAAACCTTGAAACCTTCGAATCTTCCCTCAAAGTAACGTTTGGTGAGTTGATATCCATTGAGAGGACTTTAACAATTTGTTTATTTTGCAAGGAAAGACAAAGAAATGTGAATCTATCTACGGTATGAGGATCGACCCAGCTGTGCGCAGCGGTTCACGTTTTCATTAATTTACAACAATACCCAATTTCGAACAAAACATGATCTTAATTTAGGACTGAAACAGTAGATTGTTGATACGGTTAAACTAAAGCATTCAAAATAGCTCATGCACGTTAAACGTGCCTATATTTTGGTCCGTAGTTCGCGAACTAAACCATGGGACAAACATCGAAATTTCAGATATTTCAAAGGAACAAATTTCCATCTCGGCTTTTCTTCCTCGAATAAAAACGTCTCTTTAAGAACAGGAGAATACACTTGAGGAAACCGTTGAAACACCTGTGTAAAGACTGTAATGCTGCGCTACAATGAAAACCAACGAGAAAAAACATCTCGCCTCTGAAAGGGGTTTTGCCTGTAAACGTCCTGTTTACATTAATGACACTGACTGATTCGATTTAGTCGATTTAGGGTCTGCTCAAACAAAAGTGAAAAAAGTTCCGGTTTATAACATCAAGAGGAAGATTATGAAAAATACACCGTTATCTGGTTATAAGGAAGACTTATGTTGTTCACTTCCTTTTGTCAATATTTATCTGTGTGAAATGTTATTTACTTTGATTTTGTAGGAAAACAAATGACGTAACACAGCTGTTGTAAATTTGAACGTCACCTGCAATAGAATAATAAAGAAAGCAAAAGACAGTAGTTTGAAATTGCATTACACCGGCTTCACCAGCGGCACCTGTCTTAAGAAAAAAGGCCAAAATGACTGTATTTTGAAGAATTTTGGAGTAACTTTTTAGACATTTTGGAGCAGCTTGTGGCTAAGGCTAACAAGGACTGAAATTGGATGAAGTTTTGCAAATAAATGGGAAGATCACAGGTGACCAAAGCTCTAGACGGACCATCGGCACTGTTGCGCAACGTTCATAATATAAGGATTCGTATGGGAGGAAAAAACAATTGTTTCTATAGCCTACGAATTTGAAAGGATTTGGATAAAAATCAGCTAACCTCGCTCAAGTTGTGTATTTCGTCTTTCCTGTGTGGTTTCCGAGTCGATTTATAGCCATTTAATGGGTTTTATTGGAACCGGTTTGCTTTGACTGCTTTCTCAATATATGAGGAAAGGCACGGGAAAGGAAAATACATACTGTACATACATAATCGTTATTTAAACAGGATAGTTTTAAAGCTGTTAAAGCCTTATAGTCTATTAAGAAAAATACTTAATGGTTGAGAGACCAAAACATTAAAACTTGCTAAAATAGCGTTTATAGGGCAGGAAACAGTAAAAAACAACAAAGATTCAACTCTTTATGAGTTATGTATACTTTTATAGCTGTTTTTGTACATTTTAACCAATTTATCGATCTTAAGATAAATTTCCTTATAATTTAGCTTTCAGTATAGGCTGTTGTGATTCTGGGCGTCCTGTGGTTTAGGTGTTTTCCTAATCACAAACCCTATTTTCACGTCTCTACTTCTTCTTTTCTTCTTTATCTTTCTTGTATACAGTTTCTCCGGAACGTTTTTCAACGCCTTCTCTTGCTAAAAGAAGAATAATAGCGAAAAATTTTGCAAAACTGCGAATCTCTCCTAGCGATGACACACGATGGCAACTGTTGTGAAGATTTCTTGCAGTTTGGGCATTCTAAAGTCAAGAACTCTTTTGTCTCCGTTTCTCCATTTTCTTCTATGTAAATCGCTCCTGCTAAACTTTTTACGAGGCTTTCAATTGCTTAATACGAAATAATCTCACAAACATTTTCAAAACCGCGCACGATGTTGAAAAAAAAAAAGTTTCCCGTGACGTCATTTCCTTGGCCGCTCTACTCCCTACTCGACCAGCTGAGAACGCCGGTCGCCGCTGGCGCGGGAAGTACGGCTTTGCCAACCTCGTTCCTGCTTTGCGAGCAGTAGTGCGAGCAGATCATGTTGTTGTCTTTGAAAAAACACTATGTCCTTATTTCTATCAGTCACAAATATCCTAATTTTCACTCACTGAGTGCAAACGATGTGATACTCTTTCTCTTTGATAATGTTTAGATCCCTTTGTCTGCGAGAAACTTGGCCATGCATTTTATTTTTCTGGCCTTCGAAAAACGTGAAAGTGGAACATTTATGGACATGACCGCAATTTAGTTACAATTTTCCGTGTAATTATAGCCTTTATTATTATTAATATTATTTAAAATAATCAATGTTGGTTCCTTTTTTTTCCTTAAGCTTTACCTTAATATAATCAATATTGTAATCCGCAATGCCAATCTCTTCATGACCCATTCATGGAAATGCCAATAAATGTTGTTGTTGTTGTTGTTGTTGCGAGCAGAGGCGAGAAGATCATAGGAGGGTAGCACATTTTTCAATAGCCCTGGAATTTAGTTTAGTGGCAAAACGCAACGGCGCGTTTCATTAAACAATCAGGCGGTTAAGAAGTGATATACGACCCTGTTGATGTAAGAATTTCAGTCTCAGACCCCGGGCGGGGGGGGGGTGCTAATTTCTGGGTGGGGATGTGCCGCTGCGAGCCTGGAACCCTTAACCTATACCAGAGCTAGTTCAGCTGAATTTTGCTACCCTATACTAGAGTAAACTACCCAAATTCCCCCCCTATCCTAGAGTAGCTGTTTTCCAGAACTACTGAGGTCAGCAGCACAGCCTAGCCAAAACAAAACCCTAAACCACAATCCCTAGTCTAGATAAAATCTTCAACTAACTGATCAGTTTCCTGAAAAATCATACCCTATTCTAGACCCAAACGCTCTGATTTATGTATACCCTTCACAGCGGCACATACCTATAGAGCCCATATATGGCAGTACCCCCCCCCGGGCCCTAGATCCGCCACTGGCGATCTTATTAAAAAAACTGAGATCTTCCTGCTTCTAGAAATGTTTTGCAATCTTAAACTACTGTAAGAAAGATATGATTGGCAAAATAATTGAGTGAATTTAAAATAGAAAACAAGACAAAAAACAAAGGTTAGATGTGAACGTTTGTGACTGCAAAACAGCACGTCTGAGAAAGAATTGTCTACAGCTGTAGCCAATCAGAAAACGCTATTTCCGTGACGTATATATATCTCTTCCCGTGCCGTTCGGCCAAAACATTCGAGTTGTGCATGTGATTTCCAAGCTGCGGATCCTCTGATTCCTTGAAAAAGCACGAACTGAGCAGAGAGCCGCGGTGAAATTGCGGTTGCAATTTGCTGTTTTAGGGGACCGATTATTGTTCTAGCAAATTTTCAAAACTGAGGTCCTTATGATAGAGTTCTCATTGATGTTCAGCGCTCACAATTTGATGAGATAGCTTCTTCTCAGCCTGTGAACTTGCGACCTTTGGACGTAAGTGTTTATTTGCTTCGTTTATGTATGTTACGCTATTAGTCGCTAATTGTCGAGTCGGAGATGCTAACACCAGAATACGCTACCCTTTAACTGGCGCTGAAATGAAGCATATAAGCTTACAGGGTAAGCGTAATGTAATAAAAAACGACGATCGAGGTTAAATTCTTATCAATTCCGTACAGCTACGTACAGCTGCAGCTGCTAAATTTGACGCAAAGGGACGGAAACATCGACTAGTGTATGCTTTCCTTATAACAAGAAGATGAAGAAAACCCCGACTGATCTTGCTGAGATGTGGTTATTGGGGCTTAAGGGTTAAGAAAATGGTGGAAGGATTTCACCATTAAGCCAAGGTGAAATATCCTGTGGGCCATTCCATTTTTGTCCGTAGCCCTCAAATGAGGGGTCATACTGAACACCCCTTGGAAGCATTTTCCAAAATGACCATCCCAGAGGATTTTGGCGAAAATGCATCCCCCTCCCGCTAGAAAAAGTAAACTGTTTTAAAACCCCTTCGGGAATAATAATGTTTGGGAGACACCGTTTCATTATCACCCTAGTCACAAATTCAGCATATGGTGTAGAGGCTAGTATGGTCTATAGAGACTAGGACTATATTTTTAGGCAATTTTATACTCTTAATAAAATTCAAGAAGTCTGTCTGTCGTATCCTTTAAATACGAGACTTTTTTCCGTACTACTGGCTGAATGAGTCGATCTACAAACGCAGATATCTGCTCCGTGGGGCCATCGCACCCTGATATTATGTAGGTCTACGGGGAGAATCTTTGTACGTGTGTGGAAAACAGGGATACCCAAAGGATTAGTTGAAGGGATAGCCATTTTGCTGCTATATCATCAACGTGGCCTTCCTGCAGCCGCAACTTAATTAGCTGTTTAACTTTTCTGGTTGTGATTTCAACCATATACATGTAGGTTGAGTGAGGGGTTGATAATATTATTTCTCTCATTTACAGTAGCAAAGCTTAACCCTCTTTGATCTTATTTTCTCTGCTCATCATAAGGGATTTGGTTCCTTTGTCTGCCTTTTTGAGTGTAATTGGTTTTGTCACACGATTTAGTGCTTTTGGCTCACCGGGTGTGATAGCCACAGTCTGTCAGATTTCACGTGAGATGAATGTGGCTTGCTTTCTTTACCATATTATATGTATTGGAGGTACATTCAAAATAGATCAAAATACACTTGACGATTTAATTCAGTCCCTTTGCTGCTGCTCTGAACTCCCTTTAACATCTTCTTACTTGGTCTGCCCCCTCCCCCTCAAGAAAAACCAGCCCTTCAATAGGGGAATGCAGTTTAAAAATGGAGTGGCCCAATGTACCAGCGCTGTCACTAACATTTCAAGTTGCCAGGGGAATGCGATTAGTAGGAGGGGAATTGTGCAGCGAGGATGTTCTTTTGGTTTTATTTTCCTTTGTTTCCTGTACAAGAAGCCAGTGCTCCTGCTCATAGTAGCTGGGGAAAATCCCCGGCCCCTGGCTCTTAGTGACATCCCTGCTATGTACTGCCTAAAAACATAGCAAAGCTCACCAGATGGCATTTGTTATTAAGGTGTCCCCTTGCCTACTTTTGTTGGAAAATAGAAAAAATAGAACCAAACAAAATCCCCTGCTGTTGGATTCCCTTCCTACTTGTATCATTAGCCCGACAACTTGAAATTTTAATGACAGCTCTTCTGTTTTTCTCTATTGACCAAGCAAAGAGCTCTATGCAAGATGAGAGTGGTTTCGCTGCATTGGTTGACCGTGTAGTCACCGATGCAACTCGGTGGTAACATGATTTCTGATTGGAGGATTAAACTGTACTGTACTGTATTGTGCCTCAAACTGCCCAAGACCAGGCTTGCAATTAGTATAGGTAATAGCATGAGTTGTAGTGGTATATTTGGCGTAAATGCCAAAAGTGATATTTCGAGATATTATTGTTATACGTAATTTCAATTTGAAACAAATTTGAAATATCACAAGTGGTATTTATGCCAATTATCATGTACAAATCATGCTATTATTTGCTTATAAAATACTACTACCCACAAAAGCTTTGTAATTTTCACATGACATTGTAGTCATTCCAAATTAAGCTGAAACACCACTGCTCTAAGCCAGTCAAATTCCAGAAATTTCTCATGTAGTAGTATAAAAATGGGAACTGCACTTACAGCTTTAGATTGAGGTTATCATGTCTTGTTGGAGTTAGAAATAATATTTAAGTTCTGAATAAAAGACAATAATAATAGTGTTATTGGATCTGAGGAAGGATGCTGTCGCATTGTGGTAAATATTTTTTTGCCCTCTCAGTGTCAAAAATAACCTTTCCCCTCCAGTAGTAAGATATGATGGAGTCACGTAAGGCAGTTTTAAATTTTGGGGCTTTGGACAAAATCCTTAATCGTGCAGCCATTCAAATAAAACCTCTTTGACAGTTCTTTCATATATTTTTTTATATTTTTGCCGAATTTTTACTTTGGCTCCTTTTGGGAGTGAAAGGTTATGACCTCAGGTGTAAGCTGAAATTCTTTTCTAGCTATCTAACACAGCTATGCATTTGGTCTCCCACCTATCGCCTACAATATGTTTTGACAATGCTGGCTTGGGGCCAATTTAAGCAAACTTTTACATGTGTGCCCATTGTTTCAGAGTTACAAAACAATAGCTGGAATTACCCCTTGTTGTTCAAGACCTATCCACCAGATTAACCACTAGGAAATACAATACGCCCTATCCTATGGATAGTGACTTAATTATCCAGTGGGTAGCCCTTTCCATATTTTGAACTACTGGTGGCTGGTGTTTAAAGTAGGCCACTATGGATGGCACCAGCATCCATTAGTTAGACTGCTCAATTAGATCCGAACGCACTACACTACATCTGTACAAGTTGCAGCTACGGATAACTCTGTGTGTTCAGGTCAGGCGACTAGTTGCAGCAACACATCATAGCAACAAATCGCTTCTTTTGTACTGGAGAATTTTTTTTTAAATAATTATTTGTCTGCTGCAACAGTATTTTGTCCCACAACAAGTCACATAAATTCTGTCTGATTTCCTTTTTTTGCAACATGTTGCTGCAGCAAAATTCTTTTGCAGAGACACATTTATTTTCGCAAAAATTCTCTAATCAGGAAGTGATTCGTCGCTGTGAGGTGTTGCGACGTGTTCCTGCAACTTGTTCCTGCAACTTGTCACCTGGTGTGTACCAACCTACAGCTGTAACTGTAATGATTGATTGACTGATTTTATTTTGCCTATGACAATACATACATGTAAATATATATCTGACTGCTAGTTAGAATTCGTTGCTTTGCACTTACAGGAGATCTTAGCAAGCCCTACTTGGGTTTTTCAAAGAAAATCACCAGTCAAAAGCACCAATACCCTACTTATACTTTATTAGTAGCAGTAGTAGTTGTATTCTGATGTGTATAATTTTGTTTCTTATTAGCATTTTCACATTATGCGAAAGGGAAATTTTGTCAAGCGGAAGCACAGCCCACAGGTAACTTTTTGTTCTTTCTTTTAGTTACTAGTTTCCTCAAAGGTTTTACTATTTTATTTTATATAACCCATGTCCACAAAAGAGGTGCCCATGCAATTCAAAATTTTCTGACAACCCAGGATTTATTTGTACACAGAAAGATGATGTTAGTAGTAGTAGTGCTAATGAGGAGGAGCAAGGCCAAAGCATACAAGTCCATATTAAGAAAAACCCTCATCAAGGAAAAAAGCTAAAAGAGAGAAGCAGTCCTCCTACATCAGAAAATGAAGACAAAATGGCAGTTGATGGAAATTCTGACCCTGAAGACATGTCAAAAAAAGAAGAGGCAGCTAGTACAGGCAATGATAATCCAAAGGTAATATGTCGGACATGTATACATGTAGTATTATGTGTTTATTTGTGAAGCTGACTGATTGCTGCATGTTCATGTACATATTGCATGTCATTGTGTATTCTGACCCAGATGGTTTTAGCCTGAACATACAGGTTCTTGTATAAATGACAGTAAGCACAAGTTTAGGCTATAGAGGTTCTTAAATTGGACGGTACAAAATGAAGACTGTAGACTGACCTCAGACATTTCTTTTCACATTTGTTGTCACATACACTCTCATTTGCATGGTGAAAACAATGGTCTGCAGCAGTGTGTACTGATCAGTCTGTAAATGCTATGATAGGTACAGCATGAACAAGAATTACTACATGTAAGTTTATGAATATCTAAGTATGTACAGAATAATTTAAAGAACATATGACATGTATAAAGATCTACAAAAAGCCATTTGAGTGCACAGTACAAAATGCTGACTCCAGACCATTGTTTTCAGGGTTAGAAAACAATGGGACTGTTGTTATCACATTCCATGTGCATGGTGAAGAAGCAGTTTGCAGTCTGCATTTTCTGCTGACTGCTTCTTAATCTTGAATAGGTAATATTTTATTTTCTGAAGAAAAAAAAGTGCAAGAAAAGAAGAACTAAAGCATTGACCTCAAGAATTTGAAGTCCTATGGCTGTACTCTCCAAAAGGATTCTGAATGTTGACTTATCGTAATATTTGCCCAAATGAACAGAATTTTTTCAAAAGATTTTAGAAAATAAGAAGTTGTTTCAATATTTTAGGCTAAACAGTTTGTTATATAGAGGTGGCTTAACTGGCAAATTTTCGCCTAACAGTTTCATGAAACCCAGGTTCTTAGTCATGGGGTTTTACTGTAAACAAGCTGTCCAGAAGTGGCTTATTCAACAGGGCCATGTGGACAAATTATCAATAATAATAATTTTTTGGTAATATTTTATTTGTCCACTTTGGCCCTGTTGAATTAGCCACTTCTGGGCAGCTTGTTTACAGTAAAACCCCATGAATAAAACCCCATTATTATAAAAATCCCATATTTACCTTGTGATCTTGGTTTTAAGGCTTTTTGCTTTTCTTCAGAAGAGGAGATGCGGTTACACACACCATGATAAAAGTTCTTTCCTGTGGTAAATTTGCCGCGGTTTTTTACTCGGGTAAACTTTACCACAGTTGATTTCTGTTTTCACACAATTATTTTCCTGAGAAGCACTTGAAGGACTTTTAGAGCAAGTGGGATTTTTAAAAACGGTTTTAAAAACTGTTGATATTCAGGATAACAAAAAACATAACCCAGATGGTCCAAGCTTAATTTCTGAAGTTTCAGAATCAAGTGAACGAGCGAGTGAATCCAAATTCGAATTTGCCCTACAAAAAAATACAAATGTTTGCTGACATTATCTGGTGTGACTAAGCGAATGATTTCAAATGTTTCTCTGAAGACAATTTTGAAAGGTAGCTTATCAAATAGTGCAAAAACCAGCCATAACAACAAATTGCAACATGTTATTCTTCTGGTGTTGTTGGAAATAAAAGTGCTAATTAGACCCTTGATGATAAACAAGATTCTTTGTCAATTGGAGCTTTGTGATTGGTTGTCTTACCGTGGGCAGCAAAACAAACTTGCTAATTAGCACATTAAAGTCCTGGGCACTTTCTTTGTTGTTTTATATGTATCCATCGATATTTAAAACAGGAAATTTACCTGGAAAAATTCTGGTCACACACATTAATACAATTTCCCCTTGGTAAAAGGTTCATTTACCACAGTAATAGTGTCCCATGTAACCACACCTAGTGTCTATTAAAATACATGTGGCTGCACATTAACCACAAAATGGTATTATCAACATAATGTCAGTCTTGATTACTGCACTAACACATTAATTTATACTCTATTTGTAGGACATTACATCATCCAGTTTTAAAGAGATAAATAAGACTGAATCATTAACATCAAAGGAACAACAAGAACAACATATTAACATAGAGAAAACTAAATCAGGTACTAGTATTAGTAATTTATATTATAGAGCGGTTTTCACTTGACTGTCGAAAGGGATTGGTTTTGGTTTTGGTTTTGGTTTTACTACGCCCTTTGGTTGGCTAGTGTATTTACTTTGGTTTTGGTTTTACGACAGTCAAGTGAAAACCGCTCTATATATAACATCACTTAAAACATAAAAGAAACAACTATTGTAAATAATTATTAAAAGTACAGTGTATTAATTGTACCTGAGTTTTAAGGTACTTAATTATTTGGCCATAAAAGCTGAGCAGTACTGCATCTTTATATTTTTCATTTATTCCAGGTTTTAACTCAAGTTAAAGCTGTAAGAGCAAGGCTGTGCTCTAAGGAAAATTGAAGGGAGCCTAGTGCTGTGAAACTGTAAAATCTAGGGTTCCCAGCATATATATGACTGTATAAAAAAATGTGATTTTCTAGTCGCCCAAGAGCAAAAGTTTAAGGTGCCAGGGGCCACTGGGCTCTGGTAGTGCACAGCCCTGGAGAGAGATCAGCATGAGATTTCTCCTTGGACTTTCAATGTTTTACAAAATTGAGTGCTCTTGAGAATTGGATACATGATCACAGAACATCCTGATACTTCAAGAAAGTCTCCCCACTACTTCTATTGAAAACATACGGGGACAACAGATCAGAATTTGAATTTTAATATTAGGTTTTGATATACACATAGCTTCAGATTACATAAGTGCATTGAGATAATAACGTAAATTCTTGGAGAAAAATAAAAGGAGTGTGATAGCTGCAACTTGCATGTACAAAATGCAATATGGACTTGAAATGAACATGAATGCATGGAGATAACTTTGGAAAACACTGCATGAATGTATGAAAAATATATAAACATACTGCATGTGCAGGCCTTCTTATAGGGTGTGATGAAAAATCAGAAATTCTGCGGCATTTTCAGGGTAGATTGCACGATAAGATAGGACTATTATGCGATAAGTTATGTGATTTTAATTTTGTCAGTGCTAATTTACATTGTTTTACCAGGTTTCAAAAGGGGAAAAACCACTTTAATTGAATTGTCTAACAGGCAATTTGAATGTAAAAGAATAATAAAACATCTATTTTAAAACAAAGTAGTTAAATTTGTCCAATTATCTTGATCCAGAAAAGAAAACAATTATTAGAAAGAAAGAAAAAGGACACTTTTTTAATAATTATTACATGATGCCATTACACCGCTGACCACACTGCTTGTCTCTGAAATCAAAATGGCTGCCCAGATACAGCGATCGAAGGTTTCAGATGTCTTGCAAGGCTTTCTTTAGTGGTAAATCACCTTAAATAACATTAAGGTTAGGAAAATGTTCAATTAAAGTTAGAATTCATTGTTTACTTTACTTGAATTTAGTATTTTTTTACGAATTATGCGATTTTCCTCAAATTGTGCGAAATCGCACCATCGCATAATATCAGATGGCTTGACTGTGCAGATGAAGAGATCCAGCAGGCTGCTTGTCTAACCTGTCTACATCTAAGATTATTTATCTGAGAATTCTCATCTTATTTCATCTCAGAGGCAAAGCCTGTGTCTTCAGTTGCAGACAAGATGAACATCCTTTCAAGTGGCAAAAATGGTAAATAAATGATTTATGCATGTTTACAGTGAATAGTATTTTGTTATGACTGCTTGTTTGTTGTAAGGACCCAATTAAAAAATTACTTCTGCACCAGTTCCTCTTGGTTCAGTATTACAGATATCTTAAGATACAGATGTCTTTAATACTTTGACCCAACCAGTTCCAGTTATCTCCATCCCCATGCATTGTCTGTATTCTTTTCAAGTACGTTAAGTAATGATTCAAACAAGAAGGAAAGTATTGAGGGCTCTATACTACACTTTTGATTGGTTGAAACGTCAAATTTTATGAAGTCTTCGCAAAGCACCATGTATATTAATTTACTCCCTTGTTTTCTAACCAACTTCTGAGTCATAATGAAATGTTCAAGTTCTCTGCATGCATAACAGCTACAGCTGTATGCCTTTTGGCCACTATGAAGGAACAGCATTAACAAAGCAGCATTACCTTGTATGCCCCTCCTTTCCCAGCAATTAAACAGGTCTACGTGTACATGATCTATGGTGATTGTTTGGTATAACTTCAGTTGTTAACATGATCATGATTGTTTCATTAATTCTTTTTTAGTGAAACCCAAGAAAAACCTATTTGCCTTTGACTTTCTTGGAGGTCAGTATTAGTGTTAGCAGTTGTTCTCAGCTCTACCCTTCAGAATTTACTATTAAATTATTTCTGATAAGTGCACAATCATACTACAGTAGTAAGTTAAAAGAAAATTAATGCTTTCAAACTTATTGCGTCAAACAGAAGTTGCCCACCAAGCGAGTTGCTGTTTATGATGTCCAGACATCGACAACTTTCCATTGGTAACTTGAAAAATAGCCAGTATTTATCCTTGGTTATGCTCTGAGAGTGGGGAGTTGATTATTGAGGCCCTTTTGGGGGGGAGGGGGTGGGGGGTACATGTATGTATGTCCCCTGCCTCAATTTAAAAACGTGTTCTTTCACATATCGAGGGGGAAGCCATACCCTCGTCGGTATTTTAGTTTTGTATTTGCATATCACTGCTGTCAAAATTGTAACCCATTATTAGTTTTGGACTAAAAAAGAAAATAATGTTGTTAGTACATATGAAGTTGCTAATGTTTTTCAGATGAAGTAAGCAGTGATGAATCACAAGCTCTGCAGGCTCTCAGCTCTTTTTGGGTGACCACTGTTGCCAGAAATAAAAATGTCTTGAAACGACCTCCACCCAAAAACAAGAAAGAAGAGGATTTTTACAACAAATATTGTGACAAACAGGGAAAACTCAGCATCAATGCTGCAACTCGTCTCATGAGGTACATTTTATTTACTCAGTTTCACCAAGTCTTGTCAGGGTCACCATATCAGCCTTTGGTGCCAATTAAATGCGGCCCGTAACAGTCCCTCCCCCATGAGAAAGAGACCACCACACCGGGAACTATGTCCCCTACTCTTTACAAACAGTGCATGGGTTCTTTAATGTCCCACAGAATTCAGCATAGGTGCAAGGGTTGTGAGATAGGGCCTCTGGTTTATTTTCCTTATCCAAGAAGGCTCGAAAAACTAACCATTTGCAGTTGTGTTTACAAAGGCAGCACTTTCTCCCCAGTTATTTTAAGACCCTAAGTGTTGGTCCGGCCAGAGTTTGAACTTGTAAGCAGCCACCTGCTCGGCAGATTGGCACTTATCCAATTGAGGCGGTGGTTTATACATGTTGAAGTAAGCTGTGGTGCAGTGAGTCCCATCCATCCACTGTATGGGTTCAACAAACAAACAATAATTATTTTATTGCTGCATTCAGGTGTATTTTGCCCTCTCTTTCCCTCCCTCTCCCCCTAAACCCATCATCCTCTCCTTCTGAAATCATTTTTGTCTCATCACAACCCTCTGTCTGTTTCATAATCCTACATGTACAGTGTAGATAGAGACAAAGCAACTCGCCCAGCCAAATAATAATTCTTTGCTGCTTGGACACTAGGTACCCCAGGTATAGCACTCGTAAATTTTTTTTTTTTTCGTAGACTTCCTCATGTTATCACAGTGTGCTTGAAAACCACTGCTCAGATTGAAGTGGTTGTGGCCAATAAGGACAAAGCTTTGGAGGAATCTGAAGAACTTCGCGAGGATTTCTTTGAAGTTGTTGAAGCCATGGCGATGCACTTGATGTAAAATCGCAAGCAAACAAATATTGGTAAAAACATGCCCATTCTAAAACACCATTATGATTATTAATCATTACATGAGTTTTGCATCGCACCTATGTGACGTTGAAACTATTATTGTCTTAAAATGTGGAAGGAAAACATAAAATATAATGCCTTTTTTTTTTCAGGTCAAGACCAAGTGTAAACGAGATCAACTTTGGTTGACCAAGCCATTAATAGGGACAGTCTTAACATTGGTAAAATAATTTTAGGCCCTGTGAACGTGTATCTAGATATTTTTGAAAACAGAGTCTGTTTCACTGTTTTAGCCTTCTTTTGACACATAAACAGCATTTTTGGGCACAAAAATGCAGGTAGTTGAAAGATTTTCTTAGTGAAAAACAACAGAACAACAGACAGTCAGAGTATTATTTTTGTGAAGGATAACAGATGAAATCCATCCACCACTATCTCCTATGCTTGCCCTAAGCTTTGAAATTCTGGAGTGACCACAAGACAATGACTTGCAGGAGTTACAGTTATTCCAAGTCTCCATGGCTGCCATGCACAATACATCTGCTTGGCTACAGTCCTTTGTGTATGGATGCAGTATGCCCAGGGGGAACTCCCATGTGAAAGGGGCAGGGATGCTCGTCGGAAATTTTGAATTATACCTCTAAAGGAGACCAATTTGGGCGTGGTCCAACCGTTTTTGACCCCTATAAATGCTTTGATTACATGAATCGAGTAAATAAAATTAATTGAAAATATATAATTTTTTATATTTCTTCGTGTGCAACCCTAAAAGAGATACCTTTTTGGCCAAATATAATCATTAATGGCGTTTTGCCCAGAACGCCCTAAGTAAGACCACAATTTACTCAAAATTTACATCCCTAAGCAAGATGACAAGCATCCCTGCCCCATTCATATGGGAGTACTCCCACCCCCGGGGCAGCATGGCCAAGTGACTTACGCCAGGCGCTGGATTTCAACTCTGTCGCTCCGGTTACAAATCTCCCTCAGACCACAAGCAGGAGTTGTTTTTAGTAGCAATCCAACCCCGCTCCCCTCCGCAGGATGGGAACTTCCATATGGTGGCATATTTCTTTATGCACAAACCTGAATGATATCTTTATGGATTATAGGATTGGCTCTCCATCCTGAAAACTGCAAGAAAGACCAAAATCTGCACTTTCTACCCCTAAGCGAGACAAATAGCACCCCCGTCACTTTCACGTGGGAGGCTAGCCCTGAGTTAAGTTCCTCTGACATCCTTGTAAATAGCGTAATGCTTTGCCTCCAATCTGCTGAGATTCTCACTTGTTTTCTCTCTGTTTTATTTTCTGTCCCTTTTGCAAGCCACAATGTAGTATAGTACTGGGTCATCAGTAGTGTTCCTCTCCATAAGATCATCAAGATCAAGTACATGCCCAGAAGCTTGTAGTGCTGTGAAGAGGGAGGTGAAAAAAAAGACATTTTCTAGCCTCCTCTTAAACCTTCCCCTTCCCCCTAAGTAGCTTTGATTCGCATCCTCAGTACATCTGAAACCAAGATGGCCACCTGTAAAGGGTAGGTGCTTGATCCCGAGGATTTTATGGGAAAATGGGGGGCTCTGGACAGTCTACCCGCTATGAAGTCAATCTTTTTTAATCGCAATTCCCTTCCGTAGGCAGCCACGGGAAATGTACTTATTTATTTTCCAGACCTCACCTATTGATTTATGTTTGAATCATACAGTTGACTCCCGATGACTCGAACCCTCGCTAACTTGAACCTCCTCTAGATTTCCTTCATACATTTACTGTAATTTTACCCTCCATAACTCGAACCATGGTTTGAGTGTTTAAAATGTAGGGTCACAAATGTTTGTCACAAATCTAGCGTGAAACAACTTTACTTCTCAAAACAGTAAAACGCATATTCTATTTACAATAGGCAATGTTTTCTTACGTTACGTTCTGGTTTATAATCTAAAAGTATCTTTCAATTCCCACTCAACATTTCTGCAGTAAAATGTGATTAAAATGTTCACTGTACAGTAAAAACTGTTTTTTACCTTACTTCCGGCCATTTTCCTTCGAACTCTCCGATAAACTCCCGATAACTCGAACGTTTTTCGATTTCCCTTGAAGGTTCGAGTTATCGGGAGTCGACTGTATATAACATGTATCATATTTATAGTTCAAGTATCTTTGTTTTGATTGAGACATTTTCCCTTTGTTTTTTATTTATTAGTTGTGCATCTCAAACGTTTGAATCTCAGAGTGAAACTGACTTTTTACCTTATGTTCATAGCCCAGCGGGGGTACTCCGGATTCCAAGTGACAGGGATGATCGAATGGGGTTTCAAACAAAATTAAAAAAATCCCATGGCGAATTTCCGAGCCATAAAAATTTCCAGAAAGCAGAACAAGTTTGGTTTTACTGGGCTTACGCGGGAACTATCACGATCTAAAGATTGTTTTGAATACCTCCAAAAATTCCCTACTAAACCAAGTTACCCCCCAAAAAAACTTGCCAAAATTTCCCTACCCAAAAAAAATCCTCAAATCGAGAATTTAAAACCCAAAAAATCCTTCGATCATCCCTGTCAGTTGAAATCGAAATGTAGAGTACCCCCTCTGGGGTTCATAGCTTCTCTCTCTCAAGAGTATGGATCGAGTTACAGGGTGAAATGTTTTCTTGAGAGGGAGACATGCGTCTGGTTTTAGCAGAGCAGGGTGTTGTTAGTAAAATAAAATTAAAATAAAACGTTTGTCTTATTTTGTCGTAAACAGCTGGACTGGAATCTTTGTGTTATAAATACATAGTAAAATGTATTCTACACGAAAGGTTTCCTTATGTTTCTTGCGTTGTAAAAAACTAAGCAAGGTCATCGCGCTATTTGTGTCGACTTATGACACTATGTTTGCTTAAAGCTGGCTCGATCCCGGCCGTCTCTCTCAATGTGTACCAGAGGGAAGGGCAGGGGGGCGGCCAATGTCGGGGGGAACTAGCAAGACAATTTCTCAAGCGCTTTAGGAAAAAGATGAGGAGACTGGGGACGAGCCAATACCGTTCGCGAACACAGCATGATTCTAGCCTGCGTAGCATGGCGGTTTTGGTTGGGCGCGTTAAGTAACAAAGGCGGGCGGGGGCAGAGAAACCGAGAGGAGATTGGGGCGGAAGCAGCTTGGTTTTCATTTTTCTCGCGGCTTCGCCGCTCGTTCTCGCGCGCCCAACCAAAACCGCCATGCTACGCAGGCTAGCATGATTCAAGTTTTCCCAAATGACTTTTGGGGCGGGGGATGCATCGCAGGCGTATTTCTCTCTCTTTTTTTTTTGCGGGGAGGGTGGGGGCGAGAAAAAGTTCACAGGTTCTTACACCGAGGTAAACCCTGTCGTGGCCGCCATCTTTGGGAGGAGTAGAAAAAGGAGCCTGTAATAGGCTCCCGCCCTTGAAGTAGGCCTTAGTGCAAAAGAAGGAGAGGCTGCCAAATCTCATTGTTCAATTGAGAACATCCGTACACTGGCAAATGGAGTCTCTGATTAGTGCGGTGCAACACTACTAGATTAATACCTGCCAGTCAGTTGTAAGTCTTGTTGGACTGCAAAACAGTCGGCTTTTTCTCAAAATCAGTAAACAAATCGGTAAAGCGTGGCGTAAGAGTCTTGCGCGCGGGCGTGTGAGGCGAGAGTCTCTCCCCAGTCTTGCTCTCTGTCTTCAGCCTCGTTTCGTTCAAGATCTATTGTTTGACTACTCGCGCGTACTTGAATACGCAAAAACACGGACTGTTTTGCAGTTTAAAGTCTTGTAAGCGACAAATCTATTCTGGCATTTTCATTTAAATACATCCATAGAAACGCTTAGAGGATCTTAGAGGTAAATAACCCTGTTGCCCAATATACCACTTTTTCGGTAGTTCCTACTCTTTAGCGGAGCTCTCGCGCGGAGAGAGCTGCGGAGCCCTATGGGTAAGAAAAATCTACCCATCCGAGAAAATTTGGTGATCACGTGACAGTACGCCCGACCATCCGTCCGTACCACATGCATACCAATGTAAAATAACTCTATTAATAGGTATGGTAACTCAAAAGGTATAGCGAAATTTTACAGCGGCTGTGATAAAATGAGAAATGCTAGCGGCCACAAATGTAAGGAGAAATTGAGCGCTAGTAAAAAATAGTGAACGAGAACACGTACGACATTTCCTCCATAAAAACGTTTCTGGAAGTTTCACGTTGTAACCGTGCAAAACAACGGCAAAGAAATGTCCAAAAAAAGGTGTGCTGCACGTGCAAAGGTTCTTTTTTGCTAATTAGACCCATTGTTGTTTTTCAACGTTCTCCGGCGTTGCCTTCTTCGCTTAGCATTACACGATTTTATATGTTGTTTAAACAAACTATAAATCTTATCGAGAGTTTCGCTTTTAGCCCTGGCTAAATCTATATATTAAAGTAAGTGCAGGGACTAGGTAACGCAAGTCCAGGAATGTAAAAATGCAGGCTAACAATGGAGGGTTATTTCGTAAGAGTGAGGGGAGGGGGGGTCTTTACACACACAGGCTATCCATTGTGAGCGCAATAAGTGCGTGTAGCACCCCTGGAATGGCTATCACTGCTTAGTCAAGCTTTGCAAAGAGAAAAGCTGAAAGGCAAACATGTTTCAAAATTTATTTATTACCTTACATCTTTTTTTGCATTTAAAATACAATTAAAATTCCGCCATTTCTTCCCCTTGAGACCAAAATTAAAGAAACGAACTATTTCAACAGCTTGTCATGTGAATAACTATTTTCAAGACACTAGACTGCGAGCAGTTTTGAGTCACAAAAAAGAGATTTTTCCAATAATTTGCATAATTTCACTTTTTGCTCGCTGCACGTGGCTTTAAGGAAACAAGGACGACCGCACGGGGTGTTAAAAAACTGAAGTCTCAAAAGTTTTGAGTAAAGATAGCAGGCTGTATCTGAACATTTCTTGAATAACCAGAAACGTACATGTATATGTTTTTCCCACAAAATCGATTTCAAAAGTATATATATAAGTAAATTGTACATGTTGTGGTTCAATTTTATCCTTGGTTTAATGCATATTTTCTTTCGCTTTGGGTATGGTACTCTATAAGAATGAATTTGAAACAAATAAAAATAAAATTTAAACCTAGGCCAAAATTAAACCACAACATACACCCTCACAACTCTTACACACTTTGACACGCACCATTGTCGTTCCGAGAGCCCCTTGGCTTCGCCTACCACGAGACCAAATTTAGACCAAAACAACCAAAGGAATGTGCTTCTCGATTAAGTGTTTAGTCTCAAGGGCTTGCTTAGGCTTGTGATTTATCTTTGATACACAGGGTTTTCATGTTGTGAAACTAGTTCTTTGGCCCGTGAAAAAATAATTCCCAAAACGTTATTTCATTATTTAAGGGAGATATATTGAGTGAGCTACACCTTTTACACACCTCTCAGTATTAATGATAGTCTCTATAAGCTGCACCTCAGTGTTACACAATGGAACCTCGATTTCACGAAGTGCCAAGGGACTGGGGAAGTTTGCTCGTTAAATCGAGGGTTCGTTATATCGAACACCTCCATTTAACGAATTTTCGGGAAAACTACCAAATGTCCGTCAAATCGAGGTATAGTTAATAATTAATTAACAAAACGCATCATTTCCGGATCTGAAAAATTACTGTAATAACACTTCAGTACCGAGCTATACATAGCTACGGCACTAGAAACTCAAGAACAGGCGAACAAAATTGCCTAAAACTACTGTACACATAAATTTTATCCTTGTTGGTCTGTTTGGCATTTATCTTTTATCACATGGTGACATTTATTCGTTATGTCGAGGCAAATTTTACGTTTGGGCTTGTGGATTGTGTTCGTTATAACGAGGATTTCGTTAAATCGAGGTTCTGTTCCATACATTTTACTGTAATTTTGGCCGGGCTGAAGAAAATCGTTCGTTATACCGAGAACTTTGTTATATAGAGGTTCGTTAAATCGAGGTTCCACTGTATTGGGGTCAAGGGCATTGTTTTGGTCCTTACCTGTCTTGCCTGCGTAGCCGGCAGTTTTGCTCGAGAGGGGAAAGGGAGGAGAGCGGGAACGAGCAGCGAAGCCGCGACGACAATGCGGGTGCTAGCTGCTCCGCCGTCCGTTCGCGCTCACTTTCGCGAATTTGCCCTCATTTGTGGGCTCGCCAAAAATAACTCCCAGCAACGCAGGCTATCATCTGTATTTCAAGTGTCCCCATTATCGGCACACCTTGCACCTTTCTGGATGATTATTTGTTACCCTCTAGCTAATCTGGACCATTATTGCTAAGTACTTCGACGTATGACGCTGGGAAGGCTCCCTCCACGGAACCTGTTTGGCCGACGATCCAACCATTGCCTTCATTTCTGACCTGAACGATGATCTGAAACAGCAAAACACAACAAACGTAATGTCAAAAAAACAATAATAATTAGTCTGTTTTCTCGGGGCTTGAGCTAAAGTAGCTTGATTTTGGTAATACTTTTCGCGATCCACAGATCGCACCCCAATACCGAATTGTGCAAGGCGGCCTTTTTGGGGGATCGGAAGAAGTGCTCCCAAAAATTTCGGGTATGTTTGCCCCACCCAGGGTCGGAAACGCTGGTCCCGTTTAAGGATGCCCTATTTAAGGCCCAGACCTGAAAAATGACACCAAATTCAAGGGAAAAACAAAAACTAAGACATTAATGGGAACACATAAACCATGTAATATCTCACACCAATCGGTATCTCGACCGTTTATAATTAATATATTCAAGAAAATTGCATACAGTGAAGTTTTCTATGAAATCGTTGATTTTTTCGTGCTTGATATGGACTCTAAACCTATATTTTGCTCAAAAATTACGCAAAAAAGCAAAACTTGTTCTTGGTTGCTAGAACCGCAAAAAGTTGCTCCAAACGCCAAATGTTGCTAAAAAGTTGCCCAGCACAATCCGCCAACTTGTTTTAGCTTCATACGAGAACGTATGCACGCGGGAACAAATACTATTACATGGTTTAACTGGAAAAGATGATCATTCCTCTTGCAAAAAGAAAGTACTGACCTGGTTAGCTTGAATCGTAAGTTCATCTCCTTCTTGCCCAGCGAAATCGAACAGACACCGAAGAATGACATCGTCTGGTGAGATGACCTGAGAGAAAGGGCGTGAAGAGGATGAACAATACTGACATTGAACCAGATTCTACGACAATAGAAGATCACAAGACCACAACTCAGGCAAAAATGAACTGGAGATTTTTTTTCCGAGAGCTCAGGAGACCACGTGACGTTGAGTAGCGTGAGAAAACAGCCGACATTTCAAGACGCCACCACTGGTTTCCCCGCGAAATGACGTCTGAAAAACGAGTGCAGCAATTCCATACTGATGGCGTGTTACAGATCTGGGTAGTTCTTCTGATTGGTCGTGTCGCGAGAGAAATTTGTTTCAACCAATCAGAAGCACTACCCAGATCTTAGTAGTGACAAGTCATTGGCGTCAACAGTATGGAATTTCTGAAGTCGTTTGTTGCGGTTTCTCAGAAGTCATTTCGCAGGGAAACCAGTGGGGCGTCCTGAACTGTCTGGTTATCACTAGAAGTCTGACAGCAGGTAACATTTCCGCGGACACGGGCAAATTTTAGCTCACCGCGTCCACACGTATCCGGATATTCTTGAAAACGGAGATTATTTTTCTGTATTATCCTCCCGTACACTCGTAAAGGTCCTTTTCGAGCACCAAAAACGCAGGTTTTCGAAAACGGCCCTCAGAGTGGAGATTGTTGAAAACGCCAGCTTCTCTTTTACGAATGGACGGACGAAAACGGATGTTTTCGATCATAAAGCGCATGGAATGCTAGTGTATTTCCATCGTTCTAGCGTTTTCGTATGGACGGGCGAAAACGATTCAAATACGCTACGTGCGGCCGCATATTTTTCTGAAAACGGAGAACACGTTTTTAAAATGTCCATTTTTAAAAAAATCCGAATAGGTGTGGACGAGGCCTTAGTTGGAGATTCCGTCCGATGACCAACCGTTATTTGCAGCTCTGCATAGACGGATCAGTATTATTTCTTTTGTAACTACTGTTATTAGCTATTGACGTAATACCTGTACATACGAAGCTGGAAAGAATCCCGTCTTTCCTTTACTGCTGCCCTATAAAAATAAGAAAAAACAGACAACTTTGGTTTTAAATTCAAAAATGTTAATAAAAGCTGCTTCACCCTTTTCGATTAGTTCACCTCTACTAACAAACCACAAGCAAAGGAACGAGATTAGAAGGCTAACAGCCAATGATGCGGACCATTTTCTTTAAATTTCTGGTCTTCCCAAGTTATTTTGTCAAGAGAAAGCCATGGGGGGTACTCCGTTATATAGGCATGTGCCGCCCCAAAGGGTATGGGTTTTGCACCGTTTTGGTCTGAAAACCTATTTTGGTCTGAATTCGCGTATGGTTTTCGAGGAAATTTGGGAGTGCATGGACGTTTTTGTCGTTTTCATTCCAAATGAATAAGAAAGAAAGGGTAATATGCGAGCTCGAAATCGATTTAAAGAAATCGTTTTGTTGCCGTTCTCATCTAAGAAATGATAACATAATTTCTGCCAACGCTAGGTCTGAAAACGGGTATGGATTTTAGAGCCCAGGTCTGAAAACGGGTGTAGAAAATGACACCCCCACCATGAAATCCCAGGAGTACCCCCCTCCCTCCGGGAAGAAAACGTGCACCTTGCCTGTTCACAAACCCGGCCCTCTAGATCGTCGAGCGCGCGCGTGTGTGAAACTATAAACCGCGGAGGATTTTGTTAACCGCTCGCGCGCTCGATTCGAAAAAAAAAGAAAGAAAGAAAAATAAAAAAACACGCATACCTCCCACCAGTGTTCATCAGCACTATTGATAACTTTTACTTTTTCTCCAGCACTAAAGAGGAAAAATAAAGCTTTCATTTAACACCGGTCAATGTATATAGCCCTATATATCATACTGCTTCCTATGTGCCATAAATGCCATTATTAAAAACTGAATCATTGGATAATGCAATTCTAGAGTTCTGATTGGCTTAGCCATCATGAGCCATTATACCATGCTCTCCAACTGGTAACTATACACGTCTGCTCAAAATTGAAAACCAGCTAAAAATCGGTTGCTTTTACAAATGAAAGTCGGGAAGAATTCTCGATATTTTGTGGGCGTTTTTAGTAAAACAATTATTCCACTCGCGATTGTTCGATATGAGATGATTATAGCCAACGAGGCGCGTACCATCTCATATCCAACGCGCACAAGTGGAATGATTGTTAAATAGACCTTTTCGCTTGTATTTTTGTTTTCCCAATTCAGACCACGTGATGTTCCCAAGGGACCCCTGACCCCTGGCGCAAAGGAGGACATGAGAGGAATTGGGATGGTCATTTTTCGAGGTCATCTCAGGGCGCGACAAAAGTGTTGTTCGATAGCCCGGGGCCGGCTGGACATTTGCCAAGAATCCGACCAAGAAATAGATACGTTAGGGGGTTGGCATGTTCTCAATCTCCACAGTGAAGATATACCCGTCTACAGGACAAAAGTAAAAACTTTTTCCTCAGTTATTTTAAGACCATGAGGTCACCCACCAGGCGCCCGTTGCTGGAAAGTCCCGGTAATTACCGAACCCAAAAAGCTGTTTCGTTTTCATTGCCGTCCTTAACACCGGGCTTACCCCAGCCGAGCGGCTGCTGAAAGTACATGAAACTACTTAAATGCATTTTGAATTTTAACCAAAGACGTACCAACAATTTGAAGAAGACTGACTGGACAACACTAAGTATCACCCAGTGTCAAATCGAAGGTGCATGTGTGGAAATAAACTCAGGTACTGTGTTGATAAACCCTTCAAATAGAGAGTCAATACAAGTCCTCTTTGAATAGCATCTGGAAAATTACAGTAACGGGCCAGAATTGATGAATTCGATTGGCTCTCCTCTCGAAGGTATATTGGATTACTGTCCGGGCCGGTTGGCTCTTCAAAATTGAAAGACAAACCATCAAATACAAACTTTGCTTACCACAGTTTAAGATCTCCGTCATTCTCTCCACCAAAATCATAAAGAGCAACACAGTAATTCTAAAAAGCAAAAATATAACACCTACTTGCTTATTGGTTTCAAATCAAAGAGATATCAAAAGAACACATTCGTTTACAAAAAACACGAGTATCAACTGTTCTTAGCTGACATCGGCATTTCAAGCGATAAAGTTGAGGACATTTTGTGGGAAGCTTACATGATTCACTACCCGTTCCGAGCCTCACAAGCAATGAACTTACATTTGCTGTAGAAGAAACCATGATGGACTCCGCTGTATCTAAAGACACACAGAAAAAAGTTGGAAACTTTTTAAAAGAACACATGACAGACCTTAATAGTTTACAAGAACGCAACAAAGGAAATTTCGTCGAAAAACATTTCTTCTCAGCTTAACGTCGAGCTTTGAACACTCGGTCCCAGAAAGCTACATAGCAGTAGAATAAACAGCAGTTTCCCATAGTCCTTTTAGCTTGCGTTTTGTTATACCTTCCAACACAAAAACAAAACGAATAAACATAAAACATTTTTTGCTTAGCGCGACTGGCACATAGATTTCCTGCGGTTTCGAGGTACACGACTTGATCACTGTGAGGTTTTTTTTTATCGCTCTATGGATTATGAAACACATGATACCTAATCGTATAATCAGAAAATGGGCTTGAGTTAACAAGTGCGCATAATTTATGAAAAGAAAAAACACAAATTTCCTTTAGAACAGCACATGACCCACGCTACTGGTAACTTTGGTTTTATATTCTTCAGCTTTCTGATTGGCTAAAAAACCTCGCGACACTTTCTTAACCAATCAGAATTACAACCACAACAAATTTCGATTTGTTCTCTGGCGTTTCCCGTGCTTGGCGTCAGCCGAGTCCTGATTGGTTCATGTGAACCTCGACGCGTATCGTGATTGGTCAAAGTAATTACTCTGAATTCTGTTACACGCCACTCCACTCCCTCGATGAAGAACAAGCAAGTAATTTTTTTTTTGCTCTCACCATAAAAATCATTGGTCCTGAAAGTAGGTAATGATGCTGTTGGACCCAAAGCTCTCCTGTGAGGGGGTGGGGTTGGAACATCTTCAACATCACTATAAGCGTGATCGTCGGAGTCATCCTCATCAGTTCGTTGTATTCTAAGTGACTGGCCCTTTCCAACTGGCTAAGAGAAATAACATTTAATAGCTTATTTTTTAACTGTGATTGGCTGAATAGGCCCTTGCGAAAAGTACCATAATATTCTCAAAATTGTCGTTTGGGTAGTGCGTCATGTAAACCTTACTTTTGCATTACCTTTTGTGCATGATTTGCATGTGCAACGCGGGTCAGTTGACCGAAAATTTGCATACTGAAGCGTAATTGCGCGCAAACGCTCAACGTTGGCCAAAGTATACTTTACTGCTTTTGTGTTTTTATACGTTCAGGAGTTCAGCAACGAGAGAAGTGAGTTGGAAGGTCTCTTTAATTAATCACAGATAACGCTACAGGTTCTAGTGTAAGCCTTCTATACGTACTCTGAATCCTGTTTTTCAAAACCAGCTATTGCACGTGCAGTTCGTGCAAAGAGCGTCAAGTCTACATGAGGCTCTATCCAAGCGTCAATTTGAGAATATTATGGTATTTAGTCAGGACTTCCTTAGGCGATTCTTCCCAATATTGCTTTTTTATTCCTCTTTCCCCTTTCAAGACCCTAAAGCGGAGGCTGTTAGCTGAAAAAAAAAAAGAAGTCGTTCGCGTTGGTTATATCTCAGCGCCAATTTGCTCTAACCAGTTGAATTTTGGCAAATAAGCAGTTTTCATCTTGTTCTTTTCGATTACTCCACCCAAATCCAATAACTTCTTAAATTTCAGTTTTGCGACGTCATCGCTTCTATACTTTATTTATGACATTACACCTGTACAAGGAATACTTACTACTTCGCCGCGGCAGTAAGGTACATTATCCCTACACTTATGATGTACACTCATTTTACAGGCTTTGCACCGAACACCTTGCCGTCTTAACCCTGTTAGTGAAACAAAAATATGTCGACGGGTTCAGACCCACCACATATCGATATAGGTTCCACGTTTTCTTGCCGACTGAATAATTTCTTCATAATACCTGCCACATCAGCCCACCAATCTGCAAAATTTTAGCGGGTGTGTAGAAATAGTTTTTTTTTTTATTATTTGTTAAATAATTCTTTGTTCTGAGCGTTAGTTTTAAAGACATAAGATTGTCATTAGCGTTGGAGCGTCCGTTAGAGTGGAGAAACCTGGTTGCAATTTCGTACCCGGATCTTTTGTTGACGAAAGTGATATCTCGGTACGAGATTAGCCTGGGTGGACTGTGAAGAACAATAGAGTGATGTTACTTGAACCGTGAATACTACGCACTATTATGCACTAATTCTATTGTCTTCTTTTGTTTACCTCTCGTTATTTTACACTATTTGTTAGTATCTGTTTCACGGTTCAAGCAAAATCACTCTAAAGTATGTTAGAGACTTTGGTGCTAAAACCATTTATGTACCTGTGATCAATTAATAAAATAAGAGGGAAAAAATGAGAGAGAAACGCCCAGTCTAGCCTTTGGGATACGTGAATTTCACCAAAGTTATTTGTAGACCGATTAAACGCTTGAATTAATCGGAAGTTGGTTTCCGGAGAGGTACGCAAACTTTTTTTCAGTGTTGTCAAGAGAGAATTCAACAGTCGCCATTACAATATTATGCATTTTTTGCTTTGAATCTGTCGCGCTTGGACTTGATGACGTTTCACAGCCATTAAAGTTTGCGAACGTCTACGATCAGCATTAGATCCCATCGGCCATAGCCCCTTTCTCCCCTTATGAAATTTACACCAGGTAGAACTGTTTTCTGCTATTATATCACACTTAGATGATATTTCAAGCTGGAAATGTTCATGAAAGTGCAAGTCTCTTCAATTTAAAAGAAAAAATTTTGATGCCTAACTAACCCTAACCCTAACCCTAACCCTGATCAACCCCAACCCAAAAAAAGAACTAACCAGTTTCGAAACAGTAAAGGCAGTACTTAACCCTAATCTGTAAAAGGCAGTGCTTAGCCCTAAGTAATAAAGGGGAAAACTACGTTGCGTAAATAAGACGAGGTGTCCAAAGGGACTATGGTCGATGGGATCTAATGATAACCGTCCCAGGAAGTACACTTCCGTTTAATTAGTTCTTTTATTCTCTCTTAAATAAAACTTTTACAAGTGCAATTTACAAGTGTAGCTGTTGTTTTCAGACTCTATAACAATGACTGACTTGTAAACTACACTTGTAAAAGTTTTATTAAATTGACCGCTGATTTACTTACCTTTTATAAGACCTTTGCAGTAGAAGCAGAATTTCGGTTTCTTAAAAGTGTGGTCCTCGAACTCATGCTGTCCAGCTTTCCTTATTTTCTTTCCCTTGACATGAACGCTCTGTCTTTTGTCAACTGTGCCTGTTACAGAACTATCATCATCACTGATTGTTTCATCTTGAAGATCATCCTCTGTAACGTGTAGTCTGTTAAGCACATCTCCAGTAAACAATTTAGTCTACAACAAACATAAAAGTGTCATAACAAAAGCAACATCTCCGAAAAATCTTAAGATAGCTGATAACGTCCAAGTTCAAAAACCAACGTTAGTAAGTACAATCTCTCCCTTCATGCAGTGTATACTCCTTCAGAGAACAAACGGTTGTAATTTTTCACCTTTGTCGTTTGTAATCCAGGTTTATCTCCACCATTCTAAACTTTCCTTTATACCGGCTGTATAGTTTGTCACTACATGTCAAGATTACCAACTTCGTAAATTCACAGTTTAGGAACCGCTTCTTTAGCTTTTTTTTGTTTGAAGATGATGCAAAAAACCTTTTCAAAAGGCCCTCAAAAATAGGGCAAAAATTCGCGAGACAGTAAAATTACTTATTTCACTCCTAAAAAATCATCAAAATAAACGCAAAACTTTGCTAAAGTAGGAACCAAACAAATGAGTTTGAGCCCAGAAAACAAAAAGAGCTTCTTTCCTGCCTACCTGGTCTTTAGCGACACAGCAAAACCATTCTTTCACTCTAAGATCGTTTCTTTGCCTCAGTAAATCTTGTTCAACTTCTCCAGCATTTCCATAGGACGGATTTTGTAAGTAACTAAAAAAGTGAAGCAACCGGTAAAACCCCAATATGAAGTATTTAGTTTTTTCTCATTTCGTTAACAGATCTCTTCAACAAAATAACTATTCGCTGTCTACTGTAACGCGTTGGTGGAGTTTCGCGGAGGAACTCCGGGGTACATGTTTCCTGGGCAAGACATTTTGTGTTAGGCATCAAGACCAACTAGCTTTTGCTCCCTGCTGGTACTACAGATGACATGGATTAGCTTGGCAGAATAATTTTAAGCTTGAAAATTGTGTTTGGTTTGGACGCTGCTTTCTTCGGGTTTTTGGGACAAGTATCTGGAACCAATGACAGAGGCCAAGTCAAAAGACACTGCGCATTTGCCTTATAGGCAACATTGCCCTTTTGGATCATAATAAAAAACACATTTCAGAGATAATTTTGACGCACAGTACATCGATGAAAAAGGAAACTGGGCATTAAGCTCAATAAAACCGAAAACAGGTGCAAGTCAACGATCTGCAACGTTCAAACACGTTATGGGCAAAAGTCACTATTACATAATTGTCCATGAACACCACCTCCAGTAACGCAAGATCCGCGCGAGGATAAGGAAGTACGATTATGGGGGCTACCCGCCCCCTCCATCTTCGAAGCAATTTTGCAACCTCATAATCGAAAGGAGGCTGCAAATCAGTTGGCTTCTGTTATCGAGCTGTAAAATTTTTGTCTTGGAATTTTCTTTTTTTTGGTGGGGGTGGGGGGGAGGGGGGCAAATTGATTACCAGTAGGTATAATACAGTCGGCCACACAGCCATAAAGCAAAAAAAAAAACACCCCGCGCATAACACGCAGGCGATAAAATTAGTTATATAGAGCTGCTGACTGCTGATATACCCTGTCCAAAACTTACAGAGCATCAACTAATGTATCCTTACCTTTCTTGTAACTGTTTCAATGATTTCACCGCCTCTTGTTCCTTTTTAATTGAAGTGTCAAAGTTTCGTAACTAAAGCAAAAAATTATCATGATTGAGACTTAATAAAATAGCCTGAATAGCCTGTTCGCGACGTTCAGATAGTGGAGAATGGCCGTATTTTGCAGTCACCACTCACTTAAAATCTCACGCTCTTCCGTTTGTTTTTTTCCACAAATGCATAGCCTATTAACACACCCCCTATTTTGTCGAGTGCGCATATGAAAATAGAAACCGCGGAAGATTTATTGACCGCAAGCGCGATGGGGTGGCGCTCGTTCTCGACCTCCACGCTCGCTTTCGCGCGCTCACTTCACTCACGCGCTCACCAAATTGTCAAAAAAGGAAAAACGTCTAGAGTACAGGCTACAATGCTAAGGTAAATAAATAACACTAAAAATGTCTCCTAGCCTGGGAAACTGCTTATTTTAGTTATTTATCAATAAAGCAGTAACCTGCATTTGTGACCTGTGCTTTATGGCTGCATGTAGTTTGGTCACTATTCAGCAAATTGCAAGGGGCCAGGAATATCAAGTACTAATACCTTTTTTTGAAGAGCAATGTACTTTCTCTTAAGAACAGGTTCTGTGACATCCACCAAAAACAGCTTGTTCTCTACTAAATTCTGTAAAATGAGAACCAAAATCCATGAAAAAAAACATCTCCCACAAGCTATTACCTGGGCACTTAAGCAACCATGACAGTGACGGCGATGAAACTGACCTCGCTTAAAAATACCGTTCACGCTGTTTTAAACTTTACCGCTCTTGTTCCATTTCGTTTAATTTGTTAAATATTGTTCTTTTTTCTGAAGTTGAATTCTCAGGCAGAAGCTGAGTTCAAGAAAAAAAGGAAAATGGTCATTTGTCTTGTGTTTAAATAAAGATTTTTCATGTTGTAGTCTCGCAACGATGGAAAACAAATGTTGTTGTTTCGTTTTCGATTGAGTGTCGTAAAACCAAAACCAAAGTAATCACAACGGCCAATTAGAACAAACGAAAACATCAGAGGGAGCCAATGAGAAATCGAAGTAAACGCATGTAACCAGTTTTCTAGACCACTCACAGAGCACAGTAAAGCAAAACCAATGCAATCCCGGATTTCTTTCGACACTCAATTGAAAATTACTCTATAAACCAATCACTTTTTTGCCATTTTCGGTGTCGTCGCGTCGCCGTTGTCGTTGATTAACCTTCCTAATATTATAAGCTTTACATTTGCCTTCACAGCTAAAGGGACTGTTTAATTGTTCTATGGTAGTGGGGATGGGGGGAATTGGGAAGTTCATCAGAAAACCGTATCCCCCTCCACTTCTTTTCCTTCCTATTTCACATGGCACTCTTTTCACTTTTTCTCTGAAAGACCCCATCTGTTTTCAAACCACAGTATCAGGGATAAAATACAACTTAAGGGGACATCTGCAAATATTAAAACGTTGAATTTCTAGTTTTCTACAGAAAGAGCATCGTACTGTTTGAAGCAAATCAAAAGAGCAATAATAATAAATTTGTAATGTAGGAGTGTTAACTGTTAACGGAATTCCGGGTAGGCAAAGGGAGCTTCTAACAAAAGTAAACAGATCAAGTTAGGTTTCTGGGAAACTGCCCACCTACCCCTCCCCTAAGAGATCATTTTGCCCTAAGTGAGAAGTGAGTGTTAATGTGAGCTTAGGGGAGGGGTAGGTGGGCAGTTTCCCAGGAACCTAACTACTGTAAACTGCCCCTTCATGGTAATGAGCCCATCTACCAGTAAACAAAAATCTGCCAGTAAACAAAAAATCCCCCCTCCCCACACCATCCTCTAGCTGGTATTGAACTGAATTTGATGTATCATGACGTTTTGATGCTTAATTAAAACCAATAAATGTATTTTGATCAGCACCGCGGTAGCATGTTTCGAGGCACTTATTCTATTGCAGTTATTATTAAACCCCTTCAGATCTAAGCCCCTCTGTTTATAAGCCCTCCTAAAACCCCAGCAAAGATGTTCAAGCCCAGGGTTTATAAGCCACAGTTTTCGAGATCTACACCATGCTTTTCAGTCAACTTAAAAGAAGGAAACACAAACTACATGTACATACCAATGATTGACTCTCCTCTGGTTTGCTAAAGCTTTTAACTGGTGGTGTATACATCCCAGGGTTATTTGCTTGAACAAAAGTTGAGATATCCACTCTGCTATCCATCATCTGAAACATGTGTTCTATACTCTCCAATCTTTGCACACTTTCAACTATCTGCAGAGAAGAATTTCAACAAAGTTATTCAACATGTTTAACAACAGACTGCAAACAGTGCATGCCGTAAATGGCTCAGTCTGGAGGTGAATGTAGCACAATGTTTCAATAGTTGTTCCCAGTGTTCTGATGGTGGGGATGGTACAAAATAAAATAATAAGCAGGAAGAACACGATAGAGTGATGGGCTAGGGAGAGAAGACAAACACCATTTTGCACCTCTCTCTAATTTCTGAACACCTGCAAGAGGCTAATGTGTCAACGAAGTGTGAGGAATTCTTCAGCAAGCTCCCTCCCCCATGCCTCCCCTCTCTTGTTTGTTTGTTTTTTTTTTACACTGATATTATTTTCAGTGAAGGTTGCCTGTGTCCTTGTGTGAGGCATCATGGCTGGGTTACAGTTACAGGGTTGGGTCAGCCATGGTGGAATTATTCACTCAAGAGATGGCAATGTAGGCATTTACAGTGGGTGTATTAAGTATTAAAAAAATTATTACATTGTCTTTCTCAATTTTGGAGAAATCACTAACAGCAATCTTTAATGACTCAGAGACATCTTCCTGAACAAGTTGTAGGTCCTGTAAGAGACAAAGGAAAAAGTTATAATTATTTGAATACTGTACCTTAAAGAGTATTGAATCCCCAGTAGTAATGACCCTCCCCCACCCCCCAAAAAATGAAATGTGATAATTTATGTAAACTACTACATTAATTTTAAAAGACCTAAGATACATAGAATTAATGTTATGAGCCCCCACCCTTGATAAAAGGGAACCCCATGATTAACTGTATTCCTTTTTCTTTGTTATTGCTAAGAATATACATTCGTTCTTTTTATTCCATGCTGGGGCTTCATCGTAACAATTATACATAATTATAGCATTACAGACTTTTAATTAAAGTGAGTATCATGACACTAATAATATTACTAGCCTGAATTTCAGGCATTACTTCAAGTTGCTTACTCCCTCAGTAACCTCTGAACTGACCAGCCATTAATGCCCTCCAGTGACGTTTGGGTAGTGATTTTAATTGGTTGATTGTCCAAACATTTGCATAATTATGCATAATTATTATCTTTACCATAACCAGCAACTATGACTTGTTAAATTGAACTATGAATAAAAAATCAGTGCATAGAGTCACGACCAGTAAATTTTTCATTTAGATCTGCTTTGTGGTTTCAGGCTTGCGGTGATTTTGATCATGCAAGGCATCAGTGATTGATTTTGGAGAGATTTATAATAAAAATCATTAGAGCTTCCTGTCATTTCCACTGTCAACTGTAATGATTCTGTTTAATACTTTTTCTTTCTTTTATTTCTTGTCTTTTTTTTCCTTCTTCATTAAGGACTAAAAAGCTCATTTTCAATTCTAAAGCAATTGTTGTGGTTTTGAAGTGTCCTGTGTGTGTAAGTTAATTTCTTTCATTGCGTGACCGCGATCAAGTTTGATTATTGAATTACAACAGATTCATTCAGAGTACTGTATGCAGTTGACAGTTCGAACATTAAACATGAATTACGATTTAAGAGTAGAGCAATTCTGAACCATTTGCGCATTTCTGGAGGATATTTCTTTGTCTGCCAGTTGGAAATTGTGTCTTACTTTTCGCATGAATTAAAGCAAAGGAGTAATGACATCACTGGAAGACATTAACAGCTGGTTGACCAGACGTTACTTACAGAGGGAGTAAGCAACTCGAAGTAATGTCTGAAATTCAGCCACAACACTATCAACACAATCAATCGAATGAAACTATTTTCGAACAGTTAAGGAGCTCTTGAAGGTACAAATGTATGGAAGAACTACTTGGGTAGGAGAATAATGTACCTTACATGTATGTACTAGAGTTAAAGTTATAATAATTTATATTATTGTCGCTTACATCAAGCATTTCTGGGAGTGTCGTAGAGTAGAACACTCGGTTCATGCTATTCACTGTATTTAGCTGCAGTACATAGGCATTGTGGGTATTGCGACAAAGAGTTTGAACATGTTCTTGCTACAAAAAATAACAGCAATAAAGTTAGAAAAAGAGGCAAGAAGCGCATGTAGGCTTTTAGTAATAAAAAGGACTCGAATTCACATTTAAACCAGAACATAATGTTATGGTGGTCAAAGGAGGACTGGAACACAGAACCTCTAGATTGTACTGACAACTCAGCTACACTGTGAGGATTGGCATTAAAAGTAATCTTAAAACATGACAACTTTTAAGTAGAAGAAGACCATTAAAAATTCGTTTACCTTGCCAGCTTCTGCTCCTGTGCTTTGCAATTTTGCAAGTTTAGTGCAAGCTTCTGAGTATTCTTTATGGCACTGAATTTCATGAACAAAGAAATTAAAATATTGTCAGGATTACGAAATAATTAATTGGTGGAAACGTAATCATCACCTATTTGTTTAGGGTGTCCCGGCTGAAATCCCACCCTGGACACTACTGTAGCTGGGTTCTTGTTAGCCCGGCTACAAATGCTCCGTTCCACAAATAATAGTGCGACAGAGGATTTATGCAGTTAGTAGATAGGAAATTGGACAGCTAGGAAGTTCTTTCGTTCTATATATTTTCATTTATTTCCTATGAAAGTAGCCATGCACAAGTCACTGACTCACAGTAGCCAAGGGGTAATCCCTGGCCACTGGCCATTAGTGACAGACCTGAATCGAAACAACCAGGAAGTAAAGTTTACATTGTACCTTCTTCCAGCTCAGTGTGATTTTTAGTATAAATGATTATTTTAAGAATAGTTATTTCTGTCCTTTATTTATTAACTTAAGGGCCACAAGCATGTTTTAAAACTACTACTACATCACCCATAAATTGCACCATCCCAGCCTGTAATTAAAAATCATTCAATATTTGTTCAACCTTTTGAAGTACATCATCAGCCTTCTCAATCTGATTTTCACCACTCTCTCTAAATGAAAAAATCTGCAAAATAGCAAAAAAAGTCAATGCTCATAATTTGTGCTATGCTTCACATAAATACTGCAGACCAGTTATTTAAACCATACCGGCTGTATAAACATGTAATCACAGCTAGTACAGAAAACACAGAATTACAAGTTTTTCTATACCTTTTTTGTGACTGATTTCTTTTTTATAACCTCCTCAAAAACTGCTGTGTTGACCTGTCTTGCAAGACTGGATGATACTTTTAACATGTCCTGAATAGATAAAACACACAAAGCAGGGAAGGTTTTTAATAATAAACAATAATTCAACAAAGTAGAGGAGAATAGTACTTGAATAATCATCTCTAAGCTATCCAATCAGTGTGCAAGAAAAGCACTGTTCACTTGTAATTGTGTGGTATAAAAGCAGATTATTGTCACTTGCTAGAAACTCACAACCCCTTATGAGTTTCTGCACTCACTCTGAGGGACTTCAAATGCCATCTTTTAGAACAAAGAAGTTAAACATAAAGATTAATGTACACATGTTTGGAAAAGGTTTTAGTGCATACAAACAAGAGTAAAAATACTGCTGGTTTCAGGCAAGATCATAAATGGGAAAATGTTTTTCAGTAACCAAATGGCAGCTCTTGAAAGTTACAAAATGCACTTTTCAATATCTTCATCAAACATTCCTTCTTGTACTTGCACATCACTGTATAACCGCATTTAACCTTAAAAACACATGACACATTAAAAAATAATGCCTTTGTACAGAGGCAGGTACAAAGGTCGGACCGAATCAACTTGGACCGCCAGTCCAGGTCGGATCAACTCAGATCGACTTGGACCAACTCGGATCGAATAAAATTGGACTCGGATAAACTCGGAGCAATCAAAAAAATTAAATTAAATCAGCAAAACTGAAAGTTTAACCCAGTTGTAGGGTAAAAAAGGCCAGATCATCCTTTTTTTTTCTCCGTGACTTTCAGGCGCCATTTTGTTTTACTAGTGCCAGTTCCTTTCGGATCATGTTATAAACTCATGGTTGTGGTTGCGTTACACGATGCGCTCTGCTTCACAGATATGGATGACCTCGAGGAAGGTAAAATCTCGACCATGTTTCTCAATGAATTTGCTTCCTTCTGAGAAAATGATAGTTTCAGTCGCCTAGAATATATATTTGCTTATTTTTTTATTTTATTGCAGCTTTTTGTCACAAAGCAAAGAAGTTGAGGTGGGCGTGATCATAAGTTATGTGCATAATTTTTGATTAATAAGTGTACTGAATTATTTATGAGAAAAGCATCAAAACCCTGGTCAGTTAATCGCATTTAGATAGTTACTGAAGAGTGTTCTCATTCCTGTTTTTTTTTTTCTGCAGGACTTCTGAAACTTAATTTTAATGATACACTAGTGAGCAGCATACATACATTTCCAGTGAACATTTTCAACTTGGAAGGAGGAGAAACCATGCTCGCCCGGGACAAAGGAAATTTCCATGCCCCGGGTGAGAATCAAACTCGCGACCCTCTGGTTCAGTGGTTAGAACGTCCGATAAACATGTAGTATTCAGAGGGTCATGAGTTCAATTCTCGCCCGGGGTACAAAAATTTTCGTTGTCCCGGGCAAGCATGATTTCTCCTCCTTCCAAGTTGAAAATGTTCACTGGAAGTGTATGTGTACTGCTCACTAGTGTATCATTAAAATTAATAAAAATAAAAATAAAATTAATTTACGCAACCACGAGTTCGTGAGAAAAAAACAAAATGGCGGGTGAAAGTTAAGTGATACCGACTGATTTTTTTTTTTTTTTATATAATCCGAGTTGTTTTTTTTTTATGATCCGAGTTGATCCGAGTCCAATTTTATTTTATTTTTATTTTTTTATTCAATCCGAGTTGGTCCGAGTCGATCCGACCCGGACTGGCGGTCCGAGTTGATCCGGTCCGACTTTTGTACCTGCCTTTTGTACAGTCTACAAGTACCTGAGCCTGTTTTTCATACTCCCCAAGAAGTGCTTCCCAGCAACTGAAAGCACTGCTTAAAGCATTTCTGTGAAAAAATATACAATCATATGGATATTCTCTTGAGAAATAGTCAACAAGACATACAACAGAAAAGTGCATTTAGCACACCATTATAACTTTTATAACCAGATGCTAAAAATAAATATTTCATAAAAATAATATTTTTCATTGAAAGTATATTTCTCCATTTCTGAATGGCTGAAAACCCCCAGCTAATTCTTCATACCCAGCTATTGATGACTTAATTTGGAAGATCTATATCTACTCATATCAATACAAGGATAATATTGATGCAATTATAAATTAATATTGATGAAAGAGGGACGGCTTAGCTGTTTGGTAATCAGAGCTGGAGAAAATAAGCTTAACTGTTAAAAAGCTGCAAAGCAAGATTACTTCCGTGGAAGTAGATGTCATATCAGTCAAAGATAAACAGGAAAAGCTCGAAGGAAAATTTACACATATGGAAACCAACTCCCAATTTGTCGACAGCGAACTCGACCGACTTCAATCAACTCTCGACGAGCGTAAGAAGGAACTAGGTGAATGCCGAAAGAAAATCCTGTATTTAGAGGCCTATAGCCGACGCGAAAATCTAAAATTCGAAGGAATTCCAGAAGTTTCCCAAAACGCTGAAGAAGGGAAAACTGCAAACGAAGATACCAAAGGCGTTCTTGTGAACTTTATAAAAATACGCTTGGAGTTGAGAACGCCGAACATATTGAATTCAGAGGGTCCACAGGCTAGGCAAGCCAAAAGATGATACTGGTAACGACGGCCGCACGACGATTATCGCTCGGTTTCTACGATTTTCAGACAAGGAGCGTGTCTTCAAACAAGGGCGAAAGCTAAAGGGCACAAACTTCAAAATGTTTGAGGACATTCCAAAGGAACTACATCAACTGAGGAAAGCGCAGATGGAGAAATTAAAACAGGCAAGAAAAGAAGGTAGACGGGCCAACTTTAGCAAGTCTGAACCAGACAAACTTTACATCGATGGTAAATATATTAAATTCTGACTCTAAAAGAATCCTTTGAGTTTGAGCTTTATTCATTAGTTTGCCGAACAGCGATTACAATATTTTCTGGCGGTTATAAGTTTCTTTTCTTCTCAATATTATGTATGATTTTTAATTATTCGCTCTTTTTTGTATCAAAACAACATCAGATAAGATCATCATCCTTTTGTTAGATTTTTGCTCCATGGACACCTTTTATTTTGATTATATGTTTTTTTTTTTTTTTTTTTTGGAGGAGCTTTCTTCTGTGTAGGATCTAGGTTGTTAGTAGATGGATATTAATCTGGAACACGAGGTAGGTGTATTATCGTGTTTTTCCCTCTTGTTCCATTTTTGTGTAGTGTACATAAAAGGCAATAGAATCTATTATTCTAATATATATGTACTGATGAAATTTTTTCGTTAATTTCCTCTAATTTGAGGAACGGTCTATTCTTATCTAAATATTGCAAAAACAAGCGGAGCGCTCTTTAATCATATCTCATGTTTTCTGCTGCAATCACAGTTTTACTGGTATTTTACTACTACTGAAATGTGCTATGCTAGCACGTGCAAATTAGTTTCCTTAAATGTAAGGGGCATTGGAAATTTTAAGAAAAGGAGAACGATATTTACTTGGTGTCGAAAAGCAAAAAGCAGATTTCATCTTCTTACAAGAAACCCACTCAAAAATGGACTCAGAGACGTGTTGGAGAAATGAATGGGGGAGTGACATTATTATGGCCCACGGACCTCCAATTCACGCTGGGTGGCAATTCTTGTTAAAAAGGATGTTGATTGCACAATTCACTCAAAAGTGTTGGACCCCTCAGGACAATATGTTATAATAAAAGCAGAATTTAATGACAAAATGTATGTTCTAATCAACATCTACGCTCCGAATAAAGATTCGAATATTGTGAGCTTTTTTCAACAATCTACTTCTGATTTTGCGAAATAATAATTTTGATGAAGAAGAAAACATTATTATGGGAGGGGATTTCAACTGCCCTCTTAATCCACTTATGGATAAGAAAGGAGGCCAATTGAGTCCAAGAAAATCTGTTGTATCAACCATTAGCAACCTACTAGAAGAGTTTGATCTCGCCGATATATGGAGAGTTAAGAATCCTCAGAAAAAGAGCTTTACATGGAGTCAAAATTTGCCTCACGATCTTTTGTCGTTTAGACTATTGGCTGATCTCAAATTCTTTACATGATCTAGTTAAAGCAGCAGATATAATCCCGGCAATTAGAACAGACCATGCAGCTATTACTATTGAACTTGTATACAAATCTGATGACATCAAAGGTCCAGGTATCTGGAAAATGAATTGCTCCCTTTTAGATGATGAAGACTACGTTAATGGCATCACGGAGAGGATACCTATCTGGTTAGCTGAAGGTCGTAAGGACCTTTCGAACTGTCAAGTATTTGGGACTGGTTAAAATACAACATAAGAGCGCACACTATACAGTATTCCAAAAGAAAAGCTCGAGAAAGAAGTGAAAGAGAAAAGGAACTCCAAGAACAACTCGCTAATGCAAAGTGTGCTTTCGAAACAGATCCTAGTATTTTGAATGCAAATCTTCTTAACTGTGCTAAAGATATGCTCGAATTGTTTTATGAAGAAAAGGTTAAAGGAATAATTATTCGAGCGCGAGCCCGCTGGCACGAGCATGGCGAAAAAAAAGCACCAAATACTTTTTAAACCTAGAAAAAGAAATCATGTCAAAAACATATGAGAAAATTAAATATCAACGGCTCGTCTACCACGGATCCGTCAAAGATCTTGTCCGAACAACAACGTTTTTATCAAGAATTGTACTCGGTAAGAACATGAATAATGAAAATTTGCACGAAATTAAATCCTTTTTAAAAGATTTAAACATTCCTAAACTGTCAGAAGAACAAAAAAATGTCTTGTGAAGGTGAAATTACTCCAGAAGAATGCGCACTTATCTTGGATAGTTTCCAAAACAATAAAACTCCAGGGAACGATGGAATTCCCATCGAATTCTATAAAAATTTTGGCCTTTACTTTGTGAGCCTTTCATTCTCTGTGCTAACGAATGCTTCAAAAAGGTGAAATGTCGCGCTCTCAAAAGCAAGCAGTAATTACGCTCATCGAAAAGAAAGGAAAAGATCGATCCTTTCTGGAAAACTGGAGGCCGATATCTTTGGTAAATGTGGATGCGAAAATTATGGCTAAAGTTATAGCTGCCAGAATACAAAATGTTCTACCAAGCATCATCCATTACAATCAAACTGGATTTATAAAAGACCGCTATATCGGCGAAACAGTACGATCGATTTTTGACATAATGAACTTCACTGTTGAAGAAAACATTCCTGGTTTGTTGATCTTTATCGATTTTCAGAAGGCTTTCGATAGTTTAGAACGCAGCTTTTTACAAAGTTGTCTAGAATCTTTTAATTTTGGCCAGAGCTTTATTAGATGGGTTTCTTCTTTTTTTACAAAAATATACAAAGCTGTGTTATCAACAATGGCATAATCTCTGATTACTTTACAGTCGAACGAGGAGTTAGGCAAGGTGATCCTCTTTCTCCTTATCTCTTTGTAGTAGCTGTTGAAACCTTGGCTATCGCAATAAGACAAAATCCAATGATAAAAGGTATTACTATTGACAAGAAGGAAACAAAATTACTTCAATACGCAGATGACACAACTGTGGTTCTGTCAGACATCGACTCAGCCCAAACCCTTTTCAGGTTGTTAGACGATTTTAAGAGGATTTCAGGTTTAGCCGTTAATCCCTCAAAAACTGAAGCAATGTGGATCGGATCATTAAAGGAAAATAAATCAAAACCTTTTGGTATTAAATGGCCAAATGAACCAATTAAAGCTCTCGGAGTCTATTACACCTATGATCAAAAATTACTACACGAGAAAAATTTTATAGAAAGACTAGACAGCGTGAAAAAATTGGTACACATATGGTTCTGCGAGGTCTTTCCCTTTATGGAAAGGTTACTGTTATCAAATCGTTGATTGTTCCAAAATTTGTTTACGTGGCATCATTATTAACAATTCCAAAGTGGGCGGTTCAAGAATTGAACAGATTGATATTTAAATTCCTATGGAGAGGTGTTGACAAGGTCACACGTTTGTCAACAATAAATGACTACCAAAAAGTGGCTTGAAAATGATTGACCTAGAAACGATGGTCAAATCTTTAAGACTTGCCTGGCTAAAGAGAATCTTCAGCGAAAACGACAGCACATGGAAGAATTACTTGCGTTATCAACTTAAAAGTTTCGGGGCCTCTTTCTATTTCATTGTAACTACGATGTAAAAGACGTTCTAATCAAATCACCTTTTTACTCCGAGCTGCTTCAATGGTGGGCTGATTTTCGTGATGACTTTTCTACAGATAAAATGCGGTATAATATTATTTGGAATAATAAAGACATTAGGATAAATAATAAGCCAATTTTTTACAAAACATTTTTCGACAATGGTTTTCTTCTGGTTTCCGATCTTCGATTTGATTTAAGTATTGCAGAGTCACATAGTATCATTATAAGAAAGATTGAAAAACCAATTTCTTAGTATGGGCAGGTCTCAGATATGCTGTACCGTCCCACTTAAAAGCTAATCCTAGAACATCTGATCACACCTTTTTAACAATGCCACCCTCCGTGATAATTAAGAATAACGACTTTGATATTTTAAAGAAGAAATCAAAAGATTATTATTCATTGCTCATAAGTAAAAAGGCACAGCTTTCTAAAAATACCTCAGCTTTAAAACGGGATTTTAATCTGACGGAAGATCAGCTAGAAAAAGCATTTCTTTTACCGCACATCATATGTTCTGAATTCTATGTTAAGGCCTTTCAGTACAAGGTCCTTAACTCCATATTATATACTAACACTAAGTTATATAAAATAGGATATATTACCGATGATAAATGCTCCTTTTGTATGTATAAACCGGAAACCCTTATCCACCTTCTTTTTGACTGTGTATATGCAAAACTTTTCTGGAAGGATTTTGAATTATATTATTACTCGTTGTCAAATGAATTGATCAACCTTAGTCTACAGGATGTGCTATTAGGTATAATAGCCGTAAATGCCCTTTTACTGAACTACTTTCTACTAATAGCCAAACTATATATATGGGATTGCAGAAGATCACAAACTCGTCCAATTATTGCAGGGTTTAAGTTAAGGATTAATATTAAATTGAAACAGAAAAATATATTTGTACCAAAAATAGAACTTTAAGTGACTTTTATAAAAAATGGGCGATATTGTGCACATCGTAACGCTTTTATTATTATTAGTATTATTATTATTACAGTCTAGGCCGTTCAGTTCTCTTTACTTATTCTTCTAAATAAAAAGAAAAACACTTATACTTAATCTATATATAATCCTCTTATACTTTTCTGTTGCCACTGTGTTTATAGTGTTAGTATTGTAAATTATGTTAGTAATCACTTTAGTTTAAGTTATTAGTCGTCAATAATTGTAATTGTAACTTTCTTTTCTTCTTTCTATGTAAAAAAAAGTAATGAGTACGGTGTTGTAAGTAGTGTAAGCACTGTAACTTGTGTTAAGTAACATTTTGTAAGTAGTGCTTGTGTGTAAATAAATAAAAAAATTATTATAAAAAAAAAAAAACAAAAAAAAAAAAAAAAACAAAAAAAAGAAAGAGCTGGAGAAAATGGTGGAAGATTTCACAAATAATCAATAAAATCAATAAATAAATATATAAATGCACACTATTGTCTCAGAAACATAGCAAGAACAGACTTAAGAACCACTCGACAAATGACAACTGCTATGAAGAAAAACTGGCCGAGTAAACATCCCTTCTCCATCTCCATCTCCATATCATACTCACTTCAATCCAATAATTGCTTCATGTAAATAATGAAGGTAATGCAATTTAAAGGAGTTAACAGCAAAGCATGTCTGCCGTTACAGTGAACAGGGTAAAAAGGAAAAAAGGAATGTGCAGGTTCTAGCATTCCATTTTAGCCGGAAAACTGAGCATGTATACTAATTATATAGCACTTTGGTAAAATCTTTTCATTTCCCTCTATCTCTTCCTTCTCTTTTCTACTTTATTATCAGTATGATGCTTGCTGTATGGGAACTCTTATCTTATTACCAGAAATTGCCAGACACTGGAGCAGCCTCTACCTGGGAGTTGGCCTACCAAATGTGCATACTAGGCTTGTGATGTTTCAGGCATCTATCTTCCATTTAATTTATAATTAGCAATAGTCCCATTGTTAATCCAACATTTAAATGGCAGATATTATGGCAAGTGACTGAACCAGTAAAAGGTTACCAGGATTATACCATATTACTGTCTTGTATCTTTTGTTTGTGTTTACCTGTCTCTCTTCATCTCTGTATTCTTCTTTCTGAATGACTCTACAACAGAGAGAAGCTGATTTCCTAACTGCTCTTTCAGAGTTGCAACTTTGTGAGCAAATTCACCAACTAGAACAGACAAAGAAGCCACCATACAAATTAATTACTTAAACTAGTTATAGTTATTGCTAATAATAAGTGCCAACAAGCAAAGATTTTACCCATATGCGCATGCTGTTCACTTTGTTTAGAAATGTCTTTAACTTCAACTGATTGCAACAGTGCAAACTTAGAGCAGGGGTGAAAGGAGCACATGTACACCAACCTATGGCCTGGCCAGTACCTCACACATGTGCACAGCTGTTTCGCCCTTATTGGGGCTCATCGGTACAGTGTACTTGTAGCCGTCGGGTCAATGAACGGGGGAGGCAAATGCAACGCACTTCTTTGTTTGTTTGTTCTTTTTTCTTTGTTACCTTACAATACGTTACTATTGTTACATCGATTCAAGATTTCTTTCTGCGCCTGGAACAATCGCGCATGGCTCTATTAGGCTGAAGCCTTGCAGCCTCATGTCTTCGCAAGGCTGCTAGTTGGTAATAAATCAACAAGCATGTACAGATCCAGACTGAGGGAGAAAAATGTCAGGAAAACTGACAATAACATTTAGGAAGCTACTAATCTTTACATACACTAACTCTGTGCATACACAACTGTATGCACATTAACAAAGGCCCATTTTGAAAAAATTAGTCTTGATCTATACTTTAAACCTTCTTGGTTCGCTTTTGGAGAACCCAATCCTTAATCTACAGTTTTCAGAAGGTCTGTTTGTACTCTGGTGGTTTTGCAGTTCAACCCATTTCAGGGTCTAGTTTGTGTTTTTACACTCTTATTTTTGCGGCGCTACATACAGATACCAGTATTCTACGTAAAAAATTACAGAGCAGAGTTACAATATTGTTCCTCTTCTAACACAGTTTTGTTAATTACTACATACATTGTATTCATACATGTACTGTTACCAATAACTAAACTTTTATACTTCGTCCAGTGAGTCCTTCAAATCCAACTGTGCCCATTCCCTTAGGCAATTGCATGACACGTTAGTACTGGGGATAGGTGTTTGCCTATCTCGGAGCTATCACAAGCCTCTGCCATGCTCATGGTTCACAAACATGGAGGATACATTGTATATAATTATATACATGTTACAGGAGAGGATCACAAGTTTGTCACAGACTGGCTTGTCAGCCAAGGACTAGACAATATTAACCTCCTTTATCTAAAATTAGTGATACAAAATTATAAATCATCGATGTATAAATATTATACAATATTTGAGATTTCTTTAATTTATTTGAGATTTCTTAATTTGAGATTTTTAAAATTTACTTGAGATTGATTTATTTGAGATTTCTTTACTACACCTCAGTCTTTATTAACATGCATCCTACGTGATATTAACAGAGGTATTTGGTGGGAATACTAAGGGATACAGGCTTGATATAGGTGCAAGCTAAAAGGTCAATATCAGATTGAAATGTCCTGTCATTAAAAATCACGTATATCGTATGCTTCAATTTAGTCACCATAAATAGTAATTTATACTGCACCCGTTAAATACAAGTACATGCTATTTATTTCATGTGTCGATAAAAGTATCATTTGCTATAAAAAACCTAAGCCCAACTATAGAATAGAAACTGTTTTCATTTCACATCCACGCTAGCTGAATATTTTACGTGAAAATCCAGAAACCTAAATATCATTATTTTAACCAACTGCCTTTATTTATTTCAAAATCTAATCTATAGTCTTGCTTGAGCAAAGAAGTAAACAACATAACTATTCACCACATTTGCATAAAGCTTCAGATCAAGTAAGCTTATTACAAGCTAAAATTTACACGCTAACTAGCCTGCAACTAGTAGTGTTCAATGTTCACTTTTTACAGCTGACAAAGTGCAGAAACCTACCTGTTTTTAGAAGTTTAATAGCGCTGTGTGTGTTGGATTTGAGAACGTCGTTTAGATTTGGATGAGGTAAGTCCCTCAGGTATCCCTCTCTAACCGTGGTCATTTTCGACGGTGTGAACAACGGGCTAAACTTCGCCAACTTTCCTAACTCTTACGACCAGCGTATTTCAAATGAGCGTCCGCTTCCGATGTGATTTCCAAACAGAACCCGCAAATCGTTCTATTTCCGCTCAGTCTCTCATATAAATTTGGACATCATGACCAAATTTGGCAAAAAAATAGGTTCGAAAACAATGACGGGAAAATGGAAAAGTCGCCTGACAACAAAGTACTGTAAATATAGCGTTTTCTGTATTTTTGGTTGAGGACATATCTTTTTATGGCCCTAAAATCATTTTAATCTGACAATTTGATTAAATTCCCGTAGCGGAAGATGTTCGATTGACCTTTGGAGCTACTAGTGTGACACAACATGCATGATTTGTGAAGTATTGCGATGGACTTGGGCGAGAGAGGTTTTACAGTCGATGCAAGTTCATTTTTGGAATCACATATTGAATCGAAAACTGTGAGACTGTACAATTACCACGACATACCATATTTCCTTCGAGGCAATCCTTACGTAACATCTGGATACAGACCCTTCTAATCCATCAGGTTATGTTTTAAAAGGTAAGGTCGTCAAGGACTTATGATTGATTAATTTTTATAACAAAAATTATCCCTACAATCTGAAAAAATATGTTTGTATCCCCTCCACGAGCATTTGCCACTTTTTTGTTCGGAAAGCTCGAAGTGTCCGCAGTGGGACCAGTAGATTTGTGCAGAAACTGGACTGTGGATTATTAAAGACAAAAATGTTTGAGTCCCCACCTATCACCACCACCAGGGCTTAATGAAATGTGCCACTAAGCAGGTTGTATGACTCTAATTTTCCCCTATAAACCTTACTATTCATGGTCAAGTGTACGTCACCTTGAGCAAAGTTTGCCTGGAACAGGTTTGAAAATTCATCTTTTCATTGTGTGGAACTGATACAGAGACTCAGCATCACAGCCCGAGGGCAAGTTTAACCCTAGTTAGTTGTCAATCTTTGTTACACAGCACCAGTGCAGAGTGTTAAAACTTTCATAACACAGTAATACGGCCACACTTGGTCAAATACCACTTTATTTTTTTAGCTGAAATTTGCAGACCAGATTCCGGAAAATAATACCATCTCTGTGCTAGACTAATTAACCTTACATCACAGTTCAGATTCCCAGCATATGTGTTAATACATGTAACTGTTGTAGACAACAAAACTAGCTAGAGTCTTAGCGATTATAGTAATTTTGAAAAATTTGTTTTTGTCTTTCTTTCAGTCCGTTTGTGTTGTCCACTGAATCTATCAACATCTGGTCCCATTTGGTTGGATTTTTCTTCTTCATTTATCCTCTTCTTGCTGACAACTTGGTTAGAATTCCAGAAAACAATGGCACCTTCTCTGATCATGTTGCGCTGACCTTATTACTCATTGGTTTCATGGTAAGATAAATTTCATGTACTCTCTAAAATAACCTGAGAAAACAGCCAACATTTTGACGACACCACCAATATCATTTCCCTGGAAAAAATTAATGATGTCTGAAGATGATGCACAGAAATTCCATTTTGGTGAAGTGTCATCATTACAACTTCACGCCGATTTAAGAGTGTACCCCAAATTTTGGGGTTATCAAGTATTCATATACAGTCCGGAATATCCCTAAATTTAAGGACAGGGCCAGCTGGTCACGCGGCACTTTTCAACCAATGAGAAGACGCGCTTGTGTTTATCAACAAACAAATCAAAACATCGCCCCAGTGATCAAAAATTTTCAAAACAACGGACGGAGTCGGCGGACAGAATTAAAGATGAGCTTACAGTACTCGTCTAGGTTTCACATTTAATATTTCAAAGAAAACATTTCATGTAAGAGAATAAGAGCATTATTCATTGCAACGAATCATTGGGGTGTTCGAACTGATTCCAGACCGATCGCAGAGGTCGTGGCTTCACTGGCGTGGCTTGAAAAGAGAGTGTGAAAATTTTTTGAGATCGTACAAAACAGGATTGGTACTACCTATTAACTTCTACAGGACAAGAATCAAAGAACCAGTCATCATAACAAGAATTAAAAGTAGTTCGGATCAAATTTATTAATTTTTCTTGTTTGTTTTTTGGTGTTGTTTCGTGTTGACTTCACGCATCTGGTCGGCTTTCCTTGCTTGCTGTAGTACCTGCAATGTTTTAATTTTATCCCAGATAATCAGTGCATGTTCAATGAGTAGCGAAATGCATCATTTACACAGGAAATCTGCCTTCTTTCTTTGATTGTTTTTTAACGGTAGAGGAACATTTGGAGAATCCATGCAGCAACATTAAATCTTTCCAGATTTGTTGAATTTCAGAAACAAAGTGGTTAGTATCTACTTTGCGCTTACGATCTTCAATTTCATCCCCACAAATTTGGCAAAGTGAGGCGAGATGTTGGACGTGAATATCCATAAGACTAATAAAGTTGTTTTGGCCTTGAAAAAAAAGGCAAAGGCTCGTACTCATGCGAAAAAAAGTAATAACACGGCTCCGTGAGAAGCCCGGGAATGGAAAACGTACTTGTTTTGGCCCTCAGAATTCAAAAATTGTCTACCAAAATTCTTGGTTGTCTACCATCCCCACATTCAACATGATAAAAGTTAATCGATATGACAATCGAGGAAAAATATCTAGAACTTCCTAAAAAAATCTGTGAATCGAAAAAATAATAGATACTTGTTCACCTACCTTGAAAACCGACCAAAATCTCGCCCATACATCGCGTTGTTTAAAAGAAGAAATAAGCTGCAAAATGTGCTGAATATTTCACAAGAAACTTCCAGTGTGGCTTCCCGATACGCTGTCCACTAAAAAAAATTGTGTATGCGTCATGAAAAGTCTTAAAAATATGCCTGAGAGCCTCGGTGACTGATTCTGTCCGACTCCGTCCGCTGTTTTGAAAATTTTTGATCACTGTGGCGATGTTTTGATTTGTTTGTTGATAAACACAAGCGCGCCTTCTCATTGGTTGAAAAGTGTCGCGTGACCAGTTGGCCCTGTCCTTAAATTTAGGGATATTCCGGACTGATATATTCAGGCTATTGTTCTTGCCATTGTCGATTACCTTCCGAAGAATCCACGAGCGGAATTCCTTTAATTTAGGTGCGATATGTCTCTTTTGTTTCGAATTTTGTTGCTTGATTGACTTTTTAATCCCCATTGTTACCTGATGAGTATTAAATTTATCCATTAAAATACTCGGACTTGCCTGTTAAATTTGCTGCGGTCTGTGGGAACGCTTACAAGTCTTTTAAGTGTGGCGGACAACTCTGGTTGCATAACGTATTTTTGGTCACGCACCGTATTACAAACGAAACAAGCCTGATAAATTTGAAGTTGATTAAAGCTTATAAATACCTGTTCTCCTATGGTATTTTTTTTATCAAATACTCCCTTGCCTTGAAAATAATTTGGCGTTTAAAGAATTGCTGTGGAAGGTATTCATTCAGTATTATCAAAACCTACGCTCTGCAATCAAGAGCGAACAACTCTCTTCAAAATGTAAACAACGCAAGCGGTAAATGCATTTAATGGGATGACACAGATTTATCAGCGTGTAATTTCACTTTTTTGGACGTTTTCGCTTGCCTTTCAGTTTTTTTGTTGAAAAAAACCTTGCATTTCAGTTACAAGACTGCAGGGCCCGAAATAACCGCGTATTGTCAGTTCACCGATTTGCATGACAACTTGATTCGCAGAGCTAATCGAGTGAGACAGGAAATATCTAAAACTGTAATCGACAGATCAAAACTTGCGGAATTCATAATTCCTCGAAATAATTTCATAGAAACGTTTGTATAGTTTGATTGCTCTGGAGAAATGAATAACTGTTATGATTGAATGAATGGATAACTCTCGGCCGGCCGGATTTTATTAAGCGATAGGCGAGAAAAAATGCTTCAGTGGCTTGCTTTGTACTTTGAAACCTCGGCAAGAAAAAAAATCCAATCTTGGTCCACAGTGGTCGAAATTTCTCGTTCAAGATCTCTTTTTGAAGCTCTCAAAACTCTCCTTTTTGTAAAATACGTACCCAAGTCGAAAAAGTTTTGCGAAAGACTTAAATCCATAAACTTCTACGGCGATATGTGCGATAATTCTCTGCAGTTTTATTGACACATTTAGAACAAAAGGATACCTTTAAAACTTCGTGGCCCTGGGCAGCTTAATTAAGCCATTGTTCAATTCCTTTGAATTCGCTTCTGAGTCTTCCGCCATAAAATCTCACCTTCTTTGAACCGAGTAAAAACGAACACTCTCGAAGGGAAAGTCCGGAGGAATAAACTGAGCCTTCAGGGTACAAAATCCAGCGGTTATACCCATTTCCGAAATACACACTTAAATCGGCATGAAGTTGTAATGTTTCCCAGTGACAAGTCATCAGTGTGGAATTTCAGTGCTCACTCCTTAGACATCATTTCACAGGGAAACTGTTGGTGGTGTTGCAAAATGTTAGCTATTTTCTCAGCCTATGTCTAAAACCTGGGGCAGATCTAGGTTTTTAGCAGAGGGGGTTCGATGAAAGGGGGGTCTGGGGGCATCATCCCCCTAAAAATTTTGAAAATTCAAGTCCTCGGAAACACAATTTCCACCATTCTGAGACAAAGTCAGCGTGTTTTAATATCAAAATGGTATGTTGACTTATCTTATCTTCCTCTCCCTCCTTTGGCTCATCACAACCCTCTGTCTGTTTCATAATCTTAGATAGAGACAGAGGAACTTGCCCAGCCCATTATTTTTTGCTGCTGGGACAGTAGGTACCCCAGGTATAGCATTGCTAACATTTTTTTTCTCCATAGACTTCCTCATGTTATCACAGTGTGCTTGAAAACCACTGCTCAGATTGAAGTCGTTGTGGCCAATAAGGACAAAGCTTTGGAGGAATCTGAAGAACTTCGCCAGGATTTCTTTGAAGTTGTTGAAGCCATGGCAGTGCACTTGATGTAAAATCGCAAGCAAACAAATATTGGTAAAAACATCCCCATTCTAAAACACCATCATTATTATTACATTACATGAGTTTTGCATTGCACCTATGTGACTTGGAAGCTATTATTGTCTTAAAATGTGGAAGGAAAACATAAAATATACTATCTAAATGCCTTTTTTTTTCAGGTCAAGACCAAGTGTAAACAAGTTTAATTTTGGTTGACAAAGCCATTAATAGGGACAGTCTTAACATTGGTAAAATAATTTTCAATTTTCAATAATTTTCAACTATCAACGTGTATCTAGATATTTTTGAAAACAGAGTCTGTTTCACTGTTTTAGCCTTCTTTTGACACATAAACAGCATTTTTGGGCACTAAAATGCAGGTATTTGAAAGATTTTCGTAGTGAAAAAACTAACAGAACAACAGACAGTCAGTATTATTTTTGTGAAGGACAACAGATGAAATCCATCCACCACTATCTCCTATGCTTGCCCTAAGCTTTGTAAATTCTTTTATCACCGAAAGACACCAGGGGTAGGTACTATCTTAGATCAAATAACGGCAAACTTCTTAACATTCCACCATGCAAGTCTCTTTCAACGCTTGGTGATCGATCTTTTTATATGGCTGCCCCTAAATTATGGAACGATCTTCCCCTTTTTATTAGAAATATATCTTCAGTTAATGCTTTCAAGAAGGCTCTTAAACTCATTTATTTCAGAAGGCGTTTCACAGCTAATTTATTGTTTTTATTCTCTTTATTAATTTGTATATAGGATTTTAAGGAGTAATCTTTATTTTTAAATTGTTATTTTTACTAATTTTCAGGAACGATCTGTAAATAAGACTTTTGGAACATGTAATAGGATTTTAGGATTTTGTTGAGTCAATGTTATGCACAGATGAAAATTTCTTTCCCTGGATTGATATTTGCGCAATACAAATCAATAAATATTATTATTATTAAATTCTGTAGTGACCATAAGAAATTGACCATAAGAAATTGAACTTTTGCTGCGTAAAAGCTCCAACCCACTAGTGGTCTATTTTTCAATGAAAGTCTTGCTTTAAGTTGTTTTGTCTCGATATTTTTGACCTTGAACTTGTTGAATTTACTAAAACAATAGGCTAAAAACTCGTGTTATAGCCCATAAGCCGCAGCTTTCAAGCATGATTTTGAAAAAAAAAAAAAAAAATGCGCTTTTGTGAAAAAGGTTTTTGTTCGCGCATCAAAATGTTCAAAATAAACTTGATGAAATTTAATGTCTTATTTGCTTTTTAAATAAGTTAATTTGAAAATACCTTTTAAAAGGTTCTTTTAATCAATTTCCCATTTCCGAAAGACAACTTGGAACCCACAGTTGAAATTGGAACGATGGAACGAAAATAAAGCGCTGGAGAATGCTACAAAACGATTGCTTAGTAACCACGCGTAACGTTCGCTTTCGCATCAGCTGTGCGTGGATATCATGTTTATAAAGACGTATGGAAACCATCGATCGGGGAAAAGCTTGTTGCCTCAGGCTCGAGGAATAATTGTTACGCAGTAGTTACAGTTAATCCAAGTTTCCGTGGCAACCATGCACAATTGACTCAGAGCCCATTCAGGCTTGAGGAATAATTGTTAAGCAGTAGTTAGAGTTGATCCAAGTTTCCGTGGCAACCATGCACGATACATGTGCTTGGCTACAGTCCTGTGTGTATGGATGCAGCATGCCGTGGGAACTCCCATATGAATGGGGCAGGGATGCTTGTCGAAAATGTTGAATTATACCCCTAAACGAGACCAATCTGAGCGTGGCCCAACCTTTTTTGACCCCTAAAAAAACTTTGATTACATAAATCAAGTAAATAAAACGAATCGAAAGTATAATTTTTTATATGTCTTTGTGTGCAACCCTAAAAGAGATACCTCTGTGGCTAAATTGTTATCATCATTAATGACGTTTTGTCCAGAACAGCCTAAGTAAGACCAACAATTATCCGAAATTTACATCCCTAAGCGAGACGACGAGCATCCCCACCCCTTTCATATGGGAGTAGTCCCCCCCACCCCCGGGGCAGCATGACCAAGTGACTTAAGCCGGGCGCTGGATTTCAACTCTGTCGTCCCAGTTACAAATCTCGCTCAGGCCACAAGCAGGAGTTATTTTTGGTAGCCCTCCACTCCCCGCCCACCCCATCCTCAGGATAGTGACTTCCATAACTATGGTGGCATATTTCTTTACGCACAAACCTGAATGATAACTTAATGGATTATAGGATTGGCTCTCCACCCTGAAAACTCCAAAAAAGTCCAAAATCTGCACTTTCTACTCTTAAGAGAGACAAATAGCACCTCCGTCATTTTCATGTGGGAGTACCCCTTGGGAGGGTAACCCTGAGTTAAGTTCCTCTGACATGCTTGTAAATAGCTTAATGCTTTGCCTCCAACCTGCTGAGATTCTCACTTGTTTTCTTTCAGTTTTATTTTCTGTTCTTTTTTGCAAGCTACAATGTAATATAGTACTGGGTCATCACTAGTGTTCCTCTCCATAAAATCGTCAAGACCAAGTGCAGGCCTAGAGGCTTATAACGGTGGGAGGAGGGAGGTAAAAAAAAAAAAAAACATTTTCTAGCCTCCTTTTAAACCTTCCCCTTTTCCCTAAGTAGATTGATTCACATCCTCAGTACATCTGAAACCAAGATGGCCACCTGTAAAGGGTAGGTGCTTGATCCAGAGGATTTTATGGGAAAATGGGGGACTTTGGACAGTCTACCCCCTATGAAGTCAATCTTTTTTTAATGGCAATTCCCTTCCGTAGACAACCACGGGGAATGTACTTATTTATTTTCCAGACCTGACCCATTGATTTATGTTTGAATCATACGGTTGACTCCCGATAACTCGAACCTCGCGCTAACTCGAACCAAAATCGATTTCCTCTAGCTTTCCTTCATACATTTACTGCAATTTTACCCTCCATAACGCGAACCATGTTTTGAGTGCTTAAAATGTAGGGAAAAAACTGTACTGGCCTCCGAAACATTGGATTTTGAAGTCCCATTGACGTGTTTTAGACACAGTTTACTAGTGAAGGCTGATGTTGTTTGTCACAGATCCAGCGTGAAACAGCTTTACTTCTCAAAACAGTAAAACGCATGCTCTGTTTAGGCAATGTTTTCTTACTCTACGTTCTGATTTATAATCTAAAAGTATCTGTCAATTTCCACTTAACAAAACTGTTTTTTACCTTACTTCCAGCTATTTTCTTCGAGCTCCCGATAACTCGAACTTTTTTCGATTTCCCTTGAAGGTTCGAGTTATCGGGAGTCGACTGTATATAACATGTATCATATTTATAGTTCAAGTATCTTTGTTTTGAGTGCGCATTTTCCCCTTGTTTTTTATTTATTAGTTGTGCATCTCAAACGTTTGAATCTCAGAGTGAAACGGACTTTTTACCTTATGTTCATAGCCCAGCTGACTTTTTACCTTATGTTCAAAACCCCCAAAAAATCCTTCGATCATCCTTGTCACTTGAAATCTAGAGTACCCCCACTGGGGTTCATAGCTTCTCTCTCTCAATCCTCCGATCCGATAGAGTATGCCGGATCGAGTTACAGGGTTTACTAAAACAAGTGAAATGTTTTCTTGAGAGGGAGGCACGCGTCTGGTTTTAGCAGAGCAGGGTGTTGTTAATAAACAAACTAAATACGTGCGTTGTACCGTTCGCGATAGCCGAATTCGGTCAGAAATGTCTGGAAGCAGCATCCACACTAAGATATGAACCCTTAAACAGCTGCATCACTGTACACAACGTCTGAATCATGAAGATATTTAATGTAATGCTTCTAAACGCCTGTAGCCGTAATAGAAGACGAAAAAATTGTGAAGAATCAAATTGGCGGTCTCAAAGTGCCTTTGTCCGACCTTTAGCAATTAATAGTTCTCATTGGTTCTCATTGGTTCGTAAGCATCAACTCATAGTACCTTCAACCTTATTGGCTCTTGTAACAAACATCCGGAGATACAAAGCCACAACAACAACAACGAGCTTTATTTGCATGACCATACAAACACATACAGTATTGCAAAAGCTATGTTTAGGAATCAAAATTACAACACAGGGCAATTACGTTACTTTGATAATAATTTGTCACGAACATCAAAACAAGCTGAAATATATTTTATGAATTGTATATTGATAAAGTAATTAGAAGAGTTCATCAGTTCACTGATCAAACCTTTTAAAGGTAACTGGGTAATATTTGGAATCAGAGTCTTGACTTTGATACATAAGGTTTTCATGTTGTAAAACTAGTTATTTAGCCCGTGAAAAAATAATTCCCAAAACGTTATTTCACTATTTAAGGGAGATAGATATATTGGGTGAGCTATACCTTACACCTCTCAGTATTAATGATAGTCTCTATAAGCTGCACCTCACTGTTATTAGGGTCAAGGGCATTGTTTGGGTCCTTATCTGCCTGCGTAGCCGGCAGCTTTGCTGGAGAGGGGAAACGGAACAGAGCGCGGACAAGCAGTGAAGCCGCGTCGACAATGGGGGTGCTCGCAGCCCCACCGCCCGTTCGCGCGCACCTTCGCGAATTTGCCCTCATTTGTGCGCTCGCCAAACGAAACCTCCAGCTGCGCAGGGTATCTTCTGTATTCCAAGTGTCCCCCATTTTAGGCACACCTTGCACCTTTCTGGATGATTATTTATTACCCTCTATCTAATCTGGACCATTATTGCTAAGTACTTCGACGTATGACGCTGGGAAGGCTCCTTCCACGGAACCCCTTTGGCCGACGATCCAACCATTGCCTTCATTTCTGACCTGAACGATGATCTGAAATAGCAAACGACAACAAACTTATGTAAAAAAAACAATAATTAATCTTTTTTCTTGGGGCTTGAATTAAAGTACCTTCATTTTGGTATTACTTTTTGCGGTCCACAGTTCGCACCCCAATACCGCCGACATTGTGTCACAGGCGGCCTTTTTCGGGGAAGAAGTGCGCCCAGGGTCTTAAACCCTGGCCCTATTTAAGGATGAGACAAACGAAAGTTGATTCCCTATTTAAGGCCCAGACCTGAAAAATGACACCCAATTCAAGGGAAAAACAAAAACTAAGACTTAAATGGGAACACAAACCTTCATTGTCTCAAAAAACCATGTAATATCTCATACCAATCAGTATCTCGAACGTCTATAATTAACACATTCAAGAAAATTGCATACAGTGAAGTTTTCTATGAAATCGTTGATTTTTTCATGCTTAATATGTGCTCTAGACCTATATTTTGTTCAAAAATGGCTCAGAAAAGCAAAACTTGCTCTTGTTTGCTAGAACCGCAAAAAGTTGCTCCAAACGCCAAATGTTGCTAAAACGTTGCCAAGCACAATCGGCATACTTGTTTTAGCTTCATACGAGAACGTACGCAAGCGGGTACATATATACTATTACATGGTTAACCAAATGCCTCGCTTAAGTGGAAGGTGGGTGCCTGGCATACCCAGGGGCTTCCACTGTGGCCAGCCAGCCCCTAGCTAGAATATTACCCCATGGCTGGCAAGTCCCCGCAACGCAGTCATGGGCCCCTATTCCAGACACCCGTCACACTGATGAAACAGTGGAAGGAAGAAGAATAGGGATGGGAGGGGGGGAAGACGCTAAATGAATCGCTCCACAGACCACTGCACAAACGCCCGATGAAGAACTCGCAGATTCTAGCAGTGTACAAAGCTACCACGTACCATGTGACCCTGCACTTATGGTATTGACCGCTGGATGCCCGCTATGCACATGGGGCGCTTGATCGCTAAGCTTGTGGACCGCTTGACCGCTGAACTTGTAGACCGCTGAGCGTGTGGACCGCTTGACCGCTAAGCTCGTGGTGGTTAACTTAGTTAAATTACATTTAACCAAATTTAACCAACTGCCTCGCTTAAGTGGAAGGTGGGTGCCTGGGATACCCAGGGGCTTCCACTGTGGCCAGCCAGCCCCTAGATGGAATACTGCCTCCAAGGATGGAAAATCCCCGCAACCCAGCCATGAGCCCCCATTCCAAGCCGAAGGGACTCTCCGAGCTGACGCAGCCAGATCGGAGAGGGAAAGAGGGGCTCAGGGCTGGGGGAAGCCCTGGCCCCGAACTACCAAAGTCCCGAGGCACCCTACAAAGACAACTAGGAAAAAAGAAAGATACACAAGAAATACCTGTCAAGTGAGAAGGCTTGCTACTCCCACGATAGTACTGACGGGAGTGTTGATATAGATCTGATACGCATCGCTGGACAATCTGCCAAGTGTCTTGATGAGGTGATCTGGTAAGCCACAAGAGGCTGCTGAAGTAGCTGTACTGCTGCGAAAGGTATGACTGGTGTAGCAACCAGGGACCCCAGAAGCGGAGAAGATAGATTGAATACTGGATGTCAGCCATTGCGACGTAGAGGGGTGCCATGAGAGGGAAGGAAGAGTGGGTCAGGAGTTGAGCCACGGACGTGTAGATACTGGGTAAGGGCGCGTACAATAGATATAGATATAGATATAGATGTAGATATAGCAACCTTGGCGAAAGGGGTCCGTCTTAGAGCACTTAATATGAATCCTGAAGCAGCCTGGATTGACTAGGGAATCTGCTTGGACGTCGCTGACAGCAAGGTGGATGTCAGAATTGAAGGGGTAGTTGACAGTGAACTCAACAGCACGTAAGAAACCAAAAAACCCGAGACAGCAGGCAGCCCAAAGCATGGTATGGTTGTAGTCAGAGAAGTTCAAGGACTGGAAGATAATGTGCATCAGCTCGATTGTGATGGGTTGGTGCTGACGCCTATTTGAGCCTTCGTGACGTTTGATACCCAGCAACACACGCTGTAACCGAAGGCAACCAACCAGCGGAGAAGGAAGACCCTCTTCAAAGTGAAGAGACCGGATTGCTGAAAGGTAAACCTTTATGGATGAATGGTGGAGAGTATCAGCAAGATGACAGCAGAAACGGATGAGCTCGTCTTCACTGGCTGGAAGAGCTGATCCCAAAGCATCCTCGGAGACCCAGGGGCGGTCAGTCGGGCCGGGGGAAAAGGTGGGACAAAAGCTTTCAAGCACAGGCGGAAAAGCCCCTGGGTACCGACTCACCGGACCATTCCCAAACGGTCAAACGAATGCTGGCTCCTGATTGGGCACAAAAAATGCTTTGCATTGTTGTGCCCAATCGGCGAACAGCATCTCCTGAGTTCTTTTCGTGAGTTCGTACACGACGGCTATTGACTCGATCACGGCCTGTCTGGCTCATGCACCAGAGAAATGAATTAACGCAGTCAGGAATCTTTCAGTTTGATATAAACGCTACATTTCAAAATACTGGTAGTCTTTGCACTAGCGCCTAAATAAGCTAAGAAGTATTTCAAGACAAGTAAATTTTAAATTCTTCAAGTAAAAGAAAGCTTCACACACAACGTATCTTTGTTACTTCATGTTTTCCTACGTAACGTAATTAAGATTGATTGACATGCTTCGCCTTTCTCAAAGCTTGGAAACCGCAACTTCGCTAAGTCGGTTTTAAGGATGGTTTTCAAGTCACTTGAAACTTTCTTGAAACGTTTCAACTTTAAAGTTACTGGAGATTTTGCTTAGGCCTTCACACGCGCATTTTTGGTTAAGTAAAACTTAGCAGTTCTTAAGTCTTACTTAACAGCCTAATGTAAAGAAAACCAAAACACGAAAACTAAAGACGCTTTTCCAAAAATACAAGCTTGAGCTTACAACAGGTATTCACGCTTAGGGAGTTTAATATGCCACGACAGCTGACTACCACGGAAACGTCGCATGAAGAGTGAACTCACATTTTTTTCAGTCTCTATCGTGATTCTACTACTATGTAAACAGATAACGGCAAGCTACGATCATATCATGTACTCTAAAATGACAGCTTATAGAAAAAAAAACACAGCTGTGAGACTGCATTAACTGGCTTGGTGGAAGATTGGAGACTAGCCTTGGATAACAAACAGAAAGCACTTTTGTTATCGATGGACATGTCTAAGGCCTTTGACTCAGTTCTTCCCTCATTAACTGTGGCCAAACTTGGCGCTTACGGTTTTAATGACAAATCATTGCAATTAATGCGTTCATATTTTAAAGACCGGCTCAACAGGGTGAAAGTTGGCAAAGCTACCAGTGACCTGGTCCAACACTGTGGAACTTGTACCAAATTGATCTATCGTATCACATAAATGAGATTGCAAATATAAATATGTATGCTGATGACCATCAGATGTATATAGTTGGCAGCGATATGTCCATTATGTGTACTAATATGGAAAAGCAAGGAAACTCTGCCCTTAAATGGTATAAGGACAACTATTTACTGTCCAACCCAGAAAAACTTAACGCCATAGGGATTAAACAATCTAATGAAACTGAACAGATTAACAACAAGATCGGTGATCATGATCAAGCGATTAAGGCAACAGATAATATCAAGCTACTGGGTGTGAACTTCGACGAGAATCTAATTTTTAGCCAACATATTAGCGAATTATGCAAAAAGGCCAGTCAAAGGGAGGGCATTCTTGCCAGGTTAAGAAACTTAATTACTACAGAGACTAAACTATTACTTTATAAAACTGCTATCATGCCATATCTCACCTATTGTCATCTCACATGGCATTTCTGTAAGGCGTCGGATACAAGAAAGGTTGAAAGAATTCAAGAGCGGGCACTAAGGATAGTTTATAACTCACATTCAGAAACGTATATGAACTTATTAGATCGTGCTAAACTACCAAGCCTTCTTAATAGGAGATTACAAGACATAGTTATACTCATGTACAAGGTTAAATATAGGCTAGTTCCTGATTTCATTTGTGACATTTTCAGTACTAAGTCTTGTAAATATAATTTTAGAAACCACATTTTGATATTCCTAGATTTAATTCTGTATTGTATGGTAAACACTCTCTTAGATATCTTGGACCCTTTTTATGGAACAAGCTAGATAAAAACATCACTGAAACGAGCAGCCTATCTAGGTTTAAGTTTCATATTAGATGTAAGGATCTTACTGAACTGATAAATGGCAACAATTGCTCCCCGTGCGTAATTTGTACCTCGTAAGTTGTGCCCGTGTTCCTAGAATTGTTTTGATTATTTTAGAATATTGTAAATGTATATATAATATATATAAAATTATACTATACCTTTTTTATAGCTTTTTATTTCTTATCTTTTGTTTATCATATTATTCATGATTTATTTTATCTTTATGTTGTGTCCCCAATTAGCGTCAGCTAAATACATCGACACATGAATAAAGTTCATCATCATCATCACTTACTTTGTCAAACGCAAGCGAACTCTTCTGGAGATGAATTTCTATCAACCATATCCAAGTTCATAAAGAGAAAGAAAATTTGCTTGCTTGTTTACGTCCTTCACAAAACGTGAAATTAGGCATTTTTACGTGGTAGTTAGGCCTTTCCCGATTGCGCTGAGCAACTTTTGAGCACTTTTTTGAGTTTGGAGCACTATTTTGCAATTTGGGCACCCTGAAGCACTTTTTCGCACTTTGGGCAACATTTGAGCAATATTTCACATTTGGAGCAAATTTTGAAAAAAAAAAAAAAAACTGTGTCGCTCGCAACGAGAATCGTGTTCCAGGTCATAAATTTGAATAACTAAGGATGTTGTCAAGAATAAAAGACCGTTGTCATAGAAAGGCACGTGGACTTATCCTTACTGAGCGTGACAACAGAAGTGTCTGATTGGCTGATGCATCATGCGTCTGTCATCTCAAATTTCTAAATCATCTGATGCCTAGGCTTTGCGTTAGTACTGCTGAATTTATTTACAATTCGTAACGGGCTTTAGTTTTTTAAAAATATTATTGTTCTATATTCTATCAACCTTTCGTAACAACCTGTGGAATAACACTACACAAAATAGATTGTTAATTAGTTCAGTAAAAATTGACATATCTACGAAAAGCTTAGAGGTAACTGTTCACAACTTTTAGCACTTTTTGAGCACTATTTTGAGATTTTGAGCACTTTTTAGCCATTTTTGCCAGCACTTTTTTGGGATTTTACGAGCGCAATCGGGAATGGCCTAGTGGTAGTCGTGCAGTGACGGCAAAGAAATATACAAAAAAGCGCGATGCACGTACAAAGTTGTTGTTTTGCCTTGTCAAGCTATTGCTTTTTTTACTTTCTCGTCGCCGCTTCATCTTAAACTTCCTATTATTTACGATACATTGTGATCCGTCAGAAACAGAATTTTCTCAGTGCAAATTGAATTGCTCCTACTCATAGCATCCGAAACGTTTTTCGACTCATCGGTAGTTCCTTCGTTTCTGGTTAGGAAAGCTTGGTGAACGAACTGGGCAACTGTGGCTGGATAATAGCCGTCGTGTACGAACTCAGGAAAAGAACTCTGGAGAAACTGTTCGCCGATTGGGTACAATAATACAAAGCATTTTTTGTGCCCAATCAGGAACCAGCATTCTCTCGACCGTTTGGAAATGGTCCGGTGCGAGTCGGTACCCAGGGGCTCTTCCGCTCATGCTTGAAAATTTTAACCCAGCCCGACTGACTGCCCCTGGGTCTCCGAGGATGATCCCAAAGGAGATAGACCATTGTCCTGAGCACAGAAATCCAAGAAGCGTTGGGCAGAAGCATTAACTTTCCTAGTAGAAGGGGAAAGACCCTGAGTCAAGTAGAAGTGGCATTTATCTGACAGCGAAGTTCCAAGTCCGAGAGGAGCTGCTGCAGAATCTGGGTTGGAATGGAGTCTGCATGAGGGGCTGGCCGGCGAAAGCGCTGAAACTTAAAGCGAGACAGGAAGTCAGCGATAGGGTTAGACGTCCCTTTAACTGGCGAGGCAGTGAAAGAGGAGGAGTGACGACCTGCCAACAGGGACAGATAGCGAACCAAGGACATGATGGTAGGGGCTCTTGAAGTGCCAGACCGCAGAATTTCCACCACTGAGCGGTTATCTTATCGGAGGTGGACCCATTTAAAGGCCCATCGGGGACCCCAGACTGCCACGACGATAGGGAAACGTTCCTTGTACTCGATAGACTGAGAGACCTGTGTTGGAAGCCATGCACCTGAAAACCAGTGACCCTGGAAGAATGCTCCGTAACCAAGAGCCCCGGAGGCATCTGAAGAAACCTCGAAGTCGGGGAGTGGAGCCCACTTGGGGTACTGAAGGAAGCTGCAACCATTCCAAGATTGCAAAAACTCTTGTCACCAGGCTAGGTCAAGAAAGAACTCCTGATTGAGACGAATCGGGTGGTCATCGCGTCGAAAAGCACATAGCAGGTTGATCATTCGGCACAAGAAAGAGCGACCTTGGGGTACGACTTTGTAGGCAAGCTGAAGGTGACCTATTAGAGACTCCAGTACCTTGCGTTTACAGCAACAATTCTGTGACCAATCCTCCAACAAGGCAGTTATCCTATCAAATTTGTCTTGAGGAAGGCGTGCCTGTAGATTAAGAGAGTCCAGTTCAATGCCCAGGATGGTTTGGCACGTCGACGGCCCTTCTGGTTTGTCTGGATGGAGGGGGATGCCAAGCTTGGAAAAACAGTCAATAGACCTGTCCAGATTGTGTTGACAGACAGAGGAGCCAGAGAGGGCCAAGAGGGTGGAAGTCATCAAGGTAATGCATCAGGAAGGTGACATCGTAGTTTCGCTTGGGCACCCACTCCACTAAATCTGTTATACATCTGAAGATATATGGAGCTGACCTGACACCGAAAGGCAGGACCATATCGACATAAAAGGCATCACGCCATTTGATATCCAGCAAGTGGCGATCTTCTGTATGGACTGGCATAATACGGTACGCATTTTGCACATTAAATTTCGCCATAAGGGAGCCCCGCCCAAGCGGCATTATGCCCGCAATGTCATCTACCTTCATGTACTGCAGAGAATAATCCTCCCCCGCAATTCCGTCGTTGACACTGTGGCCAGCAGGGCTAGACAGGTCCAGGATAGGACGCCATTTCACAGGTTGGTGGCGTTTGGGGAAGACGCCGAAACCAATCACATGGAGGATAGGGAGGGGGCTGGGAGAAGGGGCCCGCCACCCTGCCTGTCTCAACGTCCAATTGCAAGCAATTGTCGATGACCTGAGGGTTTAGGAGTGCTGAAGCCATATTCCTCGTTGCTGACTTCAAGGAAGTACTGTAATTGAAGCCTAGGTGAAAACCATCGCGAAGGCCTTGAACCACGTATGCAACTTTGTCTGGGTTAGGATGGTGACGGAGTTCATACTGGAACCTATCCACATTAATGGGAGTAAGCTGAGAAACTGGTCTTAAAGGACTAACGGCTGGAGAACACAACGAATAACCGGAACTTGGCAGACCCTGCTGCTGAGAAGGTAAAACAAAAGGAGAACGCAACTCTAACGCTGAAAAGATACTATGAGAACCAACGTGAACAGAAACAAAACTATTTACACCTGAATTGGCTAGAAGTGGCCTAGCAACGGCGGTGACCCCCTTTTGACTCAGAAGGGGAGCGGGACGGTTCTCTCCGTGCGGAGCGGTGAGGGCAGTGGATGCGAGGGTGGTCCCCGTGGCACGTTTCACAGGAGTGACGAGACCGGCCGCGGCCAAAGGGCCAGCGACAGTGTATCATTCCAGGAGTGGCAATACTGGCTAGACCGGGGATTGCCTAAAGACGCCAGAAGCTCTGTTAGTGACAGGGCAGAGGAAGTTGAGGAGCCTGAAGCAGCTGAAGTGGTAACCGGAGATCTAGTGAGAAAATTGTAGAGGTCTGGGTGCATGAGAGACCAGTCGGTTGAACCTGAGGCTGCGGCTTCTTTTCTGAAGGCGATGTCGTAGTGGAGCCACGATTTGTCAAAAAAGCGCCTTGCTGTCTGAATAATGAGTAACTTGTACTGATTTAAATCTTTCCAGCGAGAGGGGAAAGTGTGGCAAAGAATCATAGAAAAGATTGTGAAGGCTTCTATCCAGGTGACGATATCTGCTATTTCGATGACCCGTTTCTTAGACCCTAATACCACCGGTTTTCCCTCTAAAAACGCTTGGGGTTCGATTTCTTGAGCTCGGATATTGTCTGGAAGTAGGTCAGCCAAGTCTACAAAAAGCCCTGCTGTAATTTTAGAAACAAGCTTATACGGGACAGGAGCATAGCCAGGACCCACCACAAGTGCTTTGTTGACGTTTGGAAACGTTGAGGACTCAGATCCGGTCGCGCCACCACAAGAGCCCCCAACCAATACAGGCAAGTTGGCGGAGGACGTGGCGGGGAGAGTAGAGACAATCGAAGAACCACCAAATGAGCTGTAAGTTGAAATAAACGAGGGCACAACAAGCGTACCTGAAGACTGGGAGGTAGGGCCGGGGGTACCGGAGCTGGAGGATGCCGTAGACTGAGTAGAAGTCGAAGTCCAGGAGAGAGGACCAGACGTCGCGGCCATGTTTGTGTTCCCACCGCTTGAATCTCGAAGGGACGATAGCAACGTAGGGAGCGATTCCGCGAGAGCTCTTCAAATTGCCTGTGCTAAAGAGTTGTTGTCCGGCAGAGAAAGGGTTGACTTCGCGGTGAAGTTGGGGTATTACCTGGGAGCTGGTGTAGAACCACTACGAGAACGCGACGACGCGGTAACTGCAGAAGACATTGTAGACAAGCTGTTGTTTGTGGTTCGCATCCTTAAAGAACGTGACGACGTGCACGCCTTGAAAAATAATTGAAAGAAAAAGGATACAAGAAAAAACACGCTGTAGGACTGCTGCTCCAAAAATCACTATAAAAGACGAAAAGACGCTAAATGAACCGCTCCACAGACCACTGCACAAACGCTCGATGAAGAACTCGCAGATCCTAGCAGTGTACAAAGCTACCACGTACCATGTGAGCCTGCACTTATGGTATTGACCGCCGGATGCCCGCCAAGCTCATGGACCGCTTGACCGCTACGCTTGTGAACCGCTTGACTGCTACGCTGGTGAACCGCTTGACCGCTAAGCTAGTGAACCGCTTGACCCCGAAGCTTATGAACCACTTGACCGCTAAGCCTGTGGTGGTTAAATTACATTTAACAAATTTAAACTGGAAAAGATGATCATTCCTCGTGCAAAAAGAAAGTACTGACCTGCTCGGCTTGAATCGTAAGTTTATCTTCTTCTTTCCCTGCGAAATCGTACAGACACCGAAGAATGACATCGTCTGGTGAGATAACCTGAAAGAAAGGGGGTGAAGAGGATGAACAATAATGACACTGAATTCCAGATTCTACGACAATAGAAGAACGCAAGAACACAACTTAGGCCAAACTGAACTGGTGATTTTTTACAGCCAGAGAAAACAGGCCGACATTTCGCGATGCCACCACTGGTTTCCCCGCAAAACGACTGCAGAAATTCCATACTGATGGGGCGTTGCTACCCAGATCTGGGTAGTTCTTCTGATTGGTCGTGTCACCAGAGAAATTTGTTTCAAACAATCAGAAGCACTACCCAGATCTGGAAGTGAAACGTCAACAGTATGGAATTTCTGAAGTCGTTTGTTACGGTTTCTCAGAAGTCATTTCGCGGGGAAACAAGTGGGGCGTCCGTCTACACGTAAAGGTCGTTTTCGAGCACCAAAAACGCAGGTTTTCAAAAAGGGCCCTTAGAGTGGAGATTGTTGAAAACGCTAGCTTCGCTTTTATGAGTGGACGGACGAAAACGGATGCTTTCGATCATACAGCGTATGGAATGCTAGCGTATTTCCATCGTTTTAGCGTTTTCGTGTGAACAGCGAAAACGATTCAAATACACCACGTGTGGACGTTTATATTTTTGAAAACGGTAAATAGGTTTTTAAAATGTCCATTTTTGAAAGTATCTGAATATGTGAGGACGAGGCCTTAGTTAGAGATTCCGTCCGGTGACCAACCGTTATTTGCAGCTCTGCATAGATGGATCAGTATTATTTCTTTTGTAACTACTTTTATTAGCTATTGACGTAATACCTGTACATACGAAGCTGGAAAGAATCCCGTCTTTCCTTTACTGCTGCCCTATAAAAATAAGAAAAAACAGACAACTTTGGTTTTAAATTCAAAAGTGTTAATAATAGCTGCTTCACCCTTTTCGATTAGTTAACCTCTACTGACAAACCACAAGCGAAAGAACGACTGGAAGGCTGACAGCCACTAATGCGGACCATTTGCTGTAAATTCCGGTCTTCCCAAGTAATTTCGTCAAGAGAAATCCCCAAGGGGGGGAAGGTACTCTCTTATATTTGCCTTAAAAGTATGTGCCGCACCAAAGAGTATGGTTTTTGTGCTGTTTTGGTTTGAAAATGGGCATAGACTTTGCCTATTTTGGTCTGAATTCGCGTATGGTTTTCGAGGGAATTCGGGAGTGCATGGACGTATGTGTCGTTTCAATTCCAAATGAATAAGAAAGAAAGAGTAATATGCGAATTCGAAATGGATTTTAAGAAACCTTACTGTTGGCGTTCTAAGAAATGATAACATAATGTCTGCCTACGCCAGGCCTGAAAACGTGTATGGATTTTAGAGCCCAGGTCTACGGGTATAGAAAATGACACTTATCCCAACCTAACCTTGGTCGGTGGATAGCAGTTTATTTTCAGTAAACTTTTCGGACCCAAAATTGTATATGGTAACAAACTGCTCGTGACGAGTCACACATCAGAGGAACAGGTCACTGTTCTATCGATAAATAACTACGCAAAACAGTTTTATGTTTTCACTAGCGACAGAGTCGGAGTCCGCGTCGTAATTGGAGTCGTAAGAGCGCTTATGACCATTTTTTCCTACTCCGCTTACGACTCCGTCGCTTACAATCAGCTTATGATCTAGTGAAAACCACATTATCGGAGTCGGAAGCAGAAGCGGAAGGATAAACCAATCACAATGCACGTTCTCATGCTTTGTGATTGGTTTAGTTCCTTTGCTTCTGCTTGCGACTTTCACTTGATCGTAAACGTTGGAGTCGTAAGCGGAATCAGAACGCTGTTTTCACCAGATCGTAAAGTTTTACGCTTCTGATTACGACTCCGACTCCGTCGCTAGTGAAAACAAGCCTTAAACCACTACTTTATCTTGCTGTTGATCATGTACCAGACAATTCAACAACAACAATGTTTACAAATTTGTTAACTCGATTGATAGCAAAAAAAAACAATGCGTACCTCCCACCAGTGTTCATCAGTACTATTGATAACTTTTACTTTTTCTCCAGCACTGAAGACGAAAAATAAAGCTTTCATTTAACACCGATCAATGTAACTGATGTATACAGCCCTATACTTTCTATGTGCTATAAATGCCAATAGACCTTTTCGCTTGTATGTTTGTTTTCCCAATTCAGAGAACGTGATGTTCCCAAGGGACCCCTGACCCCTGGCGCAAAGGAAGACATGAGAGGAATTGGGATGGTCATTTTTCGAGGTCATCTTAGGGCGCGACAAAACTGCTGTTCGATAGCCCAGGGCCGGCTGGACATTTGCCAAGAATCCGACCGAGAAATAGTAATGTCAGAGAAAAGGGGGAACGGTAGGCTCTGCATCTCCACAGTGAAAATATACCCATCTGCAGGACAAAAGCAGGAACGTCTTCCTCAGTTATTTTAAGACCAGTCACCCACCAGGCGCCAGTTGCGGCAAAGTCCCGGTAATTACCGGACCCAGAAAGCTGTTTTGTTTGCACTGCCGCCCTTAACAATAAAGATTAACCCAGCGGCTATTAAAAGTACATGAAACTACTTACATACATTTTGAATTTTAATCACAGACGTACCAAGAATTTGGAGAAGACTGGACAAAACTTAAGTACCTTAATTAAGTGTCACCCAGTGTCAAATCGAAGGTACATGTATGGATATAAACTCAGGTACTGTGTTGATAAACCCTTCAAATAGAGAGTCGATACAAGTCCACTTTGAACAGCATCTTGTACATTAGAGCAACTGGCCAGAATTGATGAATTTGATTGGCTCTCTTGGATTACTGTCCATGCCGTTCGGCTCTTTAAAATTGAAAGACAAACCATCAAATACAAACTTTGCTTACCATAGTTTAAGATCTTCGTCTTTTTCTCCACCAAAATCATAAAGAGCAACACAGTAATTCTAAAAAGAAAAAAAGCACCTACTTGCTTATTAGTTTCAAATCAAACAGATATCAAAAGAACGCATTCGTTTACAAAAAGCACGAGTATCAACTGTTTTTGGCTGACCTTGGCATTCGAACCCATAAAATTGAGGACATTATTTTTGAGGGAAGCTTAAGTGATGCGCTACCCGTGCCTCGCAAGAAATGAACTTACATTTGCTGTGGAAGAACCCTTGGACTCCGCTGTATCTAAAGGCACAAAAAAGGAAAAGTTGGAAACTTTTCAAAAGAACGCAGAGAGACCTTAGTAGGTTAAAAAAATGCAACACTGGAAATCTCTTCATCGAAAAACATTTCCGCTCAGCTTAATGTCGAGCTTTGAACACTCGGTCCCAGAAAGCTACATAGCAATAGTATGAAAAGCAGTTTCCGATAGCCCTTTTAAGCGTTTTGTTATACTCCCCAACACAAAAACAAAAATAATAAACATGAAACATTTTTTGCTCCGCGCGACTGGCACGTAGATTTTCCGCGGTTTCGATGTACACGACATGATCACGCGCGAGTTTTTTTTTTCGCCCGCGGGGGTTATAAAGTGCATCGGTTATGAGACACATGATACCTAATGGTCTAATCAGAAAACGGGCTTGAGTTAACAAGTGCGCATAATTTATGAAAACACAAAACACAAATTTCCATTAGAACAGCACATGACCCACGCTAAAGAGGTCTAATGAGTGTCCAAACCAGCTACTGGTAACTTTGGCTATATATTTTTCAGCTTTCTGATTGGCTAAAAAATCTCGCGACACTTTCTTAACCGATCAGAATTACAACCACAACGAATCTCGATTTGTTCACTTGCGTTTCCCGTGCTTGGCGTCAGCCGAGTCCTGATTGGTTCATGTGAACCTCAACGCGTATCGTGATTGGTCAAAGTAATTACTCTGAATTCTCTTACACACCACTCCACTCGCTCGATGAAGAACAGGCAAGTAATTTTTTTGGCTCTCACCAGAAAAAGCATTAGACCTGAAAGCAGGTAATGATACTGTTGGACCCAAAGCTCTCCTGCGAGGGGGTGGGACTGGAACATCTTCATCATCACTAAAAGAGTTTTCGTCGGAGTCATCCTCGTCCGCGTGTTGTATTCGAAGTGACTGGCCCTTTCCAACTGGCTAAGAGAAACAACATCCCAGACCTTATTATTTAACTGTGATTGGCTGAATAGGCCCTTACGAAAATACCATAATATTATCAAAATTGTCGTTTGGGTAGTACGTCATGTAAACCTTACATTTGCATTACCTTTCGTGCCTGATTTGCATGTGCAAGGGGGGTCAGTTAGCCGAAAATTTGCATACTGAGCGTATTTGCGCGGAAACGTGCAACGTTGGCCAAAGTATACTTTACTAACTTTGTGGTTTTATATGTTCAGGAGTTCAGCAACGAGAGAAGTGAGTTGGAAGATCTCTTTAATCAGAGATAAAGCCACAGGTTCTAGTGCAAGCCTCCTATACTTACTCTGAATTCTATTTTTCTAAACCGGTCATTGCACGTGCAGTTCGTGCAAAGAACAAGAGATAATGTGAACGTCAGATTTTATATGAGGCTCTATCCAAGGGGCAATGTAATAATAATAAGTAATGGTAACAGGAGTGAGTGGAGTCCAATTCGGTCTGTAATTATACGAGTGATCAACAAAAGCGGGAGTCCGATTTGTTTAATCACGAGTATGCATGATTACAGACCGAATTGGACGACACGAAGTTCTGTCATCAGTTAATCATAACTTTAACAAAATGTGTGATATAATAGGCTATTTTTTAAATCAAAACACAAGAAATTCGAAATTTTGTTTTGCTATCAGTGAAAAAAAAAAGCCATTTAAGTGTTAACAGCCCTAGAGTGTTTCTCATATATTGTGTGCAGGTGGTTCTGTAGGCCCTCTGAATAACCCTCATGGCTTGGTTTTGAAGTCATTCGCTCCAAAAATCTGGGAGACTGTACCACCTGGTCTCAAGTGTCTGCCATATCATAAGTTTAAGAAAGAATGGAAGTCCTGTCTTCTAACCAACCAAATCTGACCTTGCTTATATGTTCTATCACTGATATTATTTGAGATTTTATTCCTCTCTTTACTGCTGCCAATTATTTCAACATGACGGTGTCCAACAAGAAAGCTCTTGCTACTTTGGACACCGTACACAAATTAACTTATAATGTCTTTTAGTTAACTATTATTTGTCAGCTACTTTATTTTCCTACTACGTACACTTATGTAAATATCTTATATAGTGTGAATAAAGAATTGAATTGAATTGAATTGCATTCGAGTTTATCTGATAGGGACTTATTACATTCATGCCATACGATACATCCATAATCAATCACTAGGAGGATTGTTTGTTTGTAGATCCTCAGAATATTAGCGGAGCTCGACCCGCGCGCGAAGCGCGCGCGTGGACAGAGCCCCATAGCTAAGGAAATGTGGTAATCTACCCATCCGAGAAAATTTGGTAATCACGTGACCGTACGCCCGACCGTCCGTCCGCACCACAGGGAAACCAATGTTTACTCTCACACTTTCTAGCTAGTTTGGTAGCCCAATAGAAACCTAATAGCACATCAATGTTGTGATCAATTGACAGCTGTCAAAACAGGATATCCGCTGACCAGTATCACCTGACCGTAGCGCGGGCTCAAGTGTCGACCCATCGCGGTCGAGTACTTTTTTGAAGTTATCCACTGACAAATTACCAGTTTCAAATGATCGCAGGCTCAAGTCTATTTTTTCCAATGATTCATATGAAATATATCGTGTTTATGTCACTATGGCCCCGCACTGTCAAGATTTTGATTTCAAACTGACCTCGGACGCGAAAATTCAGCCACTTTTTTAAAAATAAAGGCGGGGAAGACCTTTTCTTACCATGGTCACGCGTTGGTCACGCTCTACGCCCAATTTTTGTACTCTGATTGGTCAAAATTTGACAGGTGAGTTCATGCTGAACAGCATCTTGAAAGTTGCTTACTTTGACAGCTAAAGCTGACAGAGTTTTGTGTCAACTTGTGATGTTTTTAACTGTCTTTTTCCACTGGATGTACAAAATGAAATATAGCTGCTATCAAGAGTCTTCTGTTATCCATGGCTGGTTTGTTTATTGGGTTTTTGGTTGAGAAATGCGTCGCTTGTCAAAATTGGGTAATCCGATTTCGGATGGCATCGTTTTCGTCTTTCACCTTGCTCAATGCGTGAGAGGGTTTAAAAGTCTCAAGCAACTATGGCCTTCCTTGATATCTTTCAGCTGAACCTGAATCTCGAATGGTAAGCCTGAGTAATTATTGTATTTGATGTTTGTTTTTGTTATATCTAATTTCATGAAGTCGAGCACAGTTTATGCGGCAAGTTTTTGCACGTTTGTTAAAGATTTGAGTCAATGATCTGATCTAGTATCAGGTTTGATATAAGCTTACAGAACTTTAAAAGGCCTTCAGATATATTTTCTTAGGGTATATAGAAAAAAAAAACGTTCCGAAGAATATTTAGTTATAAATTTGGCTGTAGAAAGAAAACTTTGAGTGATTTTCTTGCTTCGAGGAGTTCATCTTTGAAGAAAAAACAAACACCGGACGGCCGGCTGAAAGTAAAACAAAATAAACTTAAGCTTAAGCTTTAAGCTTAAAGACTCAGGATTTTTAGAGACACTTTAATACTTGTCTTCGTGAATGAAAATTGTTGTCTCTGTAAATGCTTTACCGAATTGTATTTCTTTTATTGATTGTTAGTAGTCTCTCTTGCAATTTGAATCGCTTGTCCGTGGTGTTTGTTTTCATCGTTCATGAACATCGCTTGCAGGAGTACTTAGAAATGTCGCGCGTATCAAACGCTTTATAAGATTACACATCGTTATAACTGGAACCATTAAATAACAAAAAATAATGATAATAAATTCGTTATTATGTTGAAGCTTATCTCCATTAAAGTTCATTCAAACACTCGACAACACTGACAGCTCGCACTAAAAATGAGAACCGGCTGGGCGTATGGGTGATTTTGGAAATTTTTTGAACGGTTTCGCTAAAAGCCCACGATTGATAGTCCTGAACATTTAAAAATTGTGAAATGCCGTATTCTGTCCGAGGTCTGTATGATAAAAAGTACTGTTTCACCTCAGATGTGATGTATAAAAAGTGTAAAAGGTTGGTTTACACACCCTCAGATTTGTTGGCAAGAATTTGTAAAGTAAACCTGTCGAACGCAAAAAAATGCGGCCTGATTTGTTTTCCAAGAATTTATTTTCGAGGCCTAATTTACTGTGATCAAGAGCCATTATGGCTCTTGAATGTGATAGAAGATGTTTGCTATTTTTTGGGTGTACGTACATGTATATTTAGGCTATCAACTCGATGTAAGAAGTTTCACTCTAAAATAACTTATCTTTTCCCTCAAAAGTCACATGAATGTGCCCTTAAGTTAACTGATTTGTGGATTACAAGTTTATTGTTTGATATAAAATATAAATTTATTAATGGGAGCTTCGCTTTCAGCCCTGGCTAAATCTATATATTATGGTATTTAACCAGAACTTCCTTGGGCGATTCTTCCCAATATTGCTTTTTTTATTCCTCTTTCCCCTTTTAAAAGCCTAAAGCTGAGGTTGTTGGCTGAAAAAAATTCAAGCAATTGAGACCTGCTCTCACATGTGACCTTGCTTGACGTCAGTCACGTGTACTTGACGTTCCTTTGAATTCTGATTGGCTGTAACTGCTATGATTAGCTGACTGTGGATTTGGTTTTAATAGGGCACAAAAGTACGTCACAAAAAAATTGAATTTGTGAAATTATGGGATTGACCAAGGTATTTAGAGAGAACAAGAAGAAAACTGTCCATCTGCCAAAATTTAGCTTGTTAGAGCAAAATGGCGGTGAGATATAAGCAACCTTTTGTCCTGATGACTCCATATAAATCCTTCTAAAATCTACATGGATCGTAAAGGGTAGGATCCACGCCAGTTTTGGAAGGATTCGTATGAAGTCGTCCGCGTTGGTTTTGCTCTACCCAGCTGAATTTTGGCAAATAAGCAGTTTTCATCTTGTTCTTTCCGATTACTCCACCCAAATCCAATTACTTAACTTCTATACTCTATTTATGACATTACAAGGAATACTTACTATTTCGCCGCGGCAGTAAGGTACATTATCCCGACACTTACGATGAACACTCATTTTACAGGCTTTGCACCAAACACCTTGTCCTCTTAACCCTATTAGTGAAACAAAAACATGGTGCAGGGTTCAGAACCACTACATATCAAGATAGGTTCCATGCTTTCTTGCAGACTGAATTTTCTCTTCATAATACCTGCCACATCAGCCCAGCAATATGCAAAATTTAGCGGGTGTGTGGAAATAACAAATTTATTATTCGTTAAATAATTCTTTGTTCTGAGCGTTAGTATTAAAGACATAAGATTGTCATTAGGGTTGGAGCGTCCGTTGGAGTGGAGAAAAATAAAAAGAGTAAGAGCCTCCTGGTTGCAATTTTTTCAGACTCCTTTGTTATATGTTTTTTGGACCTGACAGTGCACCGTTCAAAAGATCTTTTTTGATTGGACGAAACTGATATCTCGGTACGAGATTAGCCTGAGTGGACTGTGAAGAATAATAGAGTGATTTTACTTGAACTATTATGCACTAATTCTATTGTCTTCTTTTGTTTAGTTCTCGCCATTTTGCACTATTTGTTAGTATCTGTTTCACGATTCAAGTAAAATCACTCTAAAGAATGTTAGAGACTTTGGTGCTAAAACTATTTATCTACCTGAGGTCAATTAATAAAACAAGAGAGATACGGGATACGTGAATTTCACCAAAGTAACTTATAGACCAAGTAAACGCTTGAATTAATCTTAAGTTGGTTTCCGGAGAGGTACGCAAACCTTTTTTCAGTGTTGTCAAGAGAGAATTCAACAGTCGCCACTACAATAATATATACATTTAGCCAGGGCTAAAAGCGTAGCTCTAGTTAATAAATTTATGATTTAAATCAAACTGGGGAGATCCATATGACGTTTAAGGGTGGGACTTTAAGAGAAAAAATAATTTGCAATCAGTGCGAGAATGAAGCAACATGTAAAATGTTACCTCGAATTAATAGTCTTATTTGTACACCTAATAAATAGAAATCCCCTTTAGCGACAGTAGATTACGCGTGGAAAAAAAATTCTCTGTGCCCAACCAAAACCACCTTTATTTTATAATTTTATGCTATAAAGGCCGTAAAGACACGATAGCCCCCGATGGCAGCCAATTTACTCGGTATAGTTTATTGGTGTTATCTCTCTGTCTAAAGGAAAGGCCAAAATAAAAAATCGGGCCGTACTTTTTTGTGCGTCGTTCGCTACAAGTCTGGTAGCGCGTAAAACAGCCTTTTTACACCATCTCTAAGGTAAACAGAACTATCAGGCGTTGTTTGTTTTCAGACCGCGGACAGAATTTAATGTCATTTTTTCCCTATTTTAATTATGATTCTGTAGTTTTTTACAGAATTATCCTACAAGCCAAATTGCACTCATTCAATATTCAGAACGATCGAAGCACGCGCTTCCCTTGCACAACAAATTATAAAAAATCTGCCATTATGTAGAACGCAGGGTGATAATGGGCTTTGAGCAAAAGCTTTCGAAAAAAATATATTTTAATTCAGTTTACAAAATCAACCGTCCAACCAGCCAATTCCAAATTTTGCCAAGCGCCAAAACTTACAGTGCGAGCTATCGAGTATTTGAATGAACGCTGCTAATGAGGAAGAGGTATCAGAATCATTTTCGTTCGCATTTTGCTTCTAAAACACCATATTCATTTGATACACGCGGCATTTTAAGTACTCCTGCATGCGATGACGACTGAAAATTACAACAAGCAAAGCGATAAGGAAGAGATCGATACCTTGACAAACAATCAAGACAAGAAATATAATTCAACGAAACATTTAAAAGGACTACAATTTTTTATTTACGAAGAGTGTTGAGAGAAAAGTGTCTCTGAATATCCTGAATCACGAATAAAACCTTGCACATTTAAGCCATTCACATTTAAGTGTGAATAGCAAATACAAGTCGATGTCCGGGTCCCGTACGTATGGCCACTAGGTAAGTTTTAAGCCACCTTCGCCGTGTTTGCTATTTGTCAAGGTGAACTCCAGGCAAGAACATCGTTCAAAGCTTTCTTTTTACAAACAATAGGATAACCAACCTATTTTTCAGAGCGTTTTCTTTCTTGTCACGGTCAGAAAATGTCTAAAGACTTTTTACGTTCTTTACTAATTTACCAGGTCAGATAAATTGTCTCTAATCTTACAAACGTGCGTAAAATGATGGCATAAACATGAAACCAGAAAAAAAACATCAAATGCAATATAATTACTCAAGCTTACCGGTCGAGATGCAGCTCGGAAACCCATCAAGTAATTAAGACTTTCCGCATAGTCCAGCAAGGTGAAGTAAGCTTAACTAAGAGTAGCTTATTTTTGAAAACGATGATTTCCGATTTCTTTTTGTCGAGCGGCGCATTTCTCAACCACAACCCAATAAACAAGCCAGCCAAGAATAACAAAAGAATGTTGATATCAGCTGTATTTAATTTTGTAGATCCAGAGCAAAAAGACAGGTAAAAACATTACAAGATGACACAAAACTCTGTCAGCTTCAGCTCTCAGGAAAAAAGTCTCGGATGCTGCATAAATTTTCCACATGAATCCTCTTCGCCTGTTAATTCTTGCTCTATGCCTTTCCGCTTCTTTCTCTCTCCCGTCGCTCTTAACTTACAGGCAAACATGTAGGTTGAATTAAATCCACTACTGTTTGTTGCCATAACAATTTTTTCGAAACAGTTTACTAGAAACTGAGCACTACGGTCACAAATGCGTATTCGCTTTTCACAAACATGCGAATTCTGAAATTCAAAAGCCAACTGACGATTGCGTTTTTCGCTGCCGTCAATCATCTTAACGGACCTCTTAACATTTAGGCCGATTTAGACGGTACGACTTTTGCTTACAACTATCATGCGGGACTTGCATGTGTCATGACTTTCGACAATCCAAACGCGCACGGTTTTCACTTACGACATCCTAAAATATCGCAAGCAATGTTGCGAAAATGGCCGACGTCAGGATCGTGTCGGCCATGGTTTTTGGCGTTTTGTGTAAAAAAAAAAATTGAGAGACGAAGGGAAAGGGAAGTTTGGGAACGGGACTGGCTACAAAGAAGATGGGGAAAAGGTGCATTAAGACAGTTGATGACGGAGTTGAGGCTAGAGGATGAAGAGCGAGTTACAGAAAGTATCCGCGGATGGACACCGCGACATTTGTGAGGTAAAAAGTTTTTTCCTGAATGCTATCCAAAATGTTTTTGTTGTTTAGATCAAGTTTCTTATAACGGATTCAACAAAAAAAGTAGAGGGACAGACATTTTTGGGCTTTGTTTTGTAAATATGACTTAGAGAGAACTTTGTTGCTGAAAAACTATATTTAGATGCTTAATCTCCGCATCTTTACACTGTTTATGGCAGAAAAATACGCTTACGCTTGGTTCAACTTAATCTCGTGTCACTCGGTACAAAGGGAAATTATAGAGAAGGTAAAGAATTACTCTTAGCCATTGTCTTGGTGTGTAAATTGTCTTGTAGCTGGTGGATCGAAAGCTAAAGTACGTAGTTCGAAACGTGGTTTTGTCCATCGATCCACATTTCATTGTTGTTGTACATTAGTACAGCTTTGTATGTTACAGAAATTTGAGTTTTATCCTAACTGTCGAATGAGAAAATGTGAGAGTGTTTTCATAAAAACGCTAATACCGTCTTGGAGCCACAGTTCGATAGGTCCAGCAACATTTGATTTGTAAAAAACATTCTGTTTACAAAGTGTACAGCTGCTGTACATTTAGGCTTGCAATGGTATAATTCAAGGATGGAAGTTTAGATTATTTTGCTCATAAATTTAGATTATCAACAACGAGGTCCTTGTTACTTTCCGCGTTAGGAACTGCACTTACGGATATGATTTCCCCGTGTACAATTTTTTAGTACCAAATTTTTGCACTCAAGGCTTTCTGTGGCGGGGGGGGGCTTCTTTGCTTGAGAAGTGGATCCTGGAAGGAGATGAACAGGGTAATTTTCCTGTGAATGCTTTTGTTTTTCTGTCCATTGTTTTTGCCTTAAATTTTTTTGGAGCAAAGTTCTGAATGAATGACAGAGTTAACATGCTACTAAGTATTCAAAAGTTCTTTCAAAGAAAAAAAATAATCAGGAGTTTAAAGTTTGGAGTAAACTTTGAGTCTTAATGAAATTTTAGTTGGATCATCTTGATGTATGCAGTTGTGTAGAATGGGCATGATCCAATTTTGATCCTCTGTCAGAATTATGAGAGAACACTCACAGATCTCATTCAAACATTATAGTTTCATTGTTATTATTGTTTGTTTCTATTCCTATAAACTTCTCATCACATCTCCATTTTGCATGAATTTAATGTGATATAAATTTGGAGGGGTTGTTGTTTCACCGTGAAGTAGTTTTCACTTTAATCTGTTTTTTATTATGAAGCTCAGTTTCCTCTTAGTTGTTTGCTAAGGCAGTGGGAAGAATCTGACATGTTAACATACTTTACTTTTCAATTCTCTTCAGAAAAGATTGATTGATCCTGAATCAAACAAAACTAAACAAAGTGCAGCCATACAAATAAGATTTTTTTGCCGAAGAAATGTGTACTCAAGGAAAGCATATGCCCCTGACAGTGTCAATAAAATTATTAATGGAAAGATTTGGGTTTTTACACCTTTGTAGCACTTAAGACTAAATGCATCACTTTTTTAACCTCTATGTACTATAAAAATATAATCAGTATTTTTTCCAACTAACACTTGAATCAAAGTTCTCTTCTTTTAAATATAGTATTCCCCTAATTTTATAAATTTCATTATCTTATTCAGATCAAGCACAGTAACCATTGAAAAGAAAAAAGAAAAAAAACCTTGCTCGGTCAAAGACGGCTTTAAAGTTTTGATATTAAAATTGCACCCGTTCTCAATGAAAAGACTGAATGCAGACACTTTTAAGTGTACATAAAAGTTCATTTAGCTCATGTTCAAGTTTTTTTAGAAAAAAATAGTAATAATAATAATAATAATAATAAAATAACTACCAGGTGTCTAAGCATTTTCAAAGGACCCATGGTCTCTTATTTATCTGCTGCATTGAGCTGTGAACAAACGGTGAGGGTAAAAGGCGGAATGAGTTTGCGGAATGGCATGTGGCATGGCTTGCGGAATGACATAATTATGCGGAATTTAATATACGCAGATCGTTTTCAAAGAAATAAATTAAACTGAAAAGAGCGCCCTTTTTTGGCGCTAATCAATTTGCAAACGCAGCCTCTGTTTTAATGTTGCGGGCTTAACATACGATGACAATCAAAAAACCACGAAGGCTCATTGTCGACCAGCCTTGTCCGCACAGCAGAAAAGGTTCTTCGTCTATTGAAGAAAAGATGTTTTCGAAGGTCACGCTCCCTTCTACTTTAATTAATTTTTTCAGCTAAAGATGTTTGTACGATTAACTTAACAGTTTCTTGTTACCTATATTTGTATTCCAAACCGTGTGAGAAGTGTTTCTTTATGACACTGTGGGTTACGTGATCGTGACATAATTGATAATATTCAGAGATGAATCGAATCTTGTATTTTGTTTCCTCAGTTGCGAGCTTGAGAAATCGACCAAAATGTTAATTTCGTGGCAAGAGTTGAAAAATCAAGTTCTTTCATTTTTGTTCATAGATAGCTTTTAGGTTTATAAGAAACCTAACGTAGATTGTTCCCGCCGAAAGCCTTTCATTGGTGAGAAACATGAATAGAACATCGGTTTTCGATGTCGAAGTCCGTCTCAGACTGCATTAATTTTCAACCTGAAATTCGCTAACATCAACTTTCCTCGCATTCGCAAACGAAGCTGAATGGAGAAATTTGGACACTTTCCACGAACAGAAAAATTCTTTCCTTCCACTAGAAGATTTTTTCTGGACAATAGGGAAGCTGGTCGTACTGAAATAATTTTAAAAATGAGGGACAAAATTTAAGTTCGTTACTCATTTTCGACGGCAATATTTAACATGTGGTATAACTCCATATTCTCTTCTTGCTATTTAAATCACACATTTAGACATTCATTTAAAACATACCTGGGAATTGGCTTGGGTAAGTGAAGGAAATCTCTGTAAGACACCATCGAAGTTCAGGAATTTTCATGGTAGGCTGGCGGTAATTGTCTGTATTGTGTAAACACTTCCAATTTCGAAACGCACATAAATAGATATTTACAGCCTAAAGGCTCGTTTTTCGTACGTCTTGTAGGTTTTTCCTTTGCAAAATTGCTTTTTTCAATCAAACAATGGGGTAAAAAGGTGAAACTGGGTTAATTTTAGCCATTTTGAAACACTGAACTTTACCTGTCTGCGACTCTGCGTGACAGTCTGTTCCGTGACTACACGTGTCACATTGTACGTTTGAAGAGACGGAAGTAACGCAACGTAATTCTTGATCGAAGCCCGGGGGGGCACTGCCAAATATGGGCTATATAGGTATGTGCCGCTGTGAAGGGTATGGTTTTCAAGCAGTTTACTCTAGGATAGGGTATATAAATCAGAGCGTTTGGGTCTAGAATAGATTATTATTTTTCAGGAAACTAATCAGTTGGTTGAAGATTTTATCTAGACTAGGGAAACAGGTACTCTAGGATAGGGGGGATTTGGGAGTTTACTCAAGTATAGGGTAGCAAAATTCAGCTGAACTAGCTCTGGTATAGGTTAAGGGTTCCAGGGTCCCAGCGGCACATCCCCACCCAGAAATTCCTAAAGTACCCCCCCCGGGGATCGAAGGAGTAACATTTTCGGTGCCGACAGTATTTTGAAGAAGCAAAAAATCAACCGCACAATTAAGTATTCTGGTACTCCCTTCTATCGAAAAATAAGGATTTTAACGATGGTAATTCGCTAAGGATAACGGAAAAAGAAGATATTTCGTCTTGTTACTTTACAATCGAGGAGACTAAGTTATTTTGGTCACGCCTCACTATATTTACCGGACTTTAATGTTTTCGTTTGGAGGCTGCCTTCAGGAACCCTAGCCAATTCTCAGGTATGTTTTAGATAAATGCCTAAATGCGTGAACCAGTGAAGCAGTTGCTCACTCAAATTGGCGCCAAAAAAGGCGCGGCAATGACGCGCGCATGCCTTTCAGTTTAATTTATTTCTTTGCGCCAGTTTCCATATTTTACATTCTGCATAATTATGTCATTCCGCAAGCCATGCCACATGCCATTCCGCAAACTCATTCCGCCTTTTACCCTCACCGGTGAACAAAGGCCGTTCTTTCTAGTGACCCTGCATTTTTCACGTGGTCGCGCGACGACCAATCAGACCTTTTTCGCCGGTGAAGCACAGTCCATCGCACGATTTATAACATACTCTCCCCCTACGGGCTAACACCTGATTCCCTTCTATCACCCCCAAAGAGTGTACGGACGGACGGAGTACGCTGACGTCACTACCAAATTTTCTCGGATGTATAGTTTACCAAATTTTCTTACCCATGGTGCTCCGCTGGCGCGTACTTTGCTCGCGCGAGAGCTCCTCTATTTTTCATTTTTTTCTTTGAGGTAGTCGCGCGTGGACTTGATGACGTTTCAAACAGTCAAGTTTGCGAACGTCCCAGGAAGTACACTTCCGCTTAATTACAACCTCTAACAATAACTGTAGTGAAATTCACATATTCCTGCCAACGCCCGAGGATTCCCTCTCTCTTCTATCATTCTTTCTTGAATAAAACTTTTACAAGTGTAGCTATTGTTTTCAGACTCTAAAACAATGGCTGACTTGTAAATTACACCAGTTTTATTAAATTGACCGCTGGTTTACTTACCTATCATTATAAAACCATTGCAGTAGAAGCATTTTGTCAGTTTCTTAAAAGTGTGGTCCTCGAACTCATGCTGTCCAGCTTTCTTTATTTTCTTTCCCTTGACATGAACGCTCAGTCTTTTGTCAACTGTGCCTGTTACAGAACTCTCATCATCACTGATTGTTTCATCTTGAGGATCATCCTCTGTGACGTTCAGTCTGTCGAGCACATCTCGAGTAAACAATTTAGTCTACAACAAACATAAAAGTGTCATAAAAAAAAGGTCCAAAAGCAACATTTCCGAGAAATCTTAAGATAGCTGATAACATCCAGGTTTTGTATCCAAAAAAAAAAACACAAGGTAGTAAGTATAATCTCCCCCTCAGTATTTACTTCTTCAGAGAACGAACGATTGTAATTTTTCACGTTTGTCGTTTGTAATCCAGGTTTATCTTCATCATCCAATACGTTCCTTTATACCGGCTGTATAGTTTGTCACAACATCTCTAGTTTACCAACATCGTAAATTCACAGTTTATGAACCGCTTCTTTAGCTTCTTCGTTTGAAGATGATGAAAAACCTTTTCAAAAGGCCCTCAAAAATAGGGCAAAAAATTTGCGAGACAGTAAATTTACTTATTTCACTCCTAAAGGATATCAAAGTAAACGCAAAACTTTGCTAAAGTAGGAACAAAACAAATGAGTTTGAGCCCTGAAAACAAAAAGAGCTTCTCTCCTGCCTACCTGTTCTTTAGCGACACAGCAAAACCATTCGTTCACTCTAAGATCGTTTCTTTGCCTCAGTAAATCTTGTTCAACTTCTCCAGATTTTCCATAGGACGGATTTCGTGAGTAACTAAAAAAATGAAGCAACCGGTAAAACCACAATAAGAAGTATTTATTAGTTTTTGCTCATTACCTTAATAGATCTCTTCAACAAAATAACTATTCACTGACTACTGTAACGCGTTGGTGGAGTTACGCGGAAGAACTCCGGGGTACATGCTTCCTGGAGAAGACATTTTGTGTTAGGCATCAAGACCAACTAGATTTTGCTCCCCGCTGGTACTACAAATGACATGGATTAGCTTGGCAGAATAATTTTAAGCTTGAAAATTGTGTTTGGTTTGGACGCTGCTTTCTTCGGGTTTTTGGAACAAGTATGTGCAACCAATGACAGAGGCCAAGTCAACAGACATGATAGAAAATAAGTCATAATAGAAAACAAAATTCAGAGATTATTATGGCGCACTGCAGTACACTGATGAAAAAGGCAAACTGGGCATTAAGCTCAATAAAACCAAAATTTGGTGCAAGTCATCGATCTGCAGCGCCCAAACACGTTATGGGCAAAAGTCACTCTATGTCCAGGAAGACGAAGGAAGACCACCTCCTGTCACGCAAGATCCGCGAGGATGAGGATGTACGATCAAGCTTAAATTTGTTTGTATTTGAATAATATTGCGTCTATTAACGAGCTGTACAATTTTGGTCTTTGAAGTTTCTTTTTTTTCAGTCAAATTGATTACCAGTAGGTTTAATACATTTCGGCCACACGATCAAAAACCAAAAAAAAACACAAAAGACCTGGCACATAACACGCAGGCAATAAAATTATTTATATAGAACTGCTGATATACCCTGTCCAAATCTTACAGAGCATCAGCTAATGTATCCTTACCTTTCCTGTTCTTGTCTCAATGATTTGACCTCCTCTTGATCCTTTTTTATCGACTTGTCAAAGTCTCGTAACTGAAGCAGAAAATGACAATGATTGAAACTCTTAATAAAATAGCCTGAATGGCCTGTTCGCGGCGTTCAGATAGTGGAGAATGGGCGTATTTCGCAGCAAGCCCTCGCTTAAAAGGTCACGCCTCTCCTGTTTTTTTTTATTTTGTCCACAAAAGCATAGCCTATGAACAGACCCTATTTTCAGAGTGAGGGTATCAAAATACAAACCGCGGGAGATTTATTGACCGCAAGCGCAATGGTGTGCCGCTCTTTCTCGACCTCCACGCTCGATTTTACGCGCTCACCAAATTGTTCAAAAAAAAGAAAAATGTCTACAGTAGAGGTTACCATGCTAAGGTAAATAAATAACACTAAAAATGTCTCCTAGCGGTAATCACAATCCGAAACAGAGTTTAAGCGTAAGGGGAAACTGCTTAATTACCTCAGTTATTAATCAATAAAGCAGTAACCTACATTTGTGACCTATGCTTTTTACCTGCAAGTAGTTTGGTCACTATTCAGCAAATTGCAAGCGGCCAGGAATATCAAGTACTAATACCTTTTTCTGAAGAGCGATGTACTTTCTTTTAAGAACAGGTTCCGTTGCATCCACCAAAAACAGCTTGTTCTCCCCTAAATTCTGTAAAATGAGAACCAAAATCCGTGAAAACAACATCTCTCACAAGCTACATGTAATATTTGGGAGCTTAAGCATCCACGACAGTACTAGTGACGGCGATGAAACTGACCTCGCTTAAAAAGACCATTCACGCTGTTTTAAACTTCACCGTCTTGTTCCACTTCGTTTAATTTGTTAAATATTGTTTTTTTTCTGGAGTTGAATTCTCAGACAGAAGCTCAGTTCAGGAAAAAAAAGGAAAATCGTTGTCTTGTGTTTACATTCTCCATAAAATGTGAAATAAGGAATTATTGTCGATAAACCTCCCTAATGTTACAAGGCTTACATTTGCCTTCACAGGGACTGTTTAATTGTTATAAGGAGGCGGGGATGGGAGAAATTAGGAAGTCCATCAGAAAACCGTATACCCCTCCACTTCTTTGCTTTCTAACTATTTCACAAGGCACTCTTTTCACTTTTTCTCTAAAAGAACCCAACCTGTTTTCAAACCGCAGTATCAGGGATAAAATGCAACTTAAGGGGACATCTGCAAATATTAAAATGTTGAATTTCTAGTTTTCTATAGGGAAGTAGCATCCTATTGTTTGAAGAAAATCAAAAGAGTAATTATTAATAAATTTGTAATGTACGAGTGTTAACTGATAACGGAATTCCGGGTTGGACAAAAAATCTGGTTATAAGCCCCCCTCCCCCCTCCTCCCCATACATAAACCCCCCTCTAGCTGGTATTGAAATGAATTGGGCATTTGCACGATGACGTCTTTTACTACTAAGACCAGAATTCATTTCGTTATTCCTTTCATATTTAAATTTGGTAGTCCCAGTTAATCCCAGTGAGGTTTAAATAACAAAAGTCTTAACTTGCACAAGAAAGCAGTACCCTGAAGGATACTGGTCGTAGTAGCAAAATGACGCCTTCGTGCAAATGGCCTATTCGATGTATTATGACATTTTGATCAGCACCACGGTAGCATGTCACGAGGTGCTTATTCTATTCCAGTTATAAGCCACCTCAGATCTAAGCCCCTCTGTTTATAAGCCCTCCTAAAACCCCATGCAAAGATGTTCAAGCCCACGGTTTATAAGCCACAGTTTTCGAGATCTACACCATGCTTTTCAGTCAACTTAAAAGAAGGAACCACCAACTACATGTACATACCAATGATCGACTCTCTTCTGGTTTGCTAACCCAGAGAAAAAAGTCAGGCGGGATCCCGCCAATTCCATCTGGGATCCCGACCGCGATTTTGGAACATCCGGCATGGGATCCCGCCTTGAATCCCAGGTGGGATCCCGCCAATCCCACCCGGGATCCCTGCTACATTCTAGGCAAAATCCCGTCAATCCCGCATGGGATTCGGCCTCTAATCCCAGGTAGGATCCCGCCAATCCCACCCGGGAACCCAGCTTCGTTCCACGCAAAATCCCGCCAATCCCACCTAGCAACCTTCATTTGTCCGTGTGGGATCCCGCCAATCCCACCTGGGATCCCAAAATTTGTACCAGCTGAGATCCCAAGTGGGATCCTGCAATCTCACTTGGGGTCACTTGTTTGTGACCCAAACAGGATTCCATTTATTGAGTTTTTGAATAACCCACAAATCCCAGCTCCAGCTTTGGAACATGTCTAAACTAAAGAGGGAAGGTGGAAAATATCACACATGGGGTCCTATAGCTACCTTACTCACAATTTTTTTCCCATCAAAAAGGTTCCTACAATTTTCAGCCATCAACCAGAATACAAATATTTAAAACGGTTTGGCATTTATTGCTAGTATATAGACTTGAATCTTGTTACAACTTCACTTGATCATTACAAAATACATAATCATTATAACTAGAAGATATAAAAATATAGTCATCAACAGTAGATTTTGTTGCTTTTATTTAGATTTCTACACTTATCCGCTATTTTCTGCTGAAATTCCAGCTTTACCGCTCCACTTTTCTTCCACCTCTTCTTCTGTCCACTTACACTGCGTGCCTTCTTAGCTGTCCTGGAAGACAAGAATTAAAATTATGTGGCAATTAGCTAATGCCATCTTCATAATTCTGTACATTTATTAACAAACTGCCAAAATCAAATGAGGTCCAAAAACGATTGTAGTAAAAATTGACCACATTTTGTAATAGAATTTTTAAAATGAATATTTTCTTTAATTTCATCTGCAGACGGCTCTGTTTTTTTTTTAAACAAATCCACTTTAAGTTTGATCCCTAAAGCTACAGTATAGCAAATGAGCCAATGTTAAGTTCTGACTTTCAGACTGCAATTGAGCTGACTGTGTGGAGTGTCTTAGCTACAACATACTTGAGAGTGAAATGGTTTAGGCAGGGTTGTTACCTTCAATTGCAGCAAGGATTGATGGATTTAGGGGAGTTTTTCCATTTGATCCCTTTATGTTTGAAATGCGCTGAACCTCTTTTGGTACAAGAGCATCCAAAAGGTTTAGTGCAAAAGCTGGAGCAGAAGAATAGTGTTTGACAATGTTTTCAAAGCACTGCCTATCCAACTTGATCCCAAACTTGGGGTCTCTAATGATGGCTGTTTCTAAAAATAAGCAAATGTGTGGAAATCTAGGTCAGTATCATTTTTATAAATAAAGTTTAATTTCCCAGGGTTAAATGCTATCAAGTGAAAATTTTGATTGTTTTCAATTGTTTATACCTCACCGTCTGGTGATGCATGCCAGGGCTGTCAACTCTCCCGGATAATCCGGGAGACTCCAGATTTTGAATCATTTCTCCCGGTCTCCAGATTAGAGTCTGAAATCTCCCGGATAATCGCCGAAGTTTGCCATTTCTTGTAGATGCGACTTTCGCAAAATGAAATTTCAAATATTTTACCTTATTTGAGCTATTTTACTGTTTATACTTCCACATGAGACTGAAATTTCTGCAATTTCTGCAATTTAACCCTTTTATTGTGCTGCACCTGATGTTCAAGCTTTCAAGCTTCCCTTCTGTTGTTCTTAATGTTCTTCTTGTTTCTTTTACCAGAAAGACTCAGAGTTTGTCAGGCTTCTAGGGTACAGACTTGAAAACAACTTTTACGCTGATGATGACATCCGCGACATGTATAGTGGACAAGAGTATCGCAAACTAATGCATCCGGGTGGCAGCAAAGATAATCCATTCAATCTGTCCTTCTCCTTTAATAATGATGGTGTTTCACCGTTTAAGTCCTCAAACAGGCAAAATTTCTGGCCCATTTTTCTTGTAATTAATGAACTTCCTCCAAGGCTTAGATAAGTATAATGCAGTGGTCAGAACAATAGTTAACATTATTTTATTACATAAACATATTATTATTATTTAAAATGTACGTGTAATCTTTATTTCAAAGAAGGCACCCTTAGACAGTACCATAGTGCTGAATTTTTTGTCAATTACCTTCTTTGTATGTCACATATGTTACAGTTGCAAGCTTGTATATACCGTAAAATTCCGAAAATAAGCCCCGGGGCTTATATTTTTCAAAGACCCTTTTTGAGGGACTTATTTTTGGAGGGGCTTATATTCGGAGGGAAATTTGTGTTTCTAAATTGATTGGGCTAGCCTTATAGTTGAAGTAAATTTATCGTTTTTGCTTTGGTGTTATTGCATTAAACAACTATGATGTTAAAATGTATGTCAATAAAAAATCCCGTACAAGAGCTACTACATTCACAAAACACTGAAAGTGTCAAGCTGAAACAACATTTGAGTGATGAGCCAAGAGGTTGTGACAGTCACATCACTTGACATTATTGTCTCACATTATATAACTTTTGCAGGTCTCACTGTTGTGACTCCTAATGGTAAAGAAAAACTCATACGAGCAAACTCTGCTGTTGTTATCAGCTGATCTCCCTGCAAAGTCACTCTTGTCTAATATGAAGCAGTTTAATGGAGAAATGGGCTGCTCAGTCTGTGAGGATGAAGTGAAGACAGTGGGCAGTGGTGATTAAACAGAATCTGGCCCTATACTACCAACATGGTACTGAGGACACACAAGTCTGTGGTCGAATCAGTTCGCAAAGTCATTCATAGCGGAAAGCCGGTAACTTTTGATCACCCAGTTTATTCCTAATAAGACCCTGTGCAGGCTCCTTGGAAAAAAATTGTAAATTACTCCTTGGCCATTCAGACCTTGAGCGGTCATGAGCTATCATGCATGTGCGAAAGTTGTTATGAAAATTTCACTGCTTACAATGTCTTCTTGAAAGAGTCTTTTTTTAGGTTGATACAAAACTACAAAGCTTGCATAATAAATGAGACATGTTCATTCAGTGAGTTATTATCTTTGAGAGGTGACTCCTTACATTTTGTTTTTGTGTTGGTAATCATACAGGTAAATGGAATAAAAGGGGCATCTGTATTCCTGCTCTTTAAACCATTTGACTTGGTAAAGAATTTTGTGGTAGACTGGATGCACTCAGCATGTCTTGGAGTGTCAAAGTCACTGATGCATCTTTGGCAGCGCTGAATACAGAAAACAGGGGAACTGAATTCTTCTTAAGATCAAAGGTACATGTACAAGACATGCAGTTGTATGGGATTTTTTGTTTTGAATTTTGAAATGACATGGAAAAAAGATTATACACATTGCCTTAATCAGCTTTTTCAAGTACATCCTGCGAAGGAAATTGGTCTCTTTTCTTAGTATGTCTCAGATTGCTGGGTTAAGCAAGAGATTGCGCAGCATCAAAGTTCCTGACGTTATCACCTGGTGTCCTAGAAGTCTTCAGACCATGGAACATGGAAAGGTAAATACGTCAGTGCTTAAAAACTAAATAATAATAATTAAATGACCGAGCAAAAAGAATTATTCAACATCATTGTAACTTTTTTGGTATGCTTGTTGCAACCTTGTTTGGTTCATCGATGTTATTCAAGTAATGGAACAGTCACAGTAAACCGAGTAACAGGACCATAGAACACGCATTGGATAGGTTTAAGTATTTGCAAGGTACTGATTGATAGGCTTGGCCAAAGGGACTATGGAAAGGGACTATCATCATTAAGTCATTAAGAGAAAATTAAAGACCTGTAGTAGTGTTAATCATCATAGTTATGTTCTTTTTGTAAAGCAACTAAATACAGAAATTGGCTTCTTCACTACTCTGGGCCAGTGTTAAAAGGTGTCCTTCCAAGTCAACACTTCCTCCACTACACCATGTTGGTGACAGCTGAAGCTATTCTTGTGAGAGACAGGATCACCATGGATCAGCTTAAACTAGCAGATGAGCTCCTGGACAACTTTTGTAAGTTTATGCCTGAACTCTGTGGTAAGTCAATCTGTTAACTTCTTGACCATTTTGTTACTCAAAGTTGCTCCACTAAAACAAATGCTAAAAGCAGCCTAGATTTAACTAGTATAAAGCCTTGGGCCCCCTTCAGCTTTTCCTAGAGGCCACAGCATTTAATGTAGAGAGCCATGTATGGAAAATCCTTTGTTCATACTACAAGTATTGGTTTTATGAATACACTTGTCTCAATTATTTCTAATCTTTATGTACAGGAGAAGGGAGTCAGACCCACAATTTCCATCTGCTTCGCCACCTCACCTTCTTTGTTCAGTTATTTGATCCACTTTGGGTCTACTCATGCTTTGGATATGAAGCTCTTAATGGCTTTCTGGCGACCATGATTTATGGAAATCAGCACATTTCTAGCCAGGTAATACAAACTTAGTTATTTTTACTTCATCTGCTAATAGTTCTATGCAAGTTAATAGATGTACTAGATAATAATTTATCAGTATTCGATTGAAGCATTTCAGAGATCTGATCATAGCTGTCCTTTTTATCGTAACTTTCCCATGCTTATTTCAAAGATGAAAACAACAGTTAGTTCAGGAACTGTGGTATCTCTGGCAAAACAGCCCTCAGGAGAAAGATCCTTGTAAGTAGTCAATATCAAGCATCTTTTTTGGAAAGTATTTCATACATGATATACATGTATACATGTGATCTTTTGTATACTTAATATCACACCCTATTGCCGTCCGAGACTATAAGAGACTTTTAAGCAAGTCTCATTTTCTCCTACAGACCCACTCCTCCTGGTGATAAATCACGAGCATTTGTCCTTGGTACTTCTAAAAATGAAGTGCCAATTAAACAAGAGATGTTCGTAGCAAACAGATTCCTACCCAGCAGAGGCTTGGAAGTTTTTGCTGAAGGGATAGAGTGGAAACATACCGAAGAACATTTATAAATGGTTCCTTTTTCAGTTGTGCAAAAATCTGCACTAGCAAACTTAAAAATTAATACACTATCCAGTATACAGATGCAAGTGGGAGAATTCAGTTTGGAGAAATTCAAAAATTCCTTTTGATTAAAACCCATCATGTTGCTATTGTGACAAAATTAGTGCAAATTGGATCTTTGGCCTCAGGAGTCACATCATCATCAGATGAGTTCAATATATGGCAGTGACCAGAAGATCACCATATCTATTTTGTGTACCACTGTCTCAACTAGACAGAAAAGTAATAGTAGTTAGTAGCCTTCGAGAAAACATGCTTACTATCAGCACTTTCCCAAATATGGTGGAGCACGATTAAATTATTCCTTAAATTTACTACAGTACACAATTAAATGGGTGCTAGTAGTAGTGTCTGTCAAAGAAGATAATCAAAGTTTTGCAGATCTCTTATTTTTCAACTGTGTATAAGAACCAGTTAATTTCATTAAATTGTGTTTTGTTCATTATGATTGCTGTACACTCGTTTCTAATTCCACACTTGGATCCCTGGTGGGAGGCAGGATTCCACCTTGGATCCCAGGTGGGAGGCGGGATGCCACCTAGGATCCCGGGTGGGAGGCGGGATCCTGCCTCGGATCCCAGGTTGGACCCTGGGCGGGAAAGGTGGGATCCCGCCAATAATGACAGGACCCCACCCGAATCCCGCCTTCCTTTTTACCTGGGTAAAGCTTTTAACTGGTGGTGTATACGTTCCAGGGTTATTTGCTTGAACAAAAGTTGAGATATCCACTCTGCTATCCATCATCTGAAACACGTGTTCTATACTCTTCAATCTTTGCAAACTTTCAACTATCTACAGAGAAGAATTTCAACACAGTTATTCAGCACATTTAACAACAGAATGCAAACAGCGCTAGACGTAAATGGCTCAGTCTGGAGGTGAATGCAAAAAAGTTCTCAACACTTTTCATGTAGCATAATGCTTCAATAGTTGTTCCAGCTGTTCTCATAGTGGGGATGGTACAAAGAAAAATGAGCAGGAAAAAAAACAATGGAGTGGTGGGCTAGGGAGAGAGGACAAACACCATTTTGCGCCTCTCTCTACTTTCTTAACACCTGGAAGAGGCTATATTATTAAACGTGTCAACGAGGTGTGAGGAATTCTTCAGCAAGTTTCCCTCCCCCATGCCCCCCCTCTCTTGTTTTTTTTTTTACACTGATATCATTTTCAGTGAAGTTTGCCTGTTTCCTTGTGTGTCAGCCATGGTGGAATTATTCACTTAAGAGGTGGCAATGTAGGTATTTACAGTAGGTGTATAGTATTGAAAAAAACCATTACATTGTCTTTCTCAATTTTGGAGAAATCACTAACAGCAATCTTCAATGACTCAGAGACATCTTCCTGAACACGTTGTAGGTCCTGTAAGAGACAAAGGAAAAAGTTATATTTGAATAACATACTTAAAAAAGTAATGAATCCCCAGTAGTAAATAACAAAAATAAGTATGGTGGCTCTCATACAGTGGAACCTCGTTATAGCGAAGGGCCAACGGACTGGCAAAAATTTGTTCCCTATAACGAGAATTCGTTATATTGAGGTTCTTTTTCATATATTTCACTATTGCTGGCCTGGGGCGAAACAAAATCGTTCGTTATACCCAAGACTTCGTTGTATAAAAGTTCTTCAGACATCGAGGCTCCACTATAGTTTAGTTCATGGTTTCCATTACAACAATACTTCCTTTTAATGAGTAAAAAATTGGCAAAAATTTATGTTCAGTATTTTGGCAACTCCATGACCAGTGGAGAAGGAAGTTGTATCACGCACTGTTAGGGCATGGAAGACAGGGAGAAACTTCGATTTAGATGCATGGGACAAGAGCCTTTGCAAAGAGATAAGTGGCTAGGATGTTGTGGGTTTATTTTGGTCCTACAGGACAACCAAAATTCCTTCAAGTCCAAGTAAGCCTGTTCCAGGAGGGTCCAAGATAGTGGGGAAAAGGGAGCGAGAAAAAAGGGAAAAAGTTAGAATCATGACTGACTTGTGATCATTTTCTATTGCATCCGCTCTAGCTACATGAACTATCATTTTCATGACCGCTTCTTCTCCATGCGAACAGAAACATACTCTAGGGTGTCCGTTTGCTGCTATGGATTCCTACAGGCACTTTTCTTTGCATCATGAGATCCAGTTTGATCTAGTTGAACGCATCTCGACAAGATCTACGCCACATAGAAAACGACTTGCTAAAGTGGAAGCAATTCCATTTCCGACGTCAAAACATTTTCAGTCAACTGCTTAACTCAATTCTCGCGCCTCATAAAATGACGTTAATTCTTGTTCAAAAGAAAGGTATCCAGCACCAGATTCGTGCGGTCTCCAGTCAAGAGGCCACTGAGGAGGGTGGATAACACCCTCCGAGATCTGCTTAATTCTTCACATCCTACGAAAGCCGAATTCATTAATTGCTTTATTATTTATTCAAAATTATTCCTAGTTTAAAAACATGGCTGAAACATAGCTGAAACATGCATCGATGTTAAATTCATCATCGATAATGTACGTTTAGGTTTGTCCAGCTCCGCAAATATTCTCCAAATAGCAGATGTTGCCCTCCGAGTTGTCTTCTTGCTGTTTTTGCCATGTTTTTAGCTATTATTTCGCCTAGTTTCAGCTGTAGTTCATACTCTTGAAACGAGTGAAAGGTCCGCCATTTCTTTTTCACATCCAAAACAACTCAACCTCGTCACCAGGTCTTCTCGGTAACGGTACCTTAACTTGTAGCGGGCTGCATTTTTGGCGTCATTTCCTCGTTAAACACAAAATTCTTCCAAATTTGGTCATCCCTAACTGATTATGGTGAATTATGCATGTGCTTTTAGCCAATCAGAATTGGGGAAATATTTTGAATGAAATAATAACACATTTTAACCAGTTAATAGCTTGAAGAAGCGACCTGTTTGTTGCGTCTTAGAATCAACCTATTTCTTACTTCCTCTTTTTAAACCGACAGTTTTCTCTTCTTTATAACTGGAATACTGAGCAGTTTCTTTTCTAGCTACACGTATTTGCATGCACAGTTAGAATGAGATAGCGCAACCTCTTACCACCCGAACCAAGAGAAAGAAGACACAAAGCATGTGCAGATAAATTCCAAATAAAGGTCTGCATTTATATAATGAAGAAAAGAAAATAACAATTCACATCCAAGTTTAACATCTGTATTGTTGTACCTGTATTTTGAAATAAGACGCGCATTAAATCTAACCAAAGAAAGGAAGACAAAGTACTTGGCGGGGGGTCTCGGATCTGATAATTTCATTTGCTGCTAATTAGCTGGAATTAGAAAATTTAACTTGGCACTATATCAGAAATTGTCTAGCCTGGGAATGTAAATATCCATACAAAGTTTGGCGCTTGTATCAAAACACGCATAATTCTCTAGCTAAGCCGCCGTACTACAGGAGCTGGCATCTATTTTGTGACACTCGTTCACAGATGAAACATTGGCGATTTTCTGTTTACCACAGGTTTGTTCACAGTTTTTCTTGCAGTTTTCAATTAAGTTTTTGTATCACATGAAAATTTCCATTCTAAGATAATCGGATATGTAGATATGATGTTAACAATGTGTTTTTCCACATTGTATTTGTTTTTATGGATTCAAGCAAGATCAGCTTAGATCGACCATATTTGATTCTATTACAAATTACATCTTTTCGTTTTTAAAAGCTATTTACAGCGTTGTATTTGCTTTTGTTTCTCACCATTTTTGAAAAATATACAAGAAGTTGAACGGTGAAACGTTGACCTTTTCATGTCACTAATTCCGGGTGCGTTGTATTTTGAAAACAGTGCTAAGTAGGTGAGTCGTGTTAGCCTAGTGTCACACAACAACGGTTTAAAGTGATATACACGTGACGCTTAAACTCTTCAGATAACTTTAATTTTCTGTATCCCAATTTTTAGCCAATTTTATTGATCATCCTATAGTGCAAAAGAATATCCTGAGGATCATAGTCAGTGTTTGACCTGTTGTTACTTACATGTACTTTACTTACAGGCTTAGCCAAGTAAATGTTAAAAGTACAGAACGCTCTTGCATTTTTTAGGAAAAATGAAATAGCAACGAATTGTAAAGTGGGAGGACAAACAATAACACTGATAAAGACTGCTGCTGATATTCATATTGATAAAAGTGTTTGATTTTGATTTCTCGATATTACAAGCCCATCAGGTCTTGCACCCCTTTCCCACTACCACTCACTACCCACCACCTTCCCCATCCCCATCGAATGAACTCCCCAAATTTGCAATTATTACAAGTTTATTTCATTGCGTGATCGCGATCAAGTTTGATTATTGAATTACAACAGATTCGCCGCCTCATTCCTAGGCATCTCAAGTGTGGAAAACGGAAAACGCGACTGCACTAGCCATCAAGGAGTATCACGCAGCGGACCACGGTAACAATTAGCGTGGACGCAAAGGACGCTGGGAAGGGTGGACGAGAAAAAAAGAGAGCGTTTTTCTCTTCGCCTTTCCCATGATACCTCGCGCAGAACCAAAATCCCAGTCGCTCTTGAATACGCTGGAATGCGCCTGGGTACGAGGCAGACAGACTCGTTTAGAGTTCTGTATGCATTTGACAGTATGAACGTTAAACATGAACAATTCTGAACCATGTGCACATTTGTGGAGTGGACGATACTTCTTTGCCTGCCAGTTGGAAATTGTGCCTTACTTTTGCATGAATTAAAGCAAAGGAGCAGTGACATCACTGGACGGCATTATCGGCTGGTTGACTCAGACGTTACTGAGGGGAGTAAGCGACTCGAAGTAATGTCTGAAATTCAGCAAGGACACTATAAACATGATCAATCGAATGAAACTATTTTTGAACAGTTAAGTAGCTCTTGAAGGTTGTAAATGTATGGCAGAACTACTTAGGTAGGAGAATAATGTACCTTACATGTATGTACTAGAGTTAAAGTTATAATATTATTGTCACTTACATCAAGCATTTCTGGAAGTGTTGTAGAGTAGAACACTTGGTTCATGCTATTCACTCTGTTTAGCTGCAGTACATAGTCATTGTGGGTATTGTGACAAACAGTTCGAACATGTTCTTGCTAAAAAAAATCACAGCAATAAAGTTAGAAAAAGAGGCAAGAAGTGCATGTAGGCTATTAGTAATAAAAAGGAGTTGAATTCACATTAACCAGAACATAATGTTATGGTAGTCAAAGGAGGACTTGAACACAGAACCTCTTCATTGTACTGACAACTCAGGTACACTGTGAGGATAGGCATTAAAACTAGTCTTACAAAATGACAACTTTGAAGCAGAAAAGACCATAAAAAAATTCATTACCTTGCCAGCTTCTGCTCCTATGCTTTGCAATTTTGTAAGTTTAGTGCAAGCCTCTGAGTATTCTCTATGGCACTGAATTTCATGAAAAAAAGACATTAAAATATTGTCAGGATTACGAAATAATTTATTAGTGGAAATGTCATTATCACATACTTATTTAGGGTCTCCAGGCTAAAAACCCACTCTGGACACTACTGTACGGGTCTCTGTTCCACAAATAACTAGTGCGACAGAGGATTTACGCAGTAAGTATAGATAGGAAATTGAACAGCTAGGAAGTTCTTTTGTTCTATTTTCATTTGTTTTCTATGAAAGTAGCCATGCAGAAGTCACTGACTCACAGTAGCCAAGGGATAATCCCTGGCCACCGGCCATTAGTGACAGACCTCAATGGAAACAGCCAACAAGTTTACCTCCTTCCAGCTCACTGCGATTTTTAGTAATGATTATTTTAAGAATAGTTATTTCTGTCCTTATTAACTTGAGGGCCACAAGCATGCTAACTACTACTACGTCACCAGTAATTGCACCATCCCAGGCTATAATTAAAAATCATTCAATATTCGTTCAACCTTTTGAAGTACATCATCAGCCTTCTCAATCTGATTTTCACCACTCTCTCTAAATGAAAAAATCTGTAAAACAGCAAAAAAGTCAATGCTCATTGTGCTATCCCGCGTGAAAAATGGAAAACTCTCCACGGAATTCCATGGAGGATTAGCACATCAATTTCCATGGTATTCCATGGAAATTTCTCCATGGAGGATTAGGACATTTTCCATGGGATTCCATGGAGGATTAAGACCCTAACTTCCATGGGAATTTCTCCACTGATATTTTCCATGGAGGATTAGGACATTTTCCATGTAATTCCATGGAAAAGTTCCTTGCAATTCCATAGAAACTACTTCATGGATCTCCAGGGAGTTTCATGGAATTCACAGGAATTAGAAATTAGAATAACCTACGAATTAAATGGAACACATAACAGATTTTGGTCCACTACAATTTATTGGATAAGTTCAATTTTTATTATAAATCTGTTTTGAAACGTTATAAATGACGAGTTAACTTAACTTAAATGAAATCAAAACTCACTCAGAAAAACAAGTTGCTCAGACGTAGATCAATAATTTCTTTAATCCTTTCAATAAAAAATTAAATAAATTTCAACAGAAAAATTAAATAATATCGTCAAATTTTTATTTAGACTAAAAAGTGACACTTATCAGGTCAGCTATGGTCTAAATGCGCATTGTACATCATGAGAGTTAACACATGCTTCTGGCCGAAAATTTGACATAAGCTTTTTAATAGTAAAACAAATTATAATACTAATGACTACATGTAGTTTTCATATTGAAGAAGCCAATCACAACCCTAGATTTAATATAAAGGAAGGAATGTAGGCCTAGCGTTTGAAGGAAAGTAATGTTCACTGGCGAACAGATGCACAATTCAGAGAAAAATAACCTTAAGCTAATACTTGAATGCATAAATGGTCAGTATGTAAACATGGCTATATTTAATAGTACGAGAAAGGGAAGTTATACTTATTTCCCGATCAGAACCAATACGGTATTTAGTTTTAGTAAAATCCAACTACTGGTCTATAATCAATGCTGCCTTCTGATTGGTTGAGCTACTACTAGGCTATATGTTATAGCCCACTATTAGTGAAAAGCGCCGGCTTTGACAACCAAAACAATGGCGGCTGAATCGCGTTTCGCTAGTTAAAGTTGTTCTGTCTCGATATTTTTGACCAACTAGTTGGATTTTATTTAAAAAAATTATTCCTCTCGCCCTCATAGCCTCTGAGTCAATAGCCCATTCGGCCTTCCGCCTCATGGGCTATTGACTCAGGGCCCATTCCGGCTCGAGGAATAATTGTTAAACAGCTAAGTCCTACCTAATCGTTGGGAAAAAACGGCGTCAGGTCATAACTATAATGAATCAGTCTCTTGTATAGTTTTTACTTAGCACACATGAAAATTCTTAAGCTTATATTTTCACTTTCCTACATCGAGGTCTTCGATTTCAAATTCTGCCGCAATTAACAATTATTTCAAAGGATTCCGAAGACAATTTGCAGCAAAGACCACAGCCACATCTGTAAAAAAAGACGGAAACTACATCTAGAAAACGACGTACTACGATCGGCTCAATTCTCTGCAACCAAGCACGAGTTTGTGCATAAGTTAAGCGTACCTTCCTCTTTAATGCCAATCCCGCTGAGTCAAGCAGTCGATTTTGAAACAAGCCAAATGAAGCAACCTCACAAGTGAATATTTTGCGTTGAAAAGAACATCTTTTTCGGATGCATTCATTATAAAGACAATCCGCCGTTTGTACATCACTGTTGTACTGAGCAGAAGTCCACCTAAAGATTGAACCAAGAACACAGGGGCGGATCTGTTTAGATTACCTGCGGTTTTCTAATACAACTGGTATTCTGCAAAAAAAACTTTGTGGTTTATTGGTGTTGAAGTAGAGCAAGAGACGTGTGCACCCCCTCCTAAAAAAAATCCTGGATCCGCCCCTGGAAGATAGGCATGGTTTTCGTGCATGAGCTATTTTGAATGTTTCAGTGTAACTTTAATGCTTCAGTGTAACCTTACCAAGACTGATGAATCTACCTTTTTCGTCCTATAAATGTAGACTGGGTTTTTGTGCGAAATTGGGTATTGCGCTACATAAATGAAAACGAGAAACGCTCAGCTGAGTCGATCTTCTTGCTATAGAGACCTATATATTCACTTTCCTCTGTCTTTCCCTGTCTCTGGTGCAAGTTGAACAAATTGTTAAAGTACAATAAATATCGACTCACTAAACGTTGATTAGAAGGAAAACTCTAAGGTTTCCTAGGAGTTTCTTAAGAAAATGTGACTTATCGACTACCGAATAGTTACGAAATACCAGGATTTTTATCATTGTGCATGGTAGATAGTTGCATCATCATAATTCACGAGGTTTTTCAATTTGCACGTGAAGATGTTGAACTTTGCCCCTTTTAAAATTTGTACGTGAAAGAACGCATATTGTTTACAAGATTACTTTGCTCAAACGATTTTAACAAATTACCTCTTTTTCTAACATCTGCAATAAAATTATGCATTATTGATTACTTTACTTCTAACAGAATGGTTGTCTGCTGAAATACTGATTTCTATTCATCTCATGTTATTTCACTCAATGAAACAATCTCTAATTATTTCGTCAACGGGCTACTTCCAAGTTTATTCGCTAACGCAAAAGTTGCGCCATCTTCACTTAGCGACTGGGTAAATCAAGGCTGCGTTCGATTGGTATATCCGGATTTAGATTTTCAAAATCTAAATCCGGATTTCCCAATCGAACGCATCCTAAATACTATGTTTTAATTAGTTTTATGACAGCAAACATGTATCAGATATGGTTGCACGTAAGTTACCGTAACGTGAATTTAAAGGTCTGTTGAACTTTGTACGAGAGAGAATAAAGCATGTTTACAGCGGAATTGTATTTACTCGGTACAGCTTTAAAAAAAACAGCTCATGTTCAAGCTTCTTAAAACACAATTACGCATACTTTTAAGTTAACGTCAATATCTAAAGACCAATTATTAACGTTTCATTTGTAGACCTTTGCAAAACTTTGCAAACTATGATTTTTTTGTACTTCACTTTGAAGCAGATGAAACATAATTCACGTGCATTGTGCCATTCGCCAGCAGCCACACTAAAATATGAACCCTTAAACAGCTGCATCACTGTATTCACCGTTTGAATCGTGAGGATATTTAAATGTTATGCTTCTGAACACCTTTAGCCGCAATAGAAGACGACAAAATTGTGAAGAACCAAAATGGCGGTCGCAAAGTGCCCTTGTTTGACCTTTAGCGCAGAAATGTCATGTTAAGATGCAAAAATCTCATTGGTTCCTAGCAATCAACTCATAGTTCTTTCAACCTCAGAAGTTATTGGCCCCTGCAACACATATCTAACAGGCAAAGCCACAAACACATAAAGATACATACGCTTAGACCACTGACATGTGAGCTATTTTTTCAAAATAGCTCAATAATGAAGGTCTTCGAATACCGAATAGCTAACATTTTCATCATAGTTGTAGATGGTTGCATCATCATCATTCACGAGGTTATCACGTGCGATTCTACTTTAATGAAACAGTCTTTAACTCTGACCACTTAATTCTAAGAGTGTTATGAGTTTTTGCTTCTTAAAAGAAAAGAGCCTTTGCTTAGGCACTAGTTACAAAACTAAAGATGTCTTCATACGTTCAAGTTACTATTATTACTGTGAAAAGCCAGCATGAAATGTAGAATCATACAGTTTGCACGTGAAAGTGTTGGACTTTGCCCCTTTCGTGGTTCGTACGTGAGGGAATTCGAGTTATCACACAGTAATCCAGTAAACAGAATTATAAAAATAACTCATGCACACAATTTGCACGTGAAGATGTTGGACTTTGGCACTTTTACAATTCGTACGTAAAAAAAACCGCAAATTGTTTGCTAGAAAATTTTCTCAAACGATTTTAAGAAATCACCTCGACTTTACAACATCTGCAATCACATTATGCTTCATGCAACGTCAAGGTTGATAGCCTAACATTTATTAACTTCCAAGAAAATTATCAATTGAAACTACCAAAATAAATTTCTACTCATATCATGTTATTCCACTCAATAAAACAATATCTAATTAGTGTCAAGTAGCTTCTTCCAATTTTATTACCTAACGCAACTGCTTCTACTTAAAACCTGGTTTCCATATGATCGCTACGATCGCTGCGATCGTTCAGCGATTGCAGCGATCGTAGCGATCATATGGAAACCTCTTTTCAGCGATAGTAGCGACAACGATCACTGAGATAGAACTTTTTCTATCTCAGCGATCGTTGTTGCTGCGAAGCGATCGTTGTCGCTGCGATCGCTGAACTTTTTTTTCTCAGTGATCGCTGCGATCACAGCGATCGTAGCGATCATATAGAAACCAGGCTTAAGTTACGCATCTTTACTAAATAAAATACGTTTCAATAACTAAAATACTTAGTAAGCAGGAAGGACGCATCATGTTGTTTACTTATTCATGTTTTTTCTTTGGCCGGAACGAAAAAAGTCTGTTGAACTTTGTAAGCGAGAGAATAAAGCTTGTTTACAGGATTAACAATACTCGGTACAACTTCCAAAAATAATAAGCAGCCTTTCAAACTTCTAAAACCACAATTTATACGCCGCATACTTTCGAATTAAAGTCCATATAAAAATATCAATTATTGCTTCATTGGAAGAACTTTGAAAATATATCTTTTATACTCTACCTTGAAGCAGGTGAAACAGAACTCATAAATACGTGCGTTGTACCGTTCGCGATAGCCGAATTCGGTCGGAAATGTCTTGAAGCAGCATCCACGCTAAAATATGAACCCTTAAACAGCTGCATCAATTACACAGCGTTTGAATCATGAAGATATTTAATGTAATGCTCCTAAACCCCTGTAGCCGAAATAAAAGACGAAAAAATTGTGAAGTATCAAGATGGCGGTCTCAAAGTGCCCTTGTTCGACCTTTAGCAGTCCGGGATATTCATATATTTAAGGACAGGGCCAGCTGGTCACGCGACACTTTTCAACCAATGAGAAGGCGCGCAAATCAAAACATCGCCTCAGTGATCAAAAATTTTCACAACAGCGGACGGAGTCGGACAGAATTAAAGATGAGCTTACAGGAATCGTCTAGGTTTTACATTTAACATTTCAAAGAAAACATTTCATGGAAGAGAACTGGAGCATTATTCATTGCAAGAAATCATTGGGGTGTTCGAACTGATTCCGGACCGATCGCAAAAGTCGTGGCTTCACTGGCATGGCCTGCAATATTTTTGATAGAAGCAAACTGGTCCCGTGTAAAAATAGCCTTAGAGGGAGTGTGAAAATTGGTTGAGATCGTACAAAACAGGATTTGTACTACCTATTAACTTCTACAGGGCAACAATCAAAGAACCAGTCATCATAACAAGAATAAAAAGTAGTTCAAATTTATTAATTTTTCTTGTTTCTTTTTTTGTGTTGTTTCGTCTTGACTTCACGCATCTGATGCTTTCTTTGCTTGCTGTAGTACCTGCAATGTTTTAATTTATCCCAGGTAATCAGTGCATGCATGTTCAATGAATAGCGAAATACATCACTTACAGATGAAATATGCCTTCTTTCTTTAACTGTTTTTTAACTGTAGATGAACGTTTGGAGAATCCAAGAACAATAAATCTTTTCAGATTTGGTGAATTTCAGAAACAAGGCGGTTAGTATCTACCTTGCGCTTATGATCTTCCATTTCATCCCCGCAAATTCGGTAAAGTGAGGCAAGATGTTGGACGTGAATATCCATAAGACTAATAAAGTTGTTTTGGCCTTGAAAAGAAAAGGCAAAGGCTCGTACTAATGCGAAAAAAGTAATAACACGGCTCTGTGAGAAACCCGGGAGTTGAAAATGTACGTGTTTTGGACCTTGGAATTCAACAATTGTCTACCAAAATTCTAGGATATCTACCATCCCCACACTCAACATGATAAAAATTAATCGATATGACAATCGAGGAACATATCTACAACTTCGTAAAAAATCTGTGAATCGAAAAACAAATAGATAATTGTTCACCTACCTTGAAAACCGACCAAAAACTCGCCTACACATCGCGTTGTATGACTTGTATTTGACCTCCGCGGTTTTAGTTCTAACCGCCGAGGTCAAATATTCATCTCGCAAAATAGGGATTAAAACAGCACGGGAAGGCGAAAAAACCGATGACACATGACTCAGTTAACATTTTCTGCAACATTTTAACATTTTATTGCAAAATTTGCTTTAAATTCTGCATTTTGGAACAAATTATAGCCACCGTATTGTTCATATGTATTTCTTCCATAAATAAGTCAAAAACTGATCTTCTACACATTTCTGTTGGTTCAAAAGCCCCATCTGGAAGCCAGTTCAAGCACCAAAGACGGCAAATTGACGGCATCAGGCAGAGCTGAACAACGTCTGCGCATGTCCATCAAAGGTGTTGACGGCATCATTTAGAAGATGTCTGTTTTTAAAGGCTTTAAGTTGTGGTTCTTTTCAGAGTCAATTGCACTATTCCGACGCTCTCGAAGAGTAAAGCAGTGAGAGGAAAATATTGCATTCTTCTCCCAGGTGAGGGAAATGAATTTCAGCTCTCAACCAAAGACACTTTGATATCGAGAAGAGTTATGTGCCTAGTGGGATCATTCGTAGTTAATAATATACTGAAGCGGCTGCATCATGTTGAAATTGTTAAGGAAGCGATGGAATACAAGCTTGAACGCTTGAACACAACTTTAATCCGCTCAATTTACAATACACCGATTTACAAACAGGTTGATGTACAAATTTACGAGCGACTAGTAAGGAAATCACGTGACATTTTATCTACATAATTTATTCTACTCGCACAGGTCAAGTCTCACGGGACTTTTAATGACCGGAGTACGAGTACGACGATGGGCCGTAACATTCTCCTCGCCTTGTCCTCCTTCGGGGAGGACAACTCTCTTCTTAGGCTTACGATTAGGTACACTTTTAACATTAACAGAGTTCGCTCGCAGCTTCTCTCCACCATCAACAGGAACATCAGCTTCACGGGTAACTTGTGGGGCTACTGCATCAATTTCCAATTTGTGTAAGCGTTGAACAGGCCTGTTGAATACACCTTTCTGTGCCATTGGCCACTTGTTGCGCGATACATTATCATCAGAGACTAATACGATATCACCTTCTCGAATGGAGGGGTTTCCCTCTTGCCATTTACTTCTCATGGACAGCAGGTGCAGATATTCTCGTTACCAACGTTTCCAATAGTGGTTAAGTAGTCTCTGTAGGTAAACATACCTTTCCACAGTTCTTTTACTAGACTCCTCCAAGCTTTCTTCTTTACTCTCAGGTAACTGGTTAATTGGTCTACCAATTGCAAGATGAGCAGGTGTAACCGGCAAAGGGTCTCTGCAATCGTCGCTCACTGCCGTTAATGGTCGCGAGTTGATGATGCCTTCAATTCGAATTAATAATGTGTTCAACTCAGAAAAGGTGAGAAGTGCCTTTCCAAGCACTTTACGCAATGATTCTTTGATTGCTCTGAAAAATCGTTCCCACCATCCGACTCGCCATGGTGAACGTTCGGTAATGAATTTCCACGTAATCCCTTTCGACGAGAGCTCAGAATTAATTCGATTTCGATCCAATGTATCCCACACAGTTCGACTTTGATCTTGTGTAGGTCTAGTACCATCTTTGCGACTTCGGGATCTCCGTGAGGCAATATTACTTGATGCTTGGTCTGTTCAAGTAGATCAGCAAACTGCAGTCGGCCACCAACTCTTACAAAATGATCCTCTCTGTCATAATACGGGTCTAGTTTGAGAAGGCGACTGTTCTTGGGAAGTGTTTGTCCGGACTTCAGCAACTGGTAATCTTCTTTATAGACTTCTTCGTGTACCCACTTACAACACTTAATCTCTGCCTTCTTCACTTCTTCTGCCGACAGTTCGCTTTCAGAAGACTTACATTTAGTCTTGAACAACTTGACTGCTCTCAGTACATAAGCGGTTACTCGAATCAACTTTAACCACGTCCCGTAGCGCGACATATCAATTGACGGCTCTCTAACGACTGCTGTACAACCATGAGCAATTTTCCTTTCCTCTTCGCATACTTCAGAGGGAACAGTTCCACCTTGGGGCTGAACGGGTAAATGTTTGTCACTCGAAGACAGCCACCGAGGTCCATTCCACCGTAAGGTACTGGCAATCATATCACCACAGCTCAACCTACGCGTCAACAAATCTGCAGGATTTTCCCTACTAGTACAGTACCTACAACACTCAGGATCCCACGTGGACTGTATTTCTGCCACTCGATTCGCCACGAATGGTTTCCAACGAGAACTCTGACCTTTTACCCAATGCAGTGCCACCATACTATCAGTCCAACACTCAACACTACTCACTTCCATAGGCAAAGTGTCTACAACAAACTTCAACAACCTGGCATTTACAACTGCTGCTAAAAAGTTACAGTCTGGGCAGTGACACTGTCTTGATAGGTGCAACTCGGGACTTTGATATTACCAGCTGCGAGGATACATGACCTTGCTTGTCTGCTATTCTGATGTACACTGCTGCTCCGTTCGCTTTAGGAGAGGCATCTCCAAAACCATGTAGCTCTATCTTAGACTCTTGCGTGATGCATTTCCGAAGCATCGGGGTATGGACATACCTATCAGCTGCAACAACTCTGACTTCCAATGTAGCCACTTTACTTTAACTTCACTGTCCAAAGGGTCATCCCACAATAATCCTTTCAACCACAGTTCTTGGAAGAGCATTTTGGCTCTGACAGTGAAAGCAGATATCAACCCTAAAGGGTCAAACATTTTCCATGCTAGACTAAGCAGGCTTCTCTTTGTCATTGGATCAGGAGATAAGAAAATTCCACCCGGTGCAACAAATCGGAAGTGATCAGAGGTCAAATCCCGTGAGACTCCAAGCGCCTTAAGGGGTTCACTCGAGCTCAAACTCCACCAGTTACGATGAGGCTCTTTTGGCTGGGGCAATAGCATCCATTAAGAGCTCTGAGTTACTTGCTCACTTTGTCAAGTAAAACGCCGCTTTCATCATGATCTCTGACATGTCTTGTTGAAGTTTCACAGTCGAGTCCACCGTATCGGCTCCTGTTAGGACGTTATCCACACACATGTTTTGTAGAATTTCTTGGACTGCATTTCGGAACAGTTCTGCGTAGTTTTTGGCACGAGCATTGACCGTCGAAATAGCAAGGAATGGACTCGAGTTCACACCAAATGTCAGTCTTTGCATTCTATAAGCTTTGCGCGTTTCGTTAAACTGTAAATCTCTCCACAGGTACCGGTGAACGTCTCGATCCTCTGGCGCTAGCTTGACCTGAGGAAACATCTTTTCAATATCTTCTATGAGACCAATTATGTTTGTTCGAAATCGAATGAGTACAGATGCAAGGTTGGGCTGTAAAGCAGGACCGGGAAGGACACAATCGTTGAGGGAAACACCATCTCCTTCTTGCGCGGAAGCATCAAACACGATTCTGCACGTAGTCGTCGTTTTGTCATCACGGAACACAGCATGATGCGGAAGGTAGCGTACAGTTCTATCTTCATCATTCTCATCAGGCACTACCTCTACAAATCCTTTCTCTACATATTCATTGATTGCAGAATTGTAAGCTTTAGCTGTCACAGGGGCATGTCTTAACCTTCTTTCGATGCTTTCCAGACGTCTAACAGCTTGCATGTAGGTACTTTCCAGTTTAGGAGGGTCACGTTTCCACGGTAGTCGTACTTCATAGTTGTTCCCGTCAAATTCAATCCTTTATTGAAGTCAGCAACAGCAACTTCCTCCTCCCGGGAAATAAAAGTGTTTTCAGTCTCAGCGATGCCAATAGATTCCAGTTCCCAGAATCTTTTCAAGCTTTCAGTGAGTCCACTGTTTTCTATAACGGTAAGCATGGACGTGGTATACCTTGAATAGCGGTTTACTTGTCCAGTAAGAATCCACCCGAGATGAGATTCAACAGCAACAAGTGACACAGATGAACTACCTTTCTTGTACAACCCAGTTACGAACGAGTAGTAAAAGTCGGCACCAATAAGGACATCTACTTGGACGGAATCGCGAGGGTAGGAATCTGCGAGAGTTAAACCTTGAAGATAAGAGTTCGTACGAAAGTCTAACTGCACTGGCCCGAGGGGGTTACAAATCTTGGGAATAGCAAAGGCCTCCATCTCCACTTGGAATCTCCTTTCATTGGCGAAAGTGCTAATTTAACTCTCTGCAATCTCTTGGTTTCACTAGTTGTTCCACCGAGCATTGTAACACTTAATAGGGACTTTAAGATCCGAGACGCGAGGGCTGTAAGACGCGACAGGAAGTAAAATTTCAAAGAGGAGACATGTTGCGCATGCTCAAGCCGTCGTCCTGGTGTCACCACTTCACCACGTCGCGTCGAGAATGTGGGTTTTGCGAGTTTGACGTTCTGTACAAAACGTGAGTATATTTGTTCCTGTGCTCAAATTAAATGATGATATATTCCTCTAAACATGTAAAATCAGCCTTCTAGGATCATTGGAAGTAATTTCTGGCGACATTTTAGATCACAGAGATGGAAGGATTTTGATTTTTCAGGTGTACGAAGCTTACAAAATCGCAGCGCCTTCGCCTTCGACTTCGAGCAAGGCTTGCAAGTAAGTCACGAGCTATCTAAAACTGCAAATAGTGAATGCAGGAGTCTTCTGCATACTCTTCTCGTCTCTTGTACCGTTGCAATTCTCGATTTATTGCGTTCATCTGCCGCTAAAAGCCAATTTTAAGCCTGTATTATTTAATTTTATTTTATTAAACTGCGTGTGTTTTTATGCTTCCCTTTAGTTCAGTAATGTTTTGGACACATGATCATGAAGCCATTCTATGCCGAGAAGTCGTCAATGTAAATCCCTACACGACTAAGAAAGGGTCAACACAAAGAAGCAGTACGTGGGAAAAAATAGCAGACACCTTGAACAAATGCACTGTGCCGAAATTCAGGGTTGATAAGCGATCAGTCCGAGACCACGTGGGAATCCTTGTTTACAAGCATAAGAAGAAACTTCTAGCGAAGGAAAAAGCAACTGGGATAACACCCGATGAGCCAACGGAACTACGGAAAACCTATTGAATATGATAATCGCCTTGCAGGAAAGTGGCGAAGCGGAATTACAGGAAACACAGGGAACAGCTAGCAAAAAACGTCAATACGATCGGGCTAAAGCGGAAGATGTTAGACTAAAAGCGATGGAGAAGCTGTCAGAGACGAAGAAAAGAGGTTGATCAGCGGATGAAAGCGATGACAAACCGAAGCGTCAACGAAGAAGTGGAGGTGATGCTATCGAACAAAGCACAAACAAAGCGTTTCTTGGACTTTCCAAGCCATGCCATGGCTATTTCTGCGAAAGAATTGCCGAAAAATCACACTGATAAAGAGCGGTTTGCAGCCGCGTCGTCTTGCATCGCGACGGAGATCTTAACTTTACTTTTCGCGCGCAAACGACGGCGTTCTAGTTCCAGTCCTTTATCAGCCACCGCGTTCTAGAAGTCGTCGCGTCCCAGATCTTAAAGTCCCTAATAACTCTGAGGGACCTTGCAAGCCAAGGGACTCTGCGATGTTCTTGCGCACATATGAACGTTGACTCCCAGAGTCTAGCAAAACACGGACTGTCATTTCTTGACCATTGACAGTTAACCTCGCCAACGCTGTCTGCAGTAGTGTTTCCTTCAAGGGCAATGCAAGTTTAGCTGAAGCTAACCCACTTAAACTGATGTTGGAAGGCTGCTGGGGTGTAGCCACTAACTGCTGACCATGTAACAATTTGTGATGACGCCGGCCACAATAGCGCTTTCTACTAATGACATCACAATTTTCTGGTCCCTGCTGTGACTCAGACATTAGACCTGACCCGTGTGAGAGTTTAGTATGGGAAAGTCACGTTCGGCAACAACTTTTCGTCGTCCTTGAGGATGTTTATCGTTAAAGGAAACAAAATCCAGCTTGGTTTCGATAATAAATATCCCGAAAATAATCAACGCGTGCGAAGACAGCGTTAAACGTGGAAAAAACTGTACAGATGAGTGGTTTTATGACCTGACCAGTGTAAGAGTTTAGTATGGGAAAGTCACGTTCGGCAACAACTTTTCGTCGTCCTTGAGGATGTTTATCGTTAAAGGAAACAAAATCCAGCTTGGTTTCGATAATAAATATCCCGAAAATAATCAACGCGTGCGAAGACAGCGTTAAACGTGGAAAAAACTGTACAGATGAGTGGTTTTATTTCTTATGCGGCGTCTTAATGGTGTGGGTAAAATTATGTTAAAATGTGTGGAGAGCAGAGCTTCATAGCTGTGCGTGAAACAGTGCATTTGGTTAAATTTATAGGCAAAGGTTGCTCAATTTTTTTTCGAGTGCTTATGTTACGCTACTTAGTACTACAGGATATAAAGTACTAAAGTATTTGTCCCGGATTCATACGGTCTACCTTATACAATTTCCGGTTTGTGCTAATGTTGGTGTGCTTTTCACCTTAGATATTCTGTCACAGGCTTGCGAGAAGCACATCCAACCTCGATTTTCTCTTTAGCAATTTCGGTTTTGGAGTATTACACAGCCAATAATGTTATGTCATGTTTCAGTGCATAGCGGTGCTTTCTGCCTAAGACACAGAGCTAGGGATCCGATTTCAGTAGCCTTCTTTGATCGAGTCGCTTTATTTTCCGATTTTAACCATTTATTTTAGTTAGTGGACCAGGTTTTGCTCCCAATAGCAGTAGTACCTTTTATATATTGAAATTATGCTCAAAAAACATTTCAAAAACGCTCACTGCGAATTTTGTGAACAATTTTCAAGTCGGAAACGTATGTTTCCCGTACAAAGCCTTGGAGTAGAATGCAAAGTTTGTCTGAGTCACGCGGGGGGTCTAAGGTGACAAAACCTATTTTTAGTAATAGCAGAAAGCGCTATTTGCCACAGAACACTTAGGCTGGCGACAAATCTTGGAAAGGTGCTCGTGGTTGCTGGGCTTTAAACAATTGAAACGCAGTTTATTCTCTTGAACTAGCTTCCACCTGTCATGTAGTGACTTGTCATTAAAAACTGGGCAATTTTGCGACTCGTGACCTGCCTTACAGAAATTGCAACTTGGACCAGTAAGTTCGCGTGCCTCACCAAGTAATGCAGAGGCTGTATACGCTCCACCCTCACTACCCATTCGAGGAAATGAAGGCTTTCTCCTGTTATCTCTACTCATATCAGAACTGCGATTGCTCTGGGTATTGTTCACATTACAACCTCTCTCCCCCGCTTCTTTGGATACAACTTGGCGGTTCAGAAATTTTAAAAACAACTCAAGATCTTTTTTATCCTGTTGCGTGTCTGCAAGCTCTAACTCCTATTTTTCTAGTAACTGAGGTGGCAACTTGGTCTCAAAGATGGGTAACAAAATACAACCATGACTCGTTGGATCTTCACCAAGCGCTTCTAAGGCTCTGGTTTTATTCATAAATGTGTCATAAAGATCTCTAAGGGCGGATGCGCTGACCGCCGACTTAGCATCCATCTGAATGACGGATTTCACAAGGGATGAGATTATCATACGTTTTCTTCTGTACCTGTGTTGGAGGCAATGGACCGCTGCTTGATAATTTGCTCCAGTTACTTCAAGTCCTTCTATTGTTTGCAAAGCATTACCAGTAAGCACTGAGCGTGGGTAAGTAAACTTCGGTACCTTGGGTAAGTCACCATTGTTATGCACTGCGGCTTCAAACTGGTCCCAGAAGTTTTGAAATTTTAACACATCCCCATTAAACTTTGGCAGTTCAATCCTGGGCAATTTAAGACGTGAAGATTGACGACTGTCAGTATGTGTATTTTCTTGTGAAGATTGATGATCTTCCACTTTGCCACCCTTTTGGAGGTATTCATGAGCAACATCGATAGCTTTATCTACCACACGTCAAAGATCTCCCCATCTGCGAAGTTCTTCTTCTATCATATCCTCTGCGATCAGCGCGACTATTTTATTTCTCAGCTGAATATATTTCTCTCTATGCACGGTAAGTCTTTCATTTCTCAGCTTTACTTTCACTTTGTTACTTGCACTTTGACTAACCTCCGAAATTTCCCGAATCAACCCGTCCATCTATTTGCAAGGCTTTGGCTTTGCGTCTGATCGAGTTAATCTCTTGAATTTCTACTTCACTCGAAGACTCAGCTGACTCAGCAAGATTCATTTCTTCCTTCGACTCTGGTTTGACAACATCTGACTTTGAATCGTCTACCAAGCTTTCAATCAAGACCTTCTTTTTTCCAGTAGTTGGTAATCCTTTTTTTGAAGCAGCTTTCGCAGCTGATCGACTGTAAGTTGCGATTAATCATCATTTTCGGTCTTTGGACTGGCGGCCATCTTATCGCCCACGTGGTGATGACCTTGCGAAGAATTACAAATTTACTGTTCAAATGTCACCTTGTATGCGGCTGTGAAGGACCATGTTAAGGAAGCGATGGAATACAAACTTGAACGCTTGAAGACAACTTTAATCCACTCGATTTACAATACACCGATTTACAACAGGTTGATGTACTGCCCGGGAACCCGACTTACAAACATAGGCACGTTAAACGTGCATGAGCTACTTTGAATGCTTTAGTGTAACTTTAATGCTTCAGTGTAACCTTACCAAGAGTGTTGAATCTACCTTTTTCGTCCTAAATGTAGACTGGGTTTTTGAGCGAAATTGGGTATTGCGCTACATAAATGAAAACGAGAAACGCTCAGCTGCGTCGATCCTCATGCTATATATTCACTTTCCTCTGTCTTTCCCTGTTACATTTGGTGCATTAAACAAATTGTTAAAGTAAAATAAATATCCACTCACCAAACGTTGATTGAAAGGAAAACTCTAAGGTTTCCTGGGAGTTTCTTAAGCCAAAATGTGACTCATCGAATTCGAGAAGTTAAGAAATACCAGGATTTTTATCATTGTGGTAGATGGTTGCATCATCACAATTCACGAGGTTTTCACGTGCGATTCTACTCAGTGAAACAGTCTTTAACTCCGACAACTTATTTCTTCATGTTTTAAGAGCTATTGCTTCTTAAAAGACAGGAGCCTTTTTAAGGCTTTGGCTACAAAACGAAACAGGTCTTCATACGTTCAAGTTACTATTATTATTAATTATGAAAAGCCAATATGCATGAGATGTACAGTCATACAACTGACACGTGAAAGTGTTGGATTTTGCCCCCTTTCGTGGTTCGTACGTGAGTAGACTGTTCACAGTCCTCTATTTTTCCGTAAGATCATCGAGATCGAGAGCTTTGCGTTACGGGCTACCCATCTTGCATGAGTGTCAAAACTACCTAGGGGGCAGGGGCGGTTTGGGAGGAAGTAATAACATCACTGCAGCACACGTTCAGGAGGCGTGACAGGAATTTCACGCCTTTTACCATTCATTAATTAAGAAACTCCGCTGGTGATGAAAAACATGCCAAACACATTTAGCATCGATTACGCGTGTTTACAGATATCTCCTTTCGAAACAGTGATTTTATAATGTTTCTGGGCCATTCCTCGAAATAAAATCGGCAAACATGCAGAAGAAAACATTTTCCTAATCAAAAATACCAAAAATCCTTCGTGTGTTTGCGCAAGATGTGCCTTATGGTATGAAAGCGTACGTTTAATGGAAACGTCGACTTGTCAACGACTTGTCAATGTCGGCAACTTAAACTAAACCCGTTGTCAACGCAAATTAACATGTATTGTCTAATGACCAATCAAACGCCTGCGTTGCTGGTACAACGCGCTCCTTGAACGAGAGCTGCAGTGATGTTATTACAGTCCCTCTATTTTTCTCGCCCCCGCCCCCTCCGAGCTATAATCCCCGACGCCCGCCCACTCGGTAGATTTGAAAATCAAGATAGCCGTGACGGTAAGACGCGGTATATCTAAACGATCTCACGAAAAAATAGGGGACTGTGAACAGTCTAGTACGTGAGGGAATTCGAGTTATCACACAGTAATCTAGCAAACAGAATTATAAAAATAACTCACGCACACAATTTGCAAGTGAAGATGTTGGTCTTTGGCCCTTTTACAATTCGTACGTAAAAAAAAGCAAATTGTTTGATCGCCTAACATTTATTAACTTCCAAGAAAATTATCAAACTGCCGAAATATATTTCTGCTCATATCATGATACTCCACTCAATAAAACAGTATCTGATTATTGTGTCAACTACCTTCTTCCAATTTTATTCCCTAACGCTACAGTATGTTGCCCAGTATCCGGACACTTCAGTTTAAAATTGCAATAACTTTCCTTTGTTAATCGCAAGAGCTCTGAAATTTGGCCCAGAGAAAATCTATCTAGTCCTTAATATGACGAAAGATAGTTTAACTTTTTTGCCTTTCTTTCGATCGCGAAATTAATATTTTTGCAGAGCTCCTATGTTGCCCAGTATCCGGACACAACAATAACCACGTAATTGTACATACATTTCGACAGGCGAGCGACTTATAAGCTTCTCTTGCACTTGCAAAGTAGTCTGGCAATCGATTCCAAAAATATAACCTGGCATCGTGAAATAAAACCTAACAAATGACTGGGGTATGGTGGGGAACGCGAGCGGCTGTTTTAAAAATGGTATAATTCTTACTTCTTTGTCTAGGAACTTTTTCACTGATTTATGGAAGGCATCCGCAAAAAAGCCGAAGCCGCAGTTTGCAAGCTCAATTAGCCAATCTGCAAACGACTTTCTTTCTTCATTTTTTATTTAAAGAAAAGCTTGGGGAAGGGACCTCAACCCGACAGTCAAAGGTCACTCTCCTATTTAGTCTGACCTGCAGTGTTGATTTCTTCATGCTCAGTCCCCACAACGAGCCTGCTTTTCTAGCACTAATTCTTCCTTCTTTCACATCTCTCAATCCCTTTGTGACATTTTTTAGACCATTGCAACCCCATTCTAGCAGTCCCAACTGGGGAAAGTATGAGAATTCCAGGTTCAACTCAGACGCTTTCAGTTATATATAGAAAATGCAGTCACGCGAAACAAGCCGTGCAGACGAAATCAAGTCGACTCTGAATGAGTGGAGAAAATTTCCGTGCGGAGTTGAGTAGAGTTACATTTTACGACTATATCATATATCCTAAGCTTTAATTATAGTTACTGATATGAAATAAATCTTATCCGGAGAATGTACACAACTAATTCATCGATTCTGTACAGCAAAGAAAAAACTGTCCGGATACTGGACACATGACATCAAAACTTAGTGAATGTTTCTGGCTTCCGTTATTCCAAACAAATCGAATTTCAAGAAGAATTAATAAACTTTCTGAAAACCTGACTTCCTTAAGTATCTTCACTTTAAAAATAAAACAGTTTCTTTGAAAATATAACACATTACCCTCGCTTTTCTGAGCAGCACTAACTTTACTGCGCAGTAAACAGCGTAAATATTAGCCATGAAAAGTTTACTCACCTAAACAGAACGGCGTCTTCTGCGACTGTTTCGCAAGCTTTCAAATCGCCAAAACTTTCATCTTAAAGCTGAAATGTTCAGCTTTCATTCGAAATACTTTGTTTTTTAACGATAACTGAAAAGGGCCCCTCAAAACTTGAGTTCTTGTTTCAAGTGTCCGGATACTGGTACCGTCCGGATACTGGGCAACATACTGTACTGTTTCTACTTAAGTTACTTATCTTTACTAAATAAAATACGTTTCAACAAATATAATGCTTAGTATGCAGGAAGGATGTATCATGTTGTTCACTTATTATTCTTTTTTTGTTGTTGTTGTTTTGCCGGAACGAAAAAGGTTTGTTGAACTTTGTAAGCGAGAGAATAATATTTTTAAAGCTTGTTTACAGGATTAACAAAACTCGGTACAGCTTTAAAAACAATAAGCTGCCTTTCAAACTTGTAAAACAACATTTTCTAGGGCGCATACTTTCAAATTAAGGTCCATATCTAAATATCAATTATTGCTTCACTGGAAGGGCTTTGAAAATATATGATCTTTTATACTCTACTTTGAAGTAGGTGAAACACAACTGATAAATACTTGCGTCAGTACCGTTCGCGATAGCCGAATTCGGTCAGAAATGTCTTCATAGCATCCACACTAAAATCTGAACCCTTAAACAGCTGCATCACTGTACACAGCGTTTGAATCATGAAGATATTTAATATAATGTTTCCAAACACCTGTAGCCGTAATAAAAGACGAAAAAAATGGGAAGAATCAAGATGGCGGTCTCAAAGTGCCCTTGTTCGACCTTTAGCAATGTCATGTTTAAGTAGATGCCAAGATCTCATTGGTTCCTGAGCATCAACTCATAGTACCTTCAACCTTATCGGCTCTTGCAACAAACATCCGAACATACAAAGATACAAAGCCACAAAGATACATACGCCCACACCAGTGACATAGCAGCTATTTTTTCAAAATAGCTCAACAAATCTACGAGCGACTAGCAAGGAAGTCACGTGACGTGTTATCTACATAATTTATTTTACTCTCACAGGTCCAGTCTCACGGGGCTTTTAATAGGGAGTTTAAGATACGGCGACTACGGACTACGACTACGGTTAAACATGCTACTGCGCATGATCAAAACCACGTGACTGTTCATTTTTCCCGCGTAGTCCGGCGGCTACGGTGAGTTGTTGAGCCGTTTCGCGTAGTCGCGACTACGGAGAACATTTTGCTCGTATTTTGCCGTCTAGGTAATTCAAGAATCTCGTCTTTTCGTAAAAAAGTTTTCAATAGGTCTTATCACAGTTTTCGACGCCATCTTGACGAGTAGGCAAACCCGTGAGAAATTACAGTGTTTGTATGAAAATCTAATGTCGAATAATTTCCGTAAAACGCCTGTTCTGAAAAAAATATGAACTGTAAACTAAAGCTACACAGCAAAGGACTTTACCAACAATTTTTTGGGGCCGTTACGGTGCTTAAATTTCTCCAGAAGCATGCTTCAGATTTTCCATATAATTGTCTGCAATTTTTCCCTTGAAATTTTTACAGATAAATGTATACAAAATTTTAAAAAATGGTTCTAGGTCTTCTAGCGCATGTAACGCCCTCAAATTTTTTCAGTAGAATTTTTAAGAGTGAAGCTTTAGTTTGCAGTTCATATATTTTTTAAAACAGCCGTTTTACGGTAATAATTCGACATTAGATTCTCATACAAACACTGTAATTTCTAACGGGTTTGCCTACTCGTCAAGATGGCGTCGAAAACCGTGATAAGGCCTATTCACCTGCTTTAAGTGAGAGGGAAGCGAAATATGTAAGTTGTGTCTAATTTCTGCTCAGATTTACGCTTTTAATCCACTGTTGTGACTACATTTTTATCTAGCTAAGCTCATATTTAAATAATACGCAAAATTCAGATTGACGGCCGAGGAGAAGAGAAATCACGCAGGTAATTTACTTTCTCTTTGCACTTGAAAAGTTTCAATGTTTGTTCGAACTTATTAGTGTGTCGTTCTAGTTGTGTAACCTTTGTTTATGTGAGTTTTTGTATCGCATTTGCTGAATGAAAATGATGTAAACATCTCCGAGACAATCAAAGCTCGGCATTCAGGGCATTGCATTACTTCAAACTACATCAGATCAGTAGTCGGAGAAGTCCATCTTTTAAATATAATACATGAGCTATGACTATTTCTATCTATTTCTTTAATATTTGACATGAGTATTCATGGGCGAAAAAAATAAAACCTGTGTAACCAAAACTTTGTTCACCACTTTCACCCGACGTAATTGCTTCCTTCAAGAACGGAAGAATTTGTTCATTGTTCTAAAGATAAGATCACATGCAAAACTGACTTGCATTTTTGTGAACTGTGATGATGAAAAGAAAATCTTTGCGTGTTGTTTCCCTCTCCGCCTCTTCTCTCGTAGTCTACTGTCTGTAGTGCAATCTTAACGTTATATATTTGCACGACTCAACCCAGTGCTACAAACATTAAGGACAACGTTCGTCCAGCCGTAGTAGTCCGTAACAGTTATAAAACAGTGATCTTCTCATATTTTAAATGCAACACTGATTTTGAAGTTAAAAGGCCGACAGCCATGCTAAAAGACAATTTCCTTCATTAATTTCTTTTGTCCTAAGGATCACTTTTTTATCAAGCGCACAAAAACCTTTCTCTTTAATAGATAGCAAAAACATTTCTAATACGCTGGGACAGTTTCAGCGTCGGTGAACATAGAGCAAGTCTAAAATACTTTTGCATTGACTGTGTAATTTAAGCATACTGACGCACTACTTATGCTTTTAAAAAGCTTTAAAATGTTTTCTTTTTTTCTTTCCAAAAAAAGCGCGGACTTGAACATGTGGTTAATAAGTTGATGAGTTGCTTGATTAATGAATTTCTATGGATTCTCATACAAACTGCAGGGAATGAATATCGAACTTCATCGATATTCCATGGAACTCCATAACATTCCATACAACTCCATCAATACTCCAAGGAACTCCATGGAATTCCATGGAACTCCATGAATACTCCATGGAACTCCATGGATTTCTATGGAATTCCATGGATTTCATAAAATTCCATGGAGGTATTTCACGCGGGAAGCTTCACATAAATACTGCAGACCAGTTATTCAAACCATACCAGCTGTCTTAGGGCCTGTTTACTTGGAGTGGGGGACCCCGGTCTAATGGAGTTGGTTTCTTTTGTTTTCACGCTCTGGGGGACACAAAACAAAAGAAACCTACCCCACTAGACTGGGGTCCCCCACTCCATGTAAACAGGGCCTTACTATACTTCAAATTTAATTGAAATGTATAAACATCTAATCACAGCATAGTTATTAGAGGAGACTGGTTATGAAAAGCGGCAAACATCAATGATAAAAACAACAGTGCTGCAGTTTATGTTCAAAGCACCGTGAAAGTGCACAATCCTTTGTTTTCTGTTGGCAAATTGTTACGGAATAAATTAATGCAACGTTTTTATTGGTCAATACAATCAAAATGATAGGAATTCTTTTGAACGTTGTGCACTTTCAGGTCCACAAAAACATATAACAAAGGAGTCTGACGGGTTTCATAACCATTCCACTCAATTAACTATGATCACAGCCAGTACAGAAAACTGTACTGTTGTACAGACTTACAAGTTTTTCTTTACCTTTTTTGTGATTGATTTCTTTTTTCTAACCTCCTCATCAACTGCTTTGTTGACTTGACTCACAAGACTGGATGATACTTTTAACATGTCCTGAATAGATAAAACACACAAAGCATGGAAGGTTTTTAATAATAAACAATAATTGTAATAAATTATTCAACAAAGTAAAGGAGAATAGTACTGGAATAATCATTATGCTCCAAGCTTTCCAATCTGTGTGCAAGAAAAGCACTGTTCAGTTGTGTGGTATAAAAGCAGATTATTGTCACTCACTGTGAGGGACTTCAAATGCCATCTTTTAGAACAATTTAAACACGTTTGCTTTAAGAGCAGTGCACATAATCATCTAGAAAAGGTTTTGGCACATAAAAACAAAAGTGAAGATATTGCTGGTTTCAGCCAAAATCATAAATGGGAAAATGTTTTTCATAGTGCCAAATGGCAGCTCTTGAAAGTTACATAATGCACTTTTCAATATCTTGATCAAACATCAGGGGCACCCAACGGCAATTTTCGGGAAAATATCTGTTCGGAAGACGATTTGAGATCTAGAATTTTCGGAGCAATTGTTGTAAAATTTCTTGCTTGCCTGCCTCTCCTAGGATTTTCGAACATCTACAAAATGGTATAATTACTCATTTTTAACGGATTTTTACCCTAAAAAAGGCCACCTAGAATTTTCGGGAGCCTTTTCCTGGCTGACATTTTCGAGTAGGTAAGTTTTTATCCCTATAATTTTCGGATCACTAGATTTTCAGCTAGGAAATCCTAACACTAAACAGATGAAAAGTTTTTAGGGGATAAAAATATGCCTATATCTACCGTTTGAATACTAAAATACGTGCAACAACGGCTATGTTAAGAGGTTTTGAACTATATCCTCGTTGGGTGCCCCTGAAACATTCCTTCTTGTCTTTGCACATCACTGTATAAAGTTACCATGGATACATTTTAACCTTAACACATGACACATCAAAACATAATGTCTTTGTACAGTCTACAAGTACCTGAGCCTGTTTTTCATACTCCCCAAGAAGTGCTTCCCAACAACTGAAAGCACTGCTTAAAGCATTTCTGCAAAAAATATACATTTATATGGAGATTCTCTTAAGCAATAGCCAAGTCGATGACATACAACATGCAGTGGGAAAATGCAACAGAAAAGTGCATTTATCACAATATTATTTTAATAACCAGATACTAAAAATATTATTAATATTAAAAATGTTATTCAAAATTATTTCTCCATTTCTGATTGGCTAAAAACCCCCAGCTAATTCTTCATACCCAGCGATGACTTACGATGACTTACCCTAGTGATGACTTTATTTGGAAGATCTATATCTGCTGATATCAAAACATTAAGGATAATATTGATGCAATTGTATCAATATTGATGGAAAGAGGAATGGATAGCATGGTGGCTTAGCTGTTTGGTAGTAGTTAGGGCTGGAGAAAATGGTGGAACATTTCATAAATATATAATCAATAAATAAATATAAATACAAACTACTGTCTCAAAACATAGCAAGAATATAGACTTAAGAGCCACTCAACAAATGACATACTGCTTTGAAGAATACTTGTAACTGCCAGAATAAAAAGATCCCTTCTCCATCAGTATAATTCTTCATATCATACTCAACTCAATCCTCTCAGACCAATAATTGCTTCATACAAACAATGCAGGTAATTAAATTTAATGGAGTTAACAACATAGCATGTCTACTTTTGGGGTAAACAGTGCCTATTAAAAGTCGTGATATGTGCAGGTACTAGCATTCCATCGACGTTAGATTTTAGCAAGAAAACTGAGCATGTACCAATCAAAGCACTAGGTAAAAGCTTTTCACTCCCCTCTCCGCTTCCTTCTCTTTACCACTTTATTATCATGAGTATGATGCTTGCTGCATGGGAACTCTCATCCCGATTACCAGAATTTCCCAGACATTGGAGCAGCCTCTACCGTGGAGCTGGCCATATTACTGTCTTGAATCTTTTGTTTGTGGTTACCTGTCTCTCTTTATCTCTGTATTCTTCTTTCTGAATGACTCTACAACAGAGAGAAGCTGACTTCCTAACTTCTCTTTCACAGTTGCAACTTTGAGAGCAAAATCACCAACTAGAACAGACAAAGAAGCCACCACACAAATTATAATTACTTAATCAGCCAACATGTACAGATCAGGACTGGGGAGAAAAATGTTAAGAAAATTGACAATTATTATAACATTTAGGAAGCTACTAATCTTTACATACACTAGCTCTGTGCATACACAACTGTATGCACATTAACAAAGGCCCATTTTGAAAAAATCAGTCTTGATCTATACTTTCAACCTTGTCGGTTCTCTTCTTGTAGAACAGTCTTTACTCTACTAATAACAGTTTTCAGAAGGTCTGTTAAACCTGGTGGTTTTGCAGCTGCAGTTTAACCCATTTTGGGGTCCAGTTTGTGTTTACATTCTTATTTTTGCAGTGGTACATGTAGATAAGTAAAAATTAGAGAGCAGAGACAATCGTTCCTCTTTTCACACAGCTTTCGTTAATTACTACATAAATGTGCATTGTATGCATATAGCAGCCATTAATACAGTCACCAATTAACTAAACTTTACTTAGGTCCAGCGAGTCTGTCAATTCCAACTGTGCCTATTCCCCTGGGCAACTGCATATGACATGTTAGGACTGGGGATATGTGTTTGCCCATCTCGGAGCTACTCGCAGGCCTCTGGCCTGCTCATGGTTCACAGAAATGGAGGTTACGTTGCATATATAATATATATATATACATGCAGGTTATGGGAGAGGATCACGAGTTTGTCACAGACTGGCTTGTCAGTCAAGGACTACACATTAGAAATCTCATTTATCTACAACAGTGTAGTTACTGTAATACAAAAATAATTATAAATCATTGATGTATAAATATTATACAATATTGTTACCCATTTCTTTACCTATAAACACCTGTCTTTATTAACATGCATCCTACATGATATTAACAGAGGTATTGGAAATACTAATTAAGGGATACAGGCTTACAGTGGTAACCACTAACACGCGCCCTAGAAGGGTTTTTCCTCTCTGTTGAAACCTGAGTTTTCGTGGACGTCAATCAAATGTTTCCCTGGTTTGCTCACGCGCTGTGACAGAGAAGGTTCCCTCATTGCTGAATGAAGGGCGAAAACTTAAAGAATTATTTTGAATGACGACAGCGTTTTTAATTGCTTCATTATGATAAAGGATTGTGTTGTTAAAACAACGAGGTCACTGCAAGCTCGGTGAAATAGCCGAAACAGTCCCGATAGTAAAGTAAAGGTTTTCAGGTAGTTTATTTATTTGATTGAATGAAAATGCAGGCGCTGTGGATGAATTACCAAGGAGTATGAATTCAAAGAAACTAAAGATATCACACCAACAAAAGAAAAAAGTTTCCCCTAAATGGAGGCTGTTTTTGAAAACAAATTTTGAAACCTGCAGATCCACTTATCATTCTTTATATGTCACAGAATAGAATCCAGAACTAGCAAGAACTCAGAGGAGTTGCAAGCGAGTATTGAGAAAACCTATATGGTTGTTACTTAAGTGCGTAAATAAGTCGATAATTTGAATTTCCTCCAACAAAAACTCAACAACTTCGTACTCCTCGTAATCTTGACATGAAGCTGTGTCAGATCCTGTAGCAAGGTATTGCAAAAATGGCTCAAATGCTGACATGCTCTTCCAAGTGCTCGAGAAATGGGGAAAGAATCTTCTCTAGACCAATGTGTTAAAAACCATGATAACTGTTGATTGACGTCCACCAAAATGCAGGTTTGAACCGAAGAAAAAACCCTTTTAGGGCGTGTGCTAGTGGTAACTGCTGTAACTTTGGTGCAAGCAGGCCTAGACTGCGAGCAGTCCCTCAGGATGGTCACGCGAGCAAGGAAATCAAGCGAAGGGAGCCAGTCCTGCCGATCTTAGACTCGACTGACTGAAGAGGGGCTGCTCGCAGTCTAGCAGGTCAATATCAGATTGAAATGTCCAGTCATTAAAAATCACTTATATCGTATGCTTCAATTTATTCACCATAAATAGTAATTTATACTGCACCCCTAAATACAAGTACATGCTATGTATTTCATGTGTCGCCAAAAGTTTTATACACAACTTAAGCCCAACTATAGAAAAGAAACTGTTTTCAATTCACATCCATGCTATGTAAATGTAATGCCTTTGACTCCATGCATCCAGCTCTGTTGCTGAGTAAACTCAGAGCTTATGGTTTCCAAGAAAGCCTAATCAGACTGTTGCGTAGCTACTTAATTATGTGACCATTATAACAGAGTGAAGCTGGCATCTCAAAAAAGTTCTTGGAGAAGAATTAACCGTGGCTGTCCCCAAGGTTCAATGTTGGGACCATTATTGTTGAACGTTTTCCAAAATGATTTAGCTTATGAAATTGATCAGAACCTAAGCATGTACGCTGATGATCATCAGCTTTATGAGATCAATGAAAATGTGTCTACAGTGAATCATAATCTTAATGCCAATACCACAAAAGCCTCAATATGGTATAAATCTAATTTACTCAAGGGGAGCCTTTCCAAATACCATACTATGCTAATCACTAATAAACAAGTAGGCAATGAGTTTGGCGTAGGTGGGTTCAAGGAACTGATGTTGAGTGCCTGAATAGTTTTAAGTTATTATAGGTGTGACCATCGATAATAAGGTTAATTTTAGTGAACACATAAATATCATGTGTAAAAAAGCGAGTCAGAGGATTGGCGTACTGATAAGATTAAAAAATTTTGTGCCCACGGCTGCGAAAATACAACTTTTCAAGGCTGCAATACTTCCTTACCATTAACCTACTGCCATCTCACTTGGCATTTCTGCCAAGCAAGTGATAAGAGAATACTCGAACGTACTCTGGAGAGGCCGGGGGGTTTGCGCGCAGTCTTTAGGGATGGTCAATCCACATATGAGAAGCTGCTGAACAAGGTTAAATTAACTACACTGTATGAAGAGAGGCTTCAACAGTATTATAGCATGTTTGAGATATTGAGATATCTTAATCTATGACCAAAATTGTAAAATAGCCTGCCTAGCAATCTTTGAAATTTACCATCACTACAATCATTTAAACGACAGATTCGTCTTGTCAATCTTTCGCTTAAGTTAAAATCTGATTGTGAGAACTGCGTATTATGTAGCAACTGACACACAAACGGACCTAATTGCTTTATTTATTTATTTGTTATTACCATTTTCTCTTTTATTGAACATTCTAGTGAATGTGAATAACTGTATTATCTTATTGTAAATAACCATATCATTTTATTGTAAATTGCTGTATAATTTTATAGTATGTTTATCTAGGCTAGCTTTTTTTAGGATTTGAGAGTTGTTAGTTTAAAATTACCCGGAAATTAGTCTTATTTCAGTGTCCCCAAGTAGTAGAGGGTTTTGACCCTCGGCTAAGTACCATATTTTTTGACACTTTAATTAAGTCACGATGATGATGATGATGATGATGATCTAAATGTAACACAACAGTTGCAAAAAATTTCAGATCAAGTAAGCTTATAACTGGAGTTCATAGTTCACTTTTCACAGCTCATAGAGTCCTACCTGTTTTTAGAAGTTTAATAGTGCTGTCTGTGTTGGATTTAAGAGCGTCGTTTAGATTTGGATGAGGCAAATTCCTCAGGTATCTCTCTCTAACCGTGGTCATTTTCCACGGTGTGGACAATGGGCTAAATACTAACTCTTACAACCAGCGTATTTCCGTATTTCACAGGAACGTCCGCTTCCGAAGTAGCCCCCCGCGCAGACGTTCTTAGGGGTTCGTCACGCGTTCCTGCCCCACTAGTGGGGCAGGAACGCATGACGAACCCTAAAGAACAGGATATCCCAGGGGCGGATCCAGGATTTTTTTTAGGAGGGGGTGCACTCGTCTCTGGATCAGCTCTACTTCAACACCAATAAACCACATAGTTTTTTTTGGGCAGAATACCAGTTGTATTAGAAAACCGCAGGTCATCTCAGCGGGGGGGGGGGGTGCGCACCCCCTGCACCCTCCCCCTAGTCTGCGTGGGAGGCTACTCCCGATGCGATTCTAAACAGAACGAGCAAGCCGTTTTATTTCCGCTCAGTTTCTCATCTAAATTTGGACAACATGACCAAATTTGGCAAAAATCGGTTCGAAATCAGTCATGGGAAAATGGGAAGTCGCCTGACAACAAAGGACAGTAACTGGTGTCTTTTTGTATTTTTGGTCGAGGAAATATCTTTTTATGGCCCTAAAATCAATTTAATGTTACAATTCAATTAAATTCCCGTAGCGGAACATGTTCGATTGACCTTTGGAGCTACTAGTGTGACATAGCATGCATGATTTGTGAAGTATTGCGATGGACTTGGGTGAGAGAGGTTTTACAGTCGATGCAAGTCCGTTTTTGAAATCACATATTGAATCGAAGACTGTGAGACTGTACAATTACCACGACATACCATATTTCCTTCGAGGAAATCCTTACGTGACATCTGGATACAGAGCCTTCTTATCCATCAGGTTATGTTTTAAAAGGTAAGATCATGTATTCAAGAAGGGATTGATCATGAAAGGACTTATGATTGATTAATTTTTATAGCATACATACATACAGAAAACTTTATTTAAACTCGGAAATTGATAAAGTATGAAAGTATAAAATTGCTACGAATGCGCATATTATTAGTCTCATCTTTGAAAAAAACTCTACACAGTAATACATCAGTCAATTCCAGCTGCGCCCAGCAGTTATATTCTGATAGGAAACCACGTGCGTGTCAAGACCTTGGGGTTGGCCCCAGGGTTGGCAAATGCCCGGCCCCCGGGCAGCACAAAATTTTCAAATGCCCCACCCCCGGGACTGACGAGGCAGGCAAATGCCCCGCAGTAGTCCGGGGGACCTGGGCACAGCTGGAATTGACTGATGCATAATATTATGAATAGTGCGCTTAAAAGCAATGAGAGATTCAAAAGTTCTTATGTTATCAGGTAGCGTGTTTGTTTCCCCTCCCCGAGCGTTTGTCATTTTTTTAGTCGGAAAGCTTAGAATATCCGCAGTGGGACCAGCAGATTTATGCAAAAACTGGACTCTGGCTTATTAGAGACAAAAATGTTTGAGTCCCCACCTACGACCACCACCACCCCAGATGGACCAGGATCTGGCCTTCCATGCGCTTAAAGGGACTGTGTCACGATAGTACGCATGTGTGAGCTGTGACAGTACCTGATTGTTTTTAATCCAATTGGAAGCTAGTAAGATGCATGCAAGGAAATTTACATAATTCAAAATTAGTTGTTTGCGAAGCAGGAGACTTCCAGACGTTTTTGTTGCATTTTATATATCACCATAATTTATATTTATTCACTAGTATTTCTCAGATACATCTCGCAGCCAATAAGAATAAGATTAACAACCCTGTCCTGCTTTGAAACAAATATTTACCTACGTGTATTTTACGTACCCACGCTTGCAAACCAGTCTCCGATCCGCAAACGAAAATAATTTGTAAACAAACCTTGCTGATCACTCTGTTTGCACTATATAAACTTAGAAATACCTGAAAATTGCCCCTGACCAGTGACCAAAACAACCAGTAACGAATAAGGCAAAACATTTTCGTTAAAATGCGAGCTAATTAATGCACACTATGATAAATAAGCCATGCGTTCGGCTAGCAGGATGAACGCTCTGCATGAACCACACTGTAACTCAGACGTTACCGAGTTCAAATCATAAGGAAACCAGATAATAAACAGAACATTAAGGCAACAATTTATTTTTAGAAGATCAGTTCTTAAACATTTACGCTCGTACAGCAAAGATGCAAGGAACATTGCGAGTACAGTGAACTACATCCGTAAAGATCGCATGGCCTGTTGTCAGTACTTTCTGGTATACAACTACGGATAGGAGTAATAAATCGAATGCGTCAACCAGCCTGTTAAAACATTTCATGTTCGGTGGATTCTTTCCTCAAACCTCACACAACTTCCTGTACAATAAAAGATTGCTTGGTTTTCTCCTTCTGATTCCAGGCACTCGAGAGAGTAAATTATTGCAGACAATCGAAAGTCATGTCGCAGATCAGCGTCACTTGCTGTTGCATCCCATTTTTAGCCACGGCTGTATCGAGGAAACCCTTTTAAACATTCTTTACATATTTAATGTTTAAAACCTAACCGAAAATGGTAGATCGTTCGCTACAGAACTTCATAGACAGAAGTGAAAGCCAGGTGACCTCTTTAAACACCACATTTGATCCGTTTGTTAGAACACTGACAACAAATTAATAATATGCCTTTGTGCACTTTTCCTCTATGACCTCGAATTTTCTCAACAATGCTTGCACAAGAATACAAAATATGGCCTTTAAAACTTCCAAAATGGACCAAATAGCTCTTGAATACTGTTGTATCAGCTTTCTCAGGCATCTCAGGGTCGATGGAAGAGTATTTTTTCACCAAAAGCCAATCTTTAAAACAGGTTCGCAAGACCAGAAATCAAGATGCCTCACATGCACAGGAGCGTGTCACAGGCCCTTTAATGAAAATGTTCCAATCAGCAGGTTTTATGACTCCAACTCTAACAAGTCATTTCCCCCTTAAACTATACTATTCATGGTCAAGTGTAGGTCACCTTTGACAAAATTTGCCTGGAACAGGTTTGAAAATTCATCTTTTCATTGTGTGGAACTGATCAGAGGCTCAGCATCACAGCCCTGGGGCAAGGGCAAGTCTAACACTAGTTAGTTGTCAATCTTTGTTACATAGCACCAGTGCAGAGTGTTAAAACTTTCATAACACAGTAACAGGGCCACACTTGGTCAAATACCACTTTTTTTCAGCTGAAATTTGCAGACCAGATGCCGGAAAATAATACCATCTCGAGTCTATCCTACACTAATTAACCTTACATCACAGTTCAGATTCCCAGCACATGGGTAAATTTTTAATTCAGTCATGTAACTGTTGTAGACAAAAAAACTAGCTAGCATCTTAGTGGTTATTGTAATTTTGAAAAATTTGTTTTTGTCTTTCTTTCAGTCTGTTTGTGTTGTCCAATGAATCTATCAACATCTGGTCCCATTTGGTTGGATTTGTCTTCTTCTTTTATCTTCTTCTTGCTGACAACTTGGTTAGAATTCCAGAAAACAATGGCACCTTCTCTGATCATGTTGTGCTGACCTTATTACTCAGTGGTTTCATGGTAAGATAAATTTCATGTACTCCTTAAAATAACCTGAGAAAAAAGCCAACATTTTCATGACACCACCAATAATAATGGTTTCCCTGGAAATGATGTCTAAGGATGATGCACAGAAATTCCATCACAGGTGAAGGGTCATTTCCAAGTGACAAGTCTTCAGTATGGAATTTCTGTGCTCGTTCCTTAGACATCGTCTTACAGGGAAACTGTTGGTGGTGTTGCAAAATGTTAGCTGTTTTCTCAGCTTATACCTAAAACTGCTGTGAAAGGTTAACCAACTACAAGTGCCATGTGACATCACTGAATCATAAGGAGAAAAATAGATTTTTTGTTATACTACAAACCCAGTAAATTTCATTTCGGTAGCTTCAATATTCTGATGTGGGGAAGGAATAATACTCCCTCCCTTCCCCCAGTCACAGAAAAAAGAATAGGTATGGTTTGAATAAATAGTATTCATTCTATTCAAGCATACCCTTAATTACCTGTTGCTTTTCTTTTTTAGATTTCTATGTTCTTCTCAGCCTGTTATCACTTATTTTGTTGTCACTCGGAAAAGGTTTTTCACCTGTGGCTGTCACTAGATTTGGCTGGTATTTCTCTTGGTCTGTGTGCTTGCTATATACCCGCCGTCTATTATGCTTTCTATTGTCATGTGGTAGGTATCTAGAATGATGGTGCAGGTCAAAATAAAATTCAGGTTAAAATTTCTTAAAGTAGGTTGGATTTCAATATTTTCGTTCTCTACCAAGTCCTAATTATTGATGAATTAGGTCTACAAGACAAGGGAAATTTAGAATCAACCTAGGTTTAAAAAAGTTAACCTGATTTTTATTCTGATCTGTAACAGAGACACTTATCACTTTATGACATAGAATTTTATGAATGGTAATGGCTCAGCATATACCAAGAATTATTAATCCATGTGGGACTTTATGCAAAGCTATTTCCAGCTCCTAAAGGGCTTTGCCAACTGAACAAGTGAGTCTGTACCAAGTCAAAAGTGCTTAGCTGCAAAATGTGCCTCTTATTTTAATAAGAGTGGGAAATTTATGCAGACAGACATGAAGGGTAGAATTGGAGTAGGTCCTTTTGATTCATTTATTTACTCTCAGTGATGGCAAGGAGCAATTGGTTTCGTTGTGAAGCCTTCCTTGAGTGACGCGTTCATCCTTCAGTATTAACAAGTTTGAGTTCAGTTGTTTAGAAAGAGAACTCTGAGAATAGGGTTGTTGCGGATCACATTCGCTACAGAAACGTCAACGCTCACTGTTTAGTTTATCAGTTCAGAAGGTTGTGTATAGCCATAATGTAATTAGTAATAGAAAACTTTACTTATTTATTAATTGATATTTTTCGTTTCTAGACTTGGCAAGGCATTTACCTGATTGGTGTAGTTCTCCTAACTGTTATTTCACTAGCTTTTCAATTTCATCCTTCATTTCTGACATCTCGCTGGGCTTCAAGGCGACTGCTGCTCTTCTGTGGCTTGGTTGCATATGGTATTGGGCCATCACTTCACTGGGCTCTGCTTCTTGGGGGATGGAATAGCTTCACTGTCAGAGTATGTGATACATAAGCCCTAATTACAGTAAAACTTATTGTATATAATTAGTAAATTTAATTGAAAAATGGTTAACTGTTCTTTGCAAGAGCTGGCAATAATTGGTTGCACAATTCAAGCTCACCAAGACACAGAGACCCTAGTTTAGAGTTGAGACCCCCCCACCCAAAAAAAATGCCTAAAAACTCAGATTGTTACTTGAATGATGAACTTGTACAAAGTAATACCACTTGTCATTAAATATGCCTTATCATCCTCATCCATGGAGTCGCAAAACATGCCAAAAAGGCTCTTTCCTTTTTTTAGTGTTTAAGACGTTTTGCTTGGGGTAAATTTGTTGCTGTTTCCTTTTTAGATAGATAGAGATAGTTTATTAAAATATCGAACATGGCAGTCCGTAGACTCAATTGCGTTACAATTACTTAAAACTAAGAATAAATAAATTCCAAAAAAATAAATACTAATTGAAATTATAACAAAAAACATTTCTATAAAAATGCGAAAAACTCTCTATATGTAACTATGTACAAACTAGTCTAAAAATTTATGTACACATACTTGGAATAAAAGTATTGTTAAAACGATTTGTATGTGTATGGGGCATGGCATAAGCCCTGAACTGTCTTAGATTATGTCTGTGTTCTCTCTTAGGAGGTAAGACAGGCACAAATTTGTGATCTGGGCATGACGTGATAGACTCGAAAAGCTTGCTACACAGAGCCACGCGTCTAGCGTGCAAGGTTACTAAATCGAACCTGACCAAACATTGACCAAATATTAGATAACCTGACCAACATTAGATAACCTAACCAAACATTAGATAATAAGGGTCTGTTTCAGGGCATGGTGAGTGCATGAACTTCTAAGTATTGAGGAGGGGCCTATATTTTTTATGGAGGAGAATGGGCGAGTGAAAACTGATAAATAAATGTATTTTACTTTAGGTAAGTGCAATTTGAATGTCACTCGCCCAGGTGGTGAGTGCTCCAAAATTTTAGTTTTCAACCCTGTAACCCTGGTGTAGAAATTTATGGGTGCATTTGAGAAGAAGCTTGATCGAAATAAAAAGTAAAGTGCTGCATGGTTATAATGAATATGAAACCAAAATTAATCATACTCTCTCCAAGCATTCAAAACTTGAAGTTGTAATTGTGTAAATTGGCTTTGGTATTAAATGGTCTTCAAACATGGTGTGCCAATGAAATTCTTGAATGTTATGAATTATTATTATGTTACTTTCCTTGTAATATAGACCTAGCTAAATGGTATCATATTTTTCTGTCTTTTAGCTCTTTCTTCCAAAGGTAGTTGTGATGTATTTGCTAGGAGTACTTGCCCTAGGATTTTATGCTTTCAAAATTCCTGAACGATACTTCCCAGGTACATGTGGTAAATTATATGGTCAATGTATGAATACCCTGCGAGCAGTGGTTTCTCCAGGCTGGGCGTTACTTTACAAAGGGAGAGAAACCACTGTGAGCAACCATTTGCTCTTCCGTCAGGCATGCACATCCACATGATGCCTACATAAAACGTCAAATAACATCACGTTCTCTTGATTCGCAAGAAACATTTAGGGACTTTAGGATCCAACAACATGACAGCAGCAAGAATGTCAAACAACAAGAGGTTCAATAGTGCTTTCCACACTTTTTTATACATTTCTTTAATACCGTTTTTATGTGACTGTGAAGTGAAAATGCCTAATTTTGCGTTTAATGAAGAACATAAAAGAGCAACAATGAAATTTTATTTCTCTTTCTGAAATTGGATATGGTCCTGGGAATTCAACTCTAGTTGGGTTCACCTACATTATTTTTAAAATTAAAAAAGTAAGTGCGTAGGAGTAGTCATGATGAAGAAAAATTCACTGCAGGCTCATGTTAAGGTGGCAGTTATAAGAGTAAGCAAATGTGCCAGAGTCTTAACTTGCTTCTATACAGGTTTTACCTGTTCAAAGTTAATTTATTTGTCCAAATAAGCAAATGGTTTCTCACAGGGTAATGTATGAACCCATTTATAGATACAAACTATTATGCTATAAAAACCAATGCATTTTATAGCATAATTTTCAGATGTAATATAATATTATAGGAGCTAGCATGAAGGTTGAAAAGCAGTCAAATAAATATCAAAGTGGGTGTTCAAAATGGCCAAAGCGCAGATGGTTGTTTGAGAGCAGCTTCAAGGTGTCTAGATTTGGGAACAGGTGAAACACTGAGCAGCCATCTGTATCAAGTGTTCATGATCAGTAATTCTTAAAGAATTTCAAAGCAAAAGTTCACAAAATTTTATGGTTATTATAATCCAGTAACCAAACCACCGATGCAGTAGTGATTTCCTTTGTTAAGTCATGAATTGTTAAGGATCAGTTTGAGAAGTACTTGACTGATGTTTTGTCTGGTATTCTACCACCATGATATAAACCAGTGGAGTCTGGTGATTACAAATATGATAGCTTAGTCCAGAATCACCACTTATTTCTGATCAGTATTCACTCTACCTTATAAGAAGTAAATCAGATAAGACTGAAGTGATGTCATAATTCTTCTCAAAATTTGCTTTGTGGGGTGAGGTGCAAGGCGGACTTATACAAACAAAAGTTGCTTTGTTTGTGTTTTGGTTTGTTTTTATTTTTATCTCTCGGTCTCTTTTCTACTCTGTAGTAGTAGAAAAGGTAATGAATTTGTCTCATGAAGAATTTTACCTTGTAATTGTCATTCTTGTTGATTTTCTTTTTTATTGTTATTTTTTCAGGTAAAGTAAATTTTGTGGGCTCTAGCCATCAATGGTGGCACTTATTTATTGTGTTAGCTTATTACTGGTGGCATAGATCCAATGTTATCTACATGAAGTATAGACTCAAATACCAGTGTTCAGCTTATGATGAACTCGCTTCTTCAGAATTGCCATTTGAGTTTTTATAAAAATAATATAGTTATATTAATGTATAGAAATTGTTATAATAAAGTTTTATTTAACATTTATGTTTTATGCGATATTGTTTTGTAAGAATTTGATCCCCAATTGATTTTGGACACTAACAGGCGCTATAAAGAATGTTGCCTCAAGAGGATCGGTATTATTATGTACTTTTGCAGGTACTTAACGGTAGTTGAACCCCGGCGAAAAAGCAATGGTGCTCAGAAGATGATTTCTCCATATATTTTGGCTATTTGGGTATGTGCCGCTGTGAAAGGGTATGGTTTTTTAGTAAGCAGTTTACTCTTTGAGGCCCATCAGGGTATATAAATCAGGGCGTTTGGGTCTAGAATACATTTTAGGGTATCATTTTTGTTGCAGGAAACTGATCAGTTGGTTGAAGATTTTATCTAGACTGGGGTTTCAAACAGCTACTCTAGGATAGGGGTGTTCAGCCATTTTGGGAGTTTACTCTAGTATAGGGTAGCAAAATTCAGCTGAACTAGCTCTGGTATAGGTCAAGGGTTCCAGGATCCCAAAATGCAAACATCCCCAATTTTACCCAGAATTTTTCAATTAAAGTGCCCCCCTAACACAAAGTTGAACACAAACGTTTTCAGTCTTATAGAGAGTCTATCAAATGAAAAACCGGTGTATCAACCCAAAACGTCATGAAAAGATCTGGTCAATGTAAAACGTTTTGAGGCAGAATGTTAAAATAAAAATGTAAGGCCCGGTTCAGACGCCAAACGTCACATAAGCCGAACCAAACGCATAAAGGTTTATAATGTGTTTGACCGAAATGCGCAATATTCCCCCTTAGCTTTGAGAATAAACCAATTATAACCTTAGAGTCGCATGGACAACTTTCTTAATTTTCGTACTTGAAAAACTGAAATTGTTAAAGTGGCTTTCAACCATGGAACCCTTGTTCAAAAACTGGACGAAATTACTTTATTCCCGTTTAACAACACTGAAGACAAATGTCTTAGAAGAGCTGCCTCCTTTTAAGGGTAGAAAGTCACATGCATGGGTTTCGTTTCAAGCCGGACGCAATGTCCGGTTGTTTCACACGAGGTAACGTCTGGTAATTCACACGAAATAATTTTTTTTTTTGAAAAAAAGATTTTCACTGATAGAGCTTAAGTTAACTGACTTTTTCTGATGAGCCAATTATGCAACAACTGAACTGGACATTTAAATTACCGTCTATAAACCATCTGTCATCGGGATTCGTTGATTCTTCCCGGTTGGAATTCGTTTTGGAATCAACTAAAAGAACGAACAACTGCAAACCGATAATCATGACTGCCAAATCAGATATTTCATTTTTGAGAGCATTTTTTAGTACCTTAAAGACCTTCCCGCTTAACCAATTCCGATCCACGGAACGCAAGAAATTGTATTTAAAGAGAGTCCAATTTTAGAAATTTCTATTGGGAACATACCCCCGGATCCCCCGCCCAAGCCTGCGGCACGAACTCTGCATCCGGTACTTCCTAATACTACCGAAATCCTGCCCATGTTCTGTAAAAAAGGATAATGACAGAAGACATTCATAGCGGAGCTCCACGCGCGCCTTGCGCGCTCGAGCGTAGCCCCATACTTAAGAAAATGTGGTAATCTACCCATCCGAGAAATTTTGGTGATCACGTGACCGTAAGTCCACCCGTTCGTCGGCACCACAGGCATACCAATGTAAAATAAATCAATAAACAGGCAGCCGAACGGTAGGCCAATCAAATTCTTCCTTCTCGCATTTGGCCGAAGCAATACCCCTCGTTTCAGATGAAATCAACCCACTATGAGATTCCCACTATGGGGTAAACTGCATTTCCAGACCTCATCATTTCCTTTAGATATTAGCTAATTATATATGTCGATGGTATGTTTATTTACTGTTTTTATGACGCTTGAAACTTTGTTTCAAAATGTTTCCAAAACGCTCTCATAGAATTTGTTCAAACCTTGCCACAACCGAGGCAACTAAAAGAAGTACAAGCTCCTTAAGCGATTTCTGAAAAAGACCCCTAATGCCGAGAAATATAAAGGTAAGTAAAAACGTAATGGCGTCATGATGTTGCCATGGTAACTCTGATGCCAATAAAACATGGATCATAACAAATTTTCATTTTTATACAGTGCAGCTGTGGTAACCTTTTTCCAATATCTTTGTTAATGCCCACGTGGTTAACGCTCAAAGTGGGGGCGTATACTCCTCCAAAAATCAAGTCGAGCCACCTTTATAAACAACATAATAAAATTTGTAAGCACGCTGAAAACAGTCGGCAAGTACCTGGACCAAAACTCGGTGTCTGAGTTGCGTAGTACTGACAGCAAACATCAATCATGCGAACATCGTAGTAAACTAAAAAGAAATATAGACTTTAACAGGTTTGAGCAGCGTCGTATTACACAGACTTGACTGCTACAAGGTCGCCTACAAACGGTGGTCGCACATGGAAGTTCGAATATATGATTTTTCTTAACAGTGCTTTATTTGATATAAGGTTGATAACAGGAATTCCACATATGTGCGCCAGTTTTCGTAAGGGGTTTCAAGACAAGTGAGACTATAAACAGGGGAAGAGAGATTATCAGTACGCGGATGAGCTTAAAGCTTATGTACCGACATATTTTATTCAGCGGTATAAGCTCTATTTGGCAAGTTGTCTTGAGATTAACTTTCCTTTTACTTTTCTAAGATTTTACATTGAAACATATCGAGCAGAGAATCTGTCATTTTCATCTGTTTCAGTTTGTATAGAAAGCTGAAAAGTTTTGTAGAAATTTAAACTATATTGACAACGCTTTCGCGAAATTTAACGCCCTCTTTAATTTTCTCCTTTCTCTAACGGACTCACGAAAATAAAGCTTCGCATAATACTGTCTCGCCAAAATCGCGATACAAGCACGCGTGAAATTAAGCATGAGACAGGTAAATAAACTAAACCAACCATCACTGCGTGTAAGAGGAGTTTAATCGGGTAAAATTTCGCTCCACATATATTACTTTGATTGGAAGAACTTTGCGTGGAGCGTTAAAGTTGTTTTTTTACTGTATCCATCCCTACTACAGAAAGCGACCACCGTGGTAAATTAAAAAGGTGACATTTTACTTCATATGGAATACTTTAATACATTGTTTTCTCCAGTAAAAATGGATAACGGAGTAGGTTGCTATTGCGGGTCCGCAAACCCTGGCGATTTACAGGACTAAATATCAGAAAAAATCTTAGCTTGCATTCACATTAATTTTATTTATTATTAAATTATTCAGTTATGTATTTTCTACGCATTTAACAAGGGACAATTTGTGACGACGATTTTTAGAGCAGCAATGTTGGAACAATGTTGTGACAGCTCGAAGCAATTTTGAAACTGACAATGCTGAATCGTAGCCTGAATTTTCTGTTGTCTTTCTCGAGTCGCAAAATCCCGAGAGAGACGACAGTTTGGGGCTCAAGGAGACGGCTTAAATTCAGGCTGGCGCAGAAGATAAGTTGCGCTAAAAATCTTCTATGCGAATTGTAAATGTAACATCCCCTTATTTTGTTCAAACGTTGGATAGCGCTATCCACCGGTTAGCGTAATTGGTTTCCCTAATACTTATCCGCTGGATAGTGATTTATCCAGTGGATAGCGCTATCCAACGTTCGAACAACCGGGGCTGAACTGCAAATGAAAAACGCTTCCGCCAAGGGAGATTGTTTAACACGTTTTTGCCTTACAGTTATAAGGAAGGTGGTGCTAATGCCCAAAGACTGGAAACGCTGATACTTCACTTTAAACCGGGCTGTAAGAAAACTTCTCTTAAATTGTGACAAACTTTATCATAGTTATACTTCATGGTATTCATAATAGCAACATTTGGTTCTTATTTCATGTATTTACATTGTTTCTTTTGCTATATTCAGATAAAATTATTGCAAATCTCAATGGAATCATCGAACCCTTCTCAATAGTGAACTTTTACAACAAGATACATTGTAGATCAACATTCCGAAGTTTCTTGGCTATCAATAACATAACTGTTTTCATTATTCATATGTAGCAGAAGAAATAGAGCGCAGACTTGCCAACCTGTGTTTGGCAGTGAAATTCTGGCGGAGTCTTGTGAACAGTGGAGCAGGTACAGAATCATCCGGTGGAGAATCAACGTTCTCTTTTTCTGCCGGAGAACCAACGTTTCCTTTTTGTGCCCCATCGTTAGAGTTCATATGAGTGTTAATGTCGTCCAGTCTGTCACTTGTTGGGCTACCTGAAATGCTTTGGTTTGTATTCGTTGGCAAAAGAACTCGTTTGCTGATGCCCTCCGCAGATTTTTCCTTGACTCTTTCAACTCTTGCTGCATAGACATTATCACTGCTTGAAACTGTTTTCACATAAGGCCTATTCCGTAAACTATTTGACTGCATATCCCGGCAATCTTCTAATTTAGTCTGATGGGACAAACTTGGGCATGAATCTAACTCTGTTGATTTCTTACAGAGAGAGGCACTTGGCTTTCCTAAGGCATGGTTATAATTGAGTTTTGCGGTCGATGAAGCAGTCTTGTTTATTCCAGATGCTTTTCTGGTAAGGGCAAAATTTTCGACATCTCGATTTTCATTTTCCTCTTCGTCATCATCACTGGACCAAAGATCGCTTGAGCCAAAGATCTGCTTGAGATCCGAGTCATTTAGCAGAACCTGCTTTGTCTTGGACGCTCTCACGTTCTTTTTCAGGACTTTACGCTCTTTTCCAGAAACAACAATGTCTTCATCACTTGAATCAATCACAACTACGCATTCAAGATGTGTAATGGGTTTTGCAGCTGTTGTCCTGCATGGTGGTATATCAGGTGACGGTAGTTTACTGACATTAATGACTCTTCCTTCATGATCGTAGTCTTCACTGTCGTCATCAGTGACGTTATTATCTTGACTGTGGTCCAGTACATCTACAGCTGTGTAACCTGCTCTGATTTTCATATCTTTCAACTTTGATAGCCCACATTTCAGAAAATCATCTTCACGATCAATAACACCAGGATAAGACGAATAATCATCTGGCTTCGTGAACTCTTTGTTACCCAGCTTAGGAGCCATAACCATACGTACAGGCTGGTAATCACAAGGAATATCATCAACCTCATAATCATCATTGACATCCTGGTCGTCATTTCTGACAAGGTCATAATCATCGTCTTCATCGTTATCAATTTCCTGCCATCTTTTACTGGCAGCCAAGAAGTTTCTGTCAATCATGCCTACGTAAGGGCTAGAACATTCGGCAGAACATTCCGGGGAAGATGAGTCATGATCAAAGGTGTTTGGAAGTATTGAATCTATTATGTCTTGAAGAGATTCATCTTCATCGACTTCTTGTTTAGCAGGCTCCTCATGAGCAACAGAGCCATGACGTGTGCCACGGTCTGAGTATTGGACACTTAAATCTTGCAGTTGCTGTGACAATAGATTCACTTCATCTTCACAGTCGTGGGTTTTCTTTGATGGCTTGTCAGGCTTCTTTTTCCCTGTAATGACCAAGACAACAACAAATAAATTTTGGAAGAAGGAGAATTCTAACACCAGCAACTCTGAAAACATGTCGAGCTCCAGGTGAGAATCGAACTCACGACCCTCCTAATTCTGGTTCGGACGCTCTAAACCACTGAAACATACTTGTTAAACGTATTTTAGTATTTAAACGGTAGATAACGATGCAACAGTGTTTTTTCATCTGTTCGGATTTCCTAGTGTTGGTCAAAATTATAGATAAAACACAAACAGCCACCCTTTTATATACCATTTTTCAGATATTCGCAAATCCTAGACATCCGTTTTACAGCAAATGTTCCGACAATTTGATCTCAAATCGTCTTCTGAACAGATATTTTCTTGTCGTTGGGTGCCCTGCGCTACTACTGGAGGCTCTATGGCAAGGCCCAACAGTGTTGTTCAAATAAAACACAAACAGCCACCATAGTTTTTGACGCTTACAGACATCCGTTGGCAACATTTGTCATTCTTACATGACTGCCTACTCTACACAAGGCAAGGCCCCGGTTGTTCAAATCACTAGCCAGATAGAAGTATTAGAGAAACCAACTGGGTTATCGCCTGGATATAGATTTATCAAATAGATAGCGTTATCCACCTTGTGAAAAACTAGGGCTTGAACGTATGCTGAAAATGGTCTCGTATGACTTAAACGACAATAGTTTAGAACTAGAAAACGTAGTTAACACATACATCGGATCGTAACGTTTTCCCGACAAAAACGAGATGGATAGGTCCGGGTAAGAAAGCCTCTTACAAAGGAGAATATTCCCCAGGCGGGTCTCTTCGTAGCCTGAAAAAACAGCCGCCATTTTGCGACGCCACCATGCACTGGTTTCCGCGCGATGACTGACGTCTGAGAAACGAGCGCAGTAATTCCATACTCGTGACGCGTCACTCTCCAGATATGAGTAGTGCTTCTGATTGGATGAAACAAATATTCAACCAATAAGAAGCGTAATAAGTAAAGAATTTCTACGCTCGTTTCTCGGACGTCATTTCGCGACTTTTTTTCGTTATCAGTTAAAGCTTGATTAAACTAAAATGGTTACCGAGCCTCGCGTCAAGAACTTGCAAATTAATTGTTATTAGAGCGTACCAGAGCAGATCCTGATCTGAACATTGACATGTACGTTTTCTTTACAATAAGAAAGATTATATCGTGTACGCTTACTTGACTTTTTAGACAGTTTTGCTGCTTCCGCATTGTTGAATTCTTCCACAAGGTCAGGATAGACGTTAGTGAAAAGCTGAAAAAAATTCAACGCAAGGGTTTTAGGTATATACTCTTCCCTTACTGATGCTTCTCTATTACAGATTGGCAAATATTGTAATAAGAATCACTTCATTCATTAATAGTCCCTCGAACACTACTTTCCCTCAATACTCAAGACAGAGCTGTATTTGGTTCCCCCAAAGCAAGACTGTTGAATAAGTCCTCAGAATAAATTTGCTCATGCTCCTTTTCATCCTCTTTTAAAGCCTTGAAATTAAATTTATGGTCCCAAAACATTAAAGGAAGGTTAAAATAACACAACAGATAGCTACACAGCCTAACAGTTTTTCAAAGTTGATCCCTGCTACCTTCAAAAATAATGCAATTCATATCTCCCTAAACCATACCCACGAATTGGATGTTTTTTACGAAAGCTTCCACCATATCGAAACCCACGCTGTTTTACAACCAATAAATAAATAAATAAATAGTCATTTTGTATACCTCTCTAGTCTCGATAGTGACAAATGTAGGAGAACACGTTTCACCTAGTGATACATTTTGCCATTCAATCTCATAACATTCGATCTTCTGCTGGACTCGAGCTTTCACGATCCTGTGAAAAACAATGTAATGTTACATGATTTTAAAGGTCTCACCATATACAGCTGAACCTCTTTACAACGGCCACCTTGGGGACAAACGAAAGTGGCCGTTGTAAAGAGGTGGCCGTTGTATGGAGGTTTTAAACAAGGGTCAATGTATGGATTTTTTGTCCGCCAGGACGAAAAAAACAGGCCGTTGTAGAGAGGTGGCTGTTAGCGGAGGCTCGACTGTATAATTTGCAACACTGGAACTCGCAAGGGTAACATTTCATAAGTAGATGGAATTTGATCGTCCGGGTATGTGTAATCCTGAATTAAGAACTGTTACTGACAGTAACAACCTGTGCGGTAGTCATCTTCAGAGTCAAAGCGAGTTGTATCTCATCAGTTGATGGTAATTTATGATGAATAGGCTGGAGTTTATGCAGTTTCTTTTTTTAAAAAAATCAGTACTAACAGTGGTTCGGCGATTTGGTACTCACTTCATGAAATAATTTTTGAAGGGTTACGTGAGGGTTAATTAAGCGGATTCAGGTTTTGTCAACGCCATCTGGATCCGCTCAACCCCTGTATCCCCGCCCCTGACATTTTTTGCCATTCAAACAGAGATTAATCCAATCGCGGTTTGCAAGTGGAAGTACCATCAAACCTCTACATATAGCCCCCCCTCTCAAATTAAAGGCCCCCTCCCTTTTTCCTTGTCTCCTAAGAACCCCCTTTCCTCCCCTTATTCCTCTTAACTCAAGTAATAATTGATAGACTGTATTAAGTAATCTTGGTTGTAACACTTCATGCATCTGAATTGACCCAGTATGGTTTATTCACAGGCTGGAAATTTGGATTTGCTTTTGATCATTGGGTGCATGACCTCCAGCTTCACGTGTTTGGGCTTTTTCAGTCCATTGGTCTGACACCATCACTAGTTCTTTATGAAGAATTAACACCATCTTCTGGACACTCACCTTTGAGGATGAACTAGTGTTTCAGTGGATTGCTGCAGTGATGATGTCATTTGCCAGTAGGTGATTAACAGAAGAACCTTCAAGGATATAAGATCATATGATGCATTACTAACATGCAATTATAAATCAGAGAAACACTAGAGATGAAAGTTTAAAAATTTTAACAGCGAGAAAAGAAGAAAGCTGTCCATTTGATATCATCAGTATGAAGTAGGTTATTGACCAAGGTGAATGGGCGCTTATTTAGTGGTTCTCCATTTGCGCCTTTCACGTTCTCCTTAATGTAATTTGTTTTCTCCACAAAATGTTGCATAAATATTGTTTTCAATTTTCTCTCGACTAACAATCTTCCCTTGAAACAAAACTTGAAACATGAAAGTCGCAGATGAGAATGTACACTTAACATGAGACTCATAGCAGAAAAAGAAAACTAAACAACTTTTCTTCTTTTTTTTCAAAAGCTAAACACTGTTAGTTAGGTGTCTTTCTCAAATTTTATACCTTTTCTCTGGTGTACTCTTCTGGCCATTCTAAATTCTTCAGACAAAATTCCTTTAAACAAAAGAATTGACAGAAATTGCTCTGATTATTACAATGAGTTTGACACAGCACTCGTTGACCAAGGCTGTCACTAAGATTTCATGTTGACTAGCATATACATATTTAATAGTAGGGGAAATTGAACAGGGTTCTCAATAGAAGGGAATTGTTTAGTATGTTTTAAGTCTATTTTTTTGTTTTGACACCTTTTTGCTGAAGAACCTCCTACTTTATCAGTTCCCTCTTAAAAAAATCTATAGTTGGAGTTTAGTTTCAATTTTTCTCTTAGTTCTCATTGGAGTAGTAGCAAGGGGAATATCTGGTCTCTGGGCTGAATATAACTTAACCATTTGAAAATAATTTCTTAATTACCCTCTTTGGTAAATTCTTCTCTTACAACTTCAAACCGCCAATCACAAAAACTCCTAGAAGCCTGAAATTTAGGACAGCTTTTACCAAAATGGTATATTTTCATGGCTGGCTTCTGATAATGGAAATGAATGACATTCCTTTAAAATTTGACTTTGTGAGTCATGTTCAAAATTCAAAATTCACGAGACAAGTGCTAATTTTCTTTTTCTTTTTTTTAACCCATTTTAGGATATTTCATTTTCATTACAGTCTTTTAGGGTCTTATCTTACTCATGCAAGTGCAAAATCCTTATAAAGCCCTTATTGCAAATTCTCTACCATTAATTTGGTACTCTAACAGTACCAAGGAAGAGAAACAGAAGAGTGTACTCAACAGTAAAATAAAGATAAATTAGTCTTTACCTGCAGTCCCTGTAGATCTGGATTCATAATCTTAAGAGAAACTTTCTGAGGTACAACTTTAGGATCCAGAAATTCCTGAATCACCTGAATGTGATATAAGAAATGAAAGAAAAAACTTCTACCTAAACTACTCAAAACCAAAAAGTCCAATAATATTAAGACAATGGGAGCGTTACCTCAGGATGAGGAAAGTTCTTGTCCTTCAAAGCTTTGCTGTAGAGTAAAAAAGGTTAGGTGAATGAGAGGGTCATGTAGCACCTCTCCTAACCCTAAAATTGGTTTGCAAATTGAAATTTTGATACACAATGTTGTGTTATTGTTATCTGTAAACAAATAAATGAAACAGTTATTCACCACTAAGATTTATTGTTGCCAGGTATAAAAAATTAGAAAGCGGGGAATTGAACAGTTTGGAAGTTCTATTTGGGTCTATTTGAATGTTTTTCCATGAAATATTAAGTGGACTTTTAGTAGCCTATAGGAAATCTTCAGCAGTGATTTTTTGACAAATTCTTGGGCAAATCGTCTTTTTCTTTCAATTTTGAACAAATTCTTGGGCAAATCATCTCTTTAAGAGCAAAAACATTTAGCAATACAAATTTGGTAGCATCAAGGCACATTGGAAAAGGTTAACTTCTAGTTGACATGCGTCGCTCAAAAACATTGCTGCTCCCTAATGACAGCTTGAGTGGAGCAGTTGAAAGAGTTGCTATAATAGCTCTTCACTTCAAAACTAAATTATAGCACTGTCCTTGGTTTTTACCATTGACACCTAATTTAAAATGACCACAACTTCTGTAATCCTTGGGGTATGCTGTACAAGTACTGCACCTTTGAATAAGATCTTAGCCTGGCTGCTAATTAAAGGAAATACTCTGTCTCAAAGGTAGGAAATATTGTTAAACATGTCTCTACCTGAGCAGCAAACAATATTTACAGCTTTGCCCCACATAAGGGAATATGGATTCCAGAATCCGGGAAATTTTTGCTTGTGGAATTCCGAATCTTGGGCCTTGTAATCCGGAATACAGTTGTAGGAATCCGGAATCCAACTGACGATTGGAATCCAGAATCCAAGTTCCACTGACAAAGACTGGAATCCAGTAATAGCAATCCGGACTCCACTGCGTGGAATCCAGAATCCAAGAATGTCTTGGATTCCCTTACTTGGGGCGAAACAGGTACATTGTATTACCACTAGCTGTACTGCAGATTTTTTAATTCAAATGTAAACAATTGAACTAATACCTAACATTATGAGTCATATGAGAAATCTTTAGATTAAACACAGATCTCATTATTTACCATTTGACAGATTTCTCCACACTTGAGAGATTTTCATCTTGACACGTCCCTTTTGCCCATTTAAAAAACCTTGACAATGGAACAAAGAGTAGACAAAAGACAAATATGTAAAACATGATTAGCAAAATTTATGTATATGATCTGCAGAATTGAAAAGTTTCCATCTTTGATAATATTTAACACTGTCACAGAAATGGCAGACTGTACATATGTATGGCAATTCTGCTTTCAAAGCAGCAAAGAAAAATCTTGATTGCTATCATCACTCTGCTAACTAATGTACCTTATGTACGAATGCAGAGCACAAAAAAAACCAGAAATATCAGTACTGCACTCAAGCAACTTCTTGTACACGTTACTAAAATGAACATCAATACACCTGCATAATATCGCACAAAAAAAAACCAGAAATATCAGTACTGCACTCAAGCAACTTCTTGTACACGTTACTAAAATGAACATCAATACACCTGCATAATATCTATACTTAAGCATCAAACTTGGATAACTTTTTTAAAAGCAAATAAATATTTAAATTGTTTTCAAGAATAAAAGTTAGGCAGAATCAGAGTTACCTGTCAATCAAGTTGTCATGCTTGACATTTCTAATCAGTTTCATGGCAATTTCTTTTCCGACACCTGACACTCCTTGAGGAAGGTAATCACACCCGAGGAGAACCCCAAGCGCGACAAGATTCTGCCTGTTGAGGTCTACAAATTATATTAAATTTACAACATTAAGGCCATTTTTTCACAAAGACAGGCTGGTGAAACTTTGTTGCTTATCAAAAAATTGTTCCTGTACTTCAATGTGAAGCCCGCAAAATCGAGTCAAATTGTGTAAATCAAACTTATACCACTTGTCTTATGACACTGCCTTGACTGGCATTTTGTTTTTGGGACTTGTGACTAGTGATGAGGTATGTTAATGGCTGTCACTTTTCGAAAAGTAGCTTGCAAACGCTGATGTATCTCCAGTTTTCGCTTCTCTCTACCTGAAAAGTTACCTTTTGGGTGGAGAGAAGCAACGACCACAAATATGTCTGCATTCACAGGCTAGTAGAAAAGTGAAATTTAAAAATATGATCAATGTTCATATACTGCAACAATTTTAACATTGCCATACTTAGCTCAGCCTCTATATCATCCATTTTGTAGCATTCTACAGAGGCATCCTAAAGAAACAAAGTGACCTGCATTCATAACTAATTTCAGACTATCAACTGAAAAAACAGTATCATGCATGCATAATGTACTATTAGACTGCATACATTTAATAGGATTATTGAAAATTCAACAATGTTTAGTTGTCTTTCTGTGGTGTTTTGCATCACTCTATCAATCAAAAATAGAAGATTTGTCTTGTCATAGAATGTTCTGCCTCATTTGTCACTATGAAGCAATGATGACATCCCCACCTGTTTTTCTTTAGAAACTGAACTAAAATCATAATCTTCAAATCCAGCATGGGGAGAAGAAAATTAACTCCTACAACTGTATTGATAATTTTATTGTGAATAATTCAAGAAATGAAATTTATGGGCTAGGTGCATGTACAAACCTCAAAGCAAATCAACTCATTTACACATAGGGAAAACAATACATGTTATTGCCTGGTAATTATGTTAGTAGGTTGGTTTGCAGGGACCCCTGAGATCTAACCAGGTTGTCACGGTTACATGTATCCTCCAACCCATATTTAAACCCATTGATGATAGACTGGCATGTGGAAGGTGACAGGTGAAGCCAAAGGGCAAGCGACCCTAGAAGGTAACCATGACAACCCTGTGAGCAACACTCACCAGGCAGATACTTACCAATGAAGAAAAACATCCAAAGGGGTGGGGGTGGGGGCTGGGGGCAAAAACAGCTAAAGCTACTGTAGGCAAAGGCAATGTGAGCAAAATTATCTCCAAAAGTGCTGTAAAATTACTAAAGCCCTGCTAAAGTTCAAGACCACCCCACATACTATTAGTGGTGGAGACCGCTGACCAGTATTGTATATGTTTAACCTTGTTTCATTTAGCCACATTAACAAACTGTTGCTAAGATTAATGTCGTACCTTTCCACTAATGCAGAGATCTCTGTAAACAGTTCTTGCACCATATAGAAATGCATCCCCATCGTTGGTTATGCAGCCATCAACAATCTAACATATAATTTTTTGAGTGTCAAAATCTCTTCTGCCTCAACTCTGCTTCAACCCTTCAACCCTCACGTGTGATACATGTAACTCTTCAAGTAAATAAATGGATTGAAACTTCCTTGGTCAGAGTGATTACTAGATTTTGAGTCACACTAGCAATTTCATTCAGTTCTTTTTATAAGAAATTATAGCATCGGAACTGAAGATGGAGACAAGGTGACCCCTGGGCCCTACATCTGCTCATCGACAAGTAATCTCGAGAGTTCAAGGAACCAGCTTGATCAGCATTTCAAGGAAGGTTTTTCCTGTTCTTCTGAGATTAGGTGACTAAAAAGTCACATGATCTCAACCATCAGTAATTAGTGAATGCTTATTTTTTGTTGCTGTTTTGTTTTTGCTACATGATATTGTAATAATAAAATAACGTACTGTGCTTTAATTGACACAAAAGTGTTAGTCATGTTTATGTTGTAGTTAATTTTTTATCTCAGGTAATTTTTGTTTTTCTTTTGTTTTTGGGTATGGTAATGTATGCTAATGAAGTTGAAACAAAAGTAAAAAAAAAATTACCTGAGCTAAAAAAATTAACCACAACATTAACATTACGAAGCTTTTATAATTTAAGCAAAAAATTCTTTCACCTGATGAAGATCAAGCCATGCACAGAGTGCTTCTGCTTCCCCTGCACTCTTGATACAAGGTATTCCCAAGAGGTTCAGGAGAGTACAGCACTGAATAACAAAATACATTTGATTCACTTGGCATGGAATTTCCGAAAAATCATTTCTTGTAGCAACAAAGTAGGCTAGGGGGTGGGGGGGGGGGGTCATAATCCCCTCTATGGCTGTGACAGTGAGTTAGTCATGACTGAATTAAATGCCTACAACAAAATCAGAGTACAGAGTGCTTATGTGGGGTGTGGGGTAGAGTTGAGCTATAACCTCCTTTGGAAGATTTTCAATTCCTGCATAATATGTTTTTCTATAAAGAAGTATATAGGACAGCTCGAACGTGCTCTACATTGGAAAATCTCCCACAAAGACCAAAACAAATTGCCCTTAAAAAACCATTCTTTATTACTTTGTAGGACCCGCAATGTGTGGCAATTCACTTCAATTTTGTAACACACCACAGAGCTGAAAATGGGTCAGTTTGGAATGTCCAATTTTCCGTCCTGGTTACTACCTGCACCCCAATAGCCTGGACATTCCATTTTTATCTACACCAACCCCTCACTAAGGATGACTGGAATCCGAACCCTCAAATTTTGTCGACATCCTGAAATTCGAAGGGTTCATTTTTTGTCGGCACCTTTGAAAAATTTGTGCAAAGGGTTCCAATTTTCTCGGCTCCTTTGAATAATAAATCCCCCCTTATTCAAAAACCAACGTTCCCGGAACACCCTGCTATTTCCCAGTTCTCAAATTACACCCGGGTTGAGGCCGAGACAAGAAAGCTAAAACAAACGTTCATTACTAGTCGAATTATACGTAGGAATAAGATCGACCTGCTTACAAAGTAGTTAATTACCTCTTTAACCCAGAAATCGAAGTGTGACCGTCCAACCCGTGCTCCCGAAGCAGATGATTGTGTGTTTTTCGACTTCCAATTTCGCCCGCCATTTCTTGCCTGAACTCGCTTTGTTATGGCTTTCCACTTCAGTTCAGGTGGTTTACCATCCACAACAAATACCAGTTTGGCTCCTAGACGAGTCAAATACAGCAATCGAAAGAAGAGGTTTCTTAAATGCGGTTTGTTGACATTTTCTTTCAGACCTTTAGCACACTTCGCCTCGCATATCCAACCGCTCAAATCAACACACAATGTCTTGTTGCTCAGCGTAGAGAGGTTTTCCTTTCTCCTTACTGGCTCAAGTATGTTCCAAAGTTGGTGAACACCCATAACTACTGTCCCTCAAGGCGAATGAACACTCAGCGAGAAACAATCATGATGTTCAAAACTCCGCGCCTTTTTAGGGACGTCCTCCTCGAGACGTCCTCGTAAACTACCTCGAACCCAGGCCTCATCCAGCGGATCATGCTCGCGACAAAAAGAGGAAATGCATACAAATCAGACAAATATTTAAGACATTGACTTCGTAAAAAAGAAATTTGAAGCATACTGATTATACTCAGATTGCTTATAATGGACTTATTTCCTCTAAATTACCCCTACACCAGTTTTCATAATTTATGTTAATTTATTTCCTTCCAGCACTATTATTTCAATTAGGGTCTATAAAATTGTGACATATTTCAAGAAAAAATATAACTTTTAAAAGCCAAATACTCATTTAAAGTAAAGTATGATTATCTCAAGGTGAGTACTAATTGAGATTCCTTAAGCTAATGCATCAGTCAATTCCACCTGTGCCCAGCCCCCCCCCCCCCGGGCAACTGTGTCAGTCCCGGGGGGGGGGCATTTGCAAATTTTGCACTGCCCGGGGGCCGGGCATTTGCCAACCCCCAGGCCATTCCCGAGCTTTTGACACGCACGCGGTTTCCCATCAGAATATAACCACAAAAAAGGTTTTACTGGAAAAAAAAGCAGATTGGCTCGTCTGTAAAGGACAGGAATAAATTGTAGAGGGTTGTAAAGGCATGTTCTCGATTTTACATGTATGTTGCATTTCCTCATTGCTTATAAAGCCAGGATTATGTAGCGAAATTGGAGCTATCGATGTGAATCAACGTTTTTTGGTTATTGAACAGGGGCACCCAACGGCAATTTTCGGGAAAATATCTGTTCGGAAGACGATTTGAGATCTAGAATTTTCGGAGCATTTGTTGTAAAATTTCTTGCTTGCCTGCCTCTCCTAGGATTTTCGAACATCGACAAAATGGTATAACTACCCATTTTTAACGGATTTTGATCCTAAAAAAGGCCACCTAGAATTTTCGGGAGCCTTTTCCTGGCTAAAGTTTTCGAGAAGGTAAGTTTTTATCCCTATAATTTTCGGATCACTCGACTTTCAGCTAGGAAATCCGAACAGATGAAAAGTTTTTAGGGGATAGTGAACATATGCCTATATCTACCGTTTGAATACTAAACTACGTTCAACAATGCTATGTTTAGTGGTTTTGAACTATATCCTCGTTGGGTGCCCCTGATTGAATCAAATTTCTGTTGATATTATTTGAGGAACATCCTTTCATATTTATAAAACTATTCATAACATATAACATTACAGCGTTTTTTTAATTTTAATGTCAATAATTTTATATCAATACTAAAACCATAAACTGGTGCATGTCGTCGCGGCGTGAAGTCTTAATTAGAATCCTAGCGCTATTACAAAGGAAGACGTTAATTGAAACAAAAAATCGCACATTAAAATGCTTAAAATGGCACTATTTGACTGTGCGATCAATGAAAAATGTTGCAGTGTTGACGGAGGAAGAGGCATTTGCCCTCTTTTTTCGTCCCCACCCCGGGGGATTTGACAGCTCAAGAGTCCCCACCCCCGGGAATTTGCCATCCAAGGCAAAAAAAATGCTAATGCCCGGGGGTCAGCCGGGGGGGGGGGGGTTGGGCACAGGTGGCATTGACTGATGCATAAACACTGCTTGGTGGCAGGATTGGCTGATAACCCATTTTATCAAATTATTGGTACCCACTCTAACACACAATTATTTATTCCATGCCGAAATGGCTAGCCGCCTATAAAAATCACAAAATTTTGCTTCTCAGTACCCGACCAGTCGAGCTCCCCCTCCCTCCTGCTCCCCCATCTATTCCAGTAAAAGGTAACAGATCATAATGCTGGTTCAAATAAACTTCTACCCCTAAGGATCCAGAACCAATGATATTCTAAAACGCCCAAATGTCAATTTTCTAATTCAAAGTTTCTACCACTCTTGTACCTGGTCTTCAGTCCTCCCTGAGAAGTGATTAAAAGGGGAAAGTGAGGGTATTTTTGTGCAAAAGGGAAGAACCATGCATGCATAACAGCTGGTACTGTTCTAACATCTCCAACTGACAACTACCAGCTTCCCCATGAAATCACATCCAAAGAATGACTACAGAAATTTCTTAGACAACTAATGTCACTATCCAGATCTGGTTTGTGCTTCTGATTGGTTTAAGCAAATTTCCTTTGCAGCATGACCAATGAGGAGCATGACACAGATCAATCGGGGCAGTGATGTCATGACGTAATTAGTATGGAATTTCTGCATTGGTTTCTCAGACATCATTTCATGGGGAAACCAGTGGTGCAAAATATGGGCCATTTTCTTAGGCTCACAGACAACAGACAACATTAACATTAGACACTCTCTCTATTGTTTTATTTTGTTTCAATATAACTATTATTAACCATTATTAATCATAACTATAACAAAATTATCAAATCTGATTGGCTCTTAACTGTCCTGATTTTCAGCACTAAAAAGGACAGTGTAATAGGACAGTAAGCGTTATGCCTAACTAATTGGGCAGTACGCGCCATGGCACATGCACACTAAAATGGCTTTTTTTCACTGCCAGCAAAAAAAAAACTCAGAATTTCTCGTGTTTTAATTTTAAAAAAGCCTAAAATATCACCAATTTTGTTATAGTTATGATTAATCAGTAACAGAACTTCATGTCCAATTCGGCCTGTAATCATACTGGTGATCAAACAAATCAGACTCCCTGTATACAATCGTCTGACTATTTTAATCACTCATATGATAACAGACCCAATTGTTCTCCACTCAATCAAATTACCATAACTAATTATCAATTCAAAATATTTCTCTATTAATGTCTATTAAGAATGTCATAAACTATGAAATGCTTGACTTTGATCCTTTATATTATCTAATAGCTCATTTAATGACTAAATTATTACAAAAATATCAAAAATAAATGCTTCTTAATTACACCCTGCATAACTCATTACTCATTAATAGCCATCGAACGCCATTTTCTGCTATAAAGTAATTCATTTTTAACAATCATTTGGTAAAGGCACAGTTAAACTATGTTCCAGAAAATAGATATACTCCCCCAATAAAGGTTTTCTTTGGCTCAAGCCTTGGACACACAAGGGGGTGGATGCCACCTCCCTCTGAGGTTTTTTTGCGATTTTTCCTAGATGATCAAACATGACCACCTGACATTTTCAGTAACTGTTCGCTTATCCTTCACACGCATTTTGAGTTAAGTTTGGTGGCGAACAGTTACAATGGTTATTAGATATGATGTCATAAGTAGTGGGTGATTCAGCCATTTTTCAGTGAAAATTAATGCATGTTTTCAACCTTTCTTAACAATAAAAACAAAGTCTGTAGATAAAATGAAGCAAAGTACTAATTTATGTGTCATTTTACATGTCAAGCACAAAAAATTACCAATTGGGTAAAATCCAAGATCGCAGCCAAGATGGCAACCATGTTTGGTGACATCACAAGTACCCAGTAACGCCATCACCCATATATACCTCATTTTGACGAGAAGATGAAAGCCTCTTCACTGAAAGCAAAATCTTTTCATAATACTGCAACATATCAAAAACAGGGGAGGGGTTCTACCACCCCCCCCCCCCCCACCCCTCTTGTTCCATGTTGACGGTATTACTTGTCATTTATTTCACTCACCCCATAAAAATTAATATCATGATTTTAGATACACACTTGCCTTTTAAAAAGTAAATTTTGGCCTTCAAGACCCCCCTCCTCTGAAGAATTTCCTCACAGTAAGATTTTTAAATATTAGTTCAGCACTATTCACTGGACAAAAGCAGGCTTTTTTGAGAGAAATGCGGAAAATACCAAGAAGCGTCACACACCAAGAAGCAGTCTTTATAACACACCAACCAATCAGATCACTGAATGTTGAACAATGGAAGCTTCTCAAAAAATAAAATATAAGAGTTTTCACAAAGCATGCAAGATAAACGTGGGCCTTTCATGACAAATTGAAGCACTTAAGTTATCTAAACCAATACTAATTAAACAATCATTTGAGAATATGAGAATGTATGCTAATTCAAAAATACCAAATATGTATCAAATTTAGAAAATAATACTCCTGTTACTTATTAACTGGACTCACTTTTTTTAACATGCGAAAATTTCATGCTCTGCGCTTTTGGCACAGCGCCCTCTTTACTAGTGAGTTGGTCATTTCTACAAGAGGCTCTGGAAGAGTCTGAAAAAGACTATTCTTTCTATTTAATAATAATTGATGCCATTGAAAGAATACCATAACAATACAAAATTGAGATATCCATAGACTGATGTTATCGATGCCACAGGCATTTCAAACAGAGAGTTTGTTTTCTGTATACAACAGATAACTCTTAGTTCATGTCTTTTGAGTAATCTGCACTTTTTTTTGTACATTGTTGTTTTTTGCTTTCCATGTACTCTTTAAATATTAGGCAATCAGGTTTGCTACTGCTACTGTTGCATCCATAAAATCTCCCTTTACAGTAAGAAAGTATAATTATATTGTTATTCTAAAACTAAGCCAGGGAAGTTAACACTTTACTGCATTCTTCCATACCATGTTACCTATCAAAAAATTTAACAAACATTTACGTTTTTTGCCACTGTTAATCATAATATATTAAAATGACTACCAAACAATTAGTCTGAATTTAAAGGGACACAGTCGGCTATGGGATCGGGCTGACCTGGACACTAGTTTTGCAGGTTTGAAAAAAGTTTACCTCAACCTGAAATCAACCCGCCATATGTGGGTTGAGTTGGTTGTTGGTTCTCTCCCTTGCTCCAAGAGGTTTTTCTCCGGTTACTCCGGTTTTCCCCTCTCCTTAAATTCCAATTCGATCTGGAAAGCACGGACACATTTCAATGAGTTCTTATGAACTCCTTAGTGATCCGTGGGTAAACAAATTACTATTTACAATTTTCTTTACAAAAATGTACGCATCGGCTACATCTAGAAATCCGCTTCAATCTTGCCTAGTGTTTCATTTGATCCTCGATCTTTTACAGAAAACCTCTTTTTGAGCAAAGTCTAACTCATCCTATGACATTATTTTATGATATTTGGTTAAAAACAGTGTCCAAAGGAACATGAATAGAAGAGGTGAGAAACCTGTAGGCGCCGGGCAGGGCAAATTGGTTTCGTTTACCAAAATAACAAAAGAAATGAATCAATAACATTGGCAAGCAAATAATCCTTATATATATGTATTTGGAAAATCAATGGAAAAGATTACATATGTTTGGAAAAATCAAGCTTTCTCGATCTTGAACCTTCGACAATGATTCATGCAGACTCTGTGTCATTTAATTCTTACCTCTACCGATGATCAAATTCAGAAGTATTCGTCCATGTTTGGCTTTTCCTGGACAAATCCATCGGTGAATCATCAATGGTATATAAAAAATTTGTGCTCTCATGTGGCTTAGGGTCTATGATCACGATTTGGGCTTGTACCTAGTTAAACACTACAAGGTTTGTTTTGAGTATTCCGGATACATTTCTCACTTTCTGTTTCACACGCATCTTGTGACATGCAAATCAGCTGAGAAATGGTATCTAGTGTGCATGTGCATCAGCTGACTGTGTCCCTTTAATTCAAGGCTACAAGATCACTATTGTCACACAAAGACAGCTGACAATACATCTAATTGGTAAACTAAAGTTGCACCCAGCTCACAAAGCTCTCTTGGTGTATTGTTTAATGTATTCCTTAACATAAAACCTTGATCTAATTTCTTCAGCCTCAGACACCTGAACTTGACTTTGGAAAGCCAGCAGTGGCAACCCACCCAGAAGCAAGAGGGCTAATCCTTGCACTACACTGCTTGCTGCTTGAAATTCAATCAGAGATCTTACAAATAAAAATATCACCACAAGGTAGCTTCCAAGTGCAATGATCTTTAACAGCTTTGCTAACATGATGCGCTTGAAAGGCATAAGCTGGCGGGATGATGCAAGAAATATGTCTAGTGGAATACTTGGTACACCATAGTCATCTATAGTCACAAGAAAATTGACTGACTTCGACCTTGGAAGGGAAGACGTTGATGGCGATCGCCTTTCTGGTAAAATGGGCCCACTGAAAGTTTCTCGAATGTTGGCCTCTGCTTTGGTATCATTGTCAAACTTTTCGCACTCTTCAAAAACAATGGCCTTCAGTCTGGTAAACTGTGCATAATACTTATTCACTCCTCTCAAACTGTACATAAGCACCCATGCTCCTAAGACAATGTATGGTAGGTACATGTCAATGTAAAATAACAGGCCCATGATTGTAAAACCAGCAACACTTCCCAGGAACATGATGTTGATTGTGAAGGTTACAGCAAGCATGAAATAAGAAACTTCCACACATATGCAAAAAATAATAAACACGATGTACAAAATTGGGAATGATGTTATCTTGACAAATGAAGGAATTTTTTGGCAACACTGTGATTCAATTTCAACTCGGAATAACATTTTCCAAATGCGGAAGGCAACATAGGTTACAGGAAAAATATACAGAAGAAACGCTGTGGATAAAGTTATGGCCCACACAGGAAACATTAAGAGCAAAAACATTCCTCTGCAAATCTTTGAGCAGATGCCTGGTCTGTCTTCACTTTCTAAAGCTTCATTGTGAAAGTCAGCATCATCGTCAAGCCAGTCCACCCCAAACAATTTCTGCAAAGGGTAGGTGATGACAAAAAATACAAACTTCCAAAACTGGAACTTGAGGAGACAGTTTAGATGAAACACCATGTTTTCATAACAGAGTTGAAACCCTCGTTGGTCTGAAGAGCTGACAATTTCATCTGGTTTCCTAAACCCAAGGAATGTACGTTCATCCCTCCTCCCTGAAATCCGCCTTGCAAATTCTGATAGAGTTCTAGGGATTGAAAATGCAATGCACACAAGCCCAATGCAAAAGCAGTAGGACACACGTAACGCAAACTGTCCATCCCTTTCAATCAAGGTGATGAATGCATCTCCAACACCCAGCAATTTTCCAGTGGATATGCCTATTTCTGATTTTTTCAAATAAGCATATATAAAAGCTTGAAGAATTGGAAGACAGCTTAATGAGATAACAAAAAGACAGCGACATAATCTTGAAATAAAGATTGACTCTGTTTGAGTCCTGAGAATGTCCATCATTCCGCCATCCAATGCAAGAAGCACCTGGCGCGGGCGAGTTGTCGTCACAACATCTAATGATGATGTATCAGCTTCAGAGATTTCTGATTCAAATCTGGTAAACACTGCTCTTGCTTTTACTCTTGGGCCCTTTTTGAACTCTTTCGGTAAATACTTGAATAACAGTGGTGCAAATATTCCGAATCCAATTGACAAAGCCCAAAGAAATCTGAGAGCAATTTCAACCCAGCGATTGTTTTCAAATAACAAGTCACAACTAAACACAGAATTGTTCCTACGCTCACAGCAAAGGTATCCTTCTTTTTCCTCGGTTTCCACTGTCCTGACGCAGACATCTCCACGTGTTCCAGTCAACTCTTCAACAATGGTTTTAGCAATCAGACCATGCAAACAATCCTCGGTCAAGTTTGAATAGCAGCTCAAGGGAGTCGCAGTTATATCAATATGTACACTATATGCGTCTTTCTTCAAAGTTGTAAGTGAAAGGATGTCAAAATCATAAGGAAGGGTGGCCAGGAACTTCCCTCGTTGATTTCGTAACCAGGCCCATTTCTGAACAACTTGAACTTGAGAGGTGGTAATGTTAGTTTTATCATCGTTTTTATAGTTTTGTAAATTTTTCCGAGCTTGGCCTGTGGTGTTCCCAACTGTGACAATAATGAAGATAGCTAGGGCTTTCTGCTTAACTATCAAATTAGTGAACTTAACTGCTTCGCTTGCGTTGACAGTCAACGTGCAGCCATTGGAGCAAGCTTTTCCGCTTTCATTTCCCTCTGATGAATTTGTGGACAAAAACTTCTCTTTCGTTTGGCTTAAGACACGACTGCTTACCGAAGAAACGAGTAGAATGCACCAAAAAAGCAAAGGTACAAAGGAAAAGCTGAAACAAGAGCAAGACTTTGCCATTGGGTTGACTTTCAATCGCTGAAGCAAAGGAGAACAAAATTAACCCCCTCCACAGTCCCCACAATATCCTGTATTTTGCCACATCTATCCCTTCCCTAGGAAAAGGCCAGACCTGAAGGGTCCGAGGTAGGGGGTTTCGCAAAAGGTTTGCATAGCATTCAAGACGTTTAAAATTTGCTAGGATCTATTCTAGCTCTCTCTTCTAGGACTGGTTGGAGGAGAGTTACAAGTTTTTCAAGGGTCGTTGTTTGTCGTCCACAACTTCAGGACCTTTGGGAGGTAGGGGGCTGGGAAATTGTAGTGATATTTGGCATAAATACCACTCGTGATATTTCAAAATTGTCTCAAATTTCACCCGCCTAACGGCTCGTGCCAAACATCACTACAAATCATGCTATTACCTAGACAAATTGGTTTATTGAGGCCTGGTTCACGCGGGATTCACCCAAACTACTTTACCCTCGTGTTTGTCACGCAGTCATGCACTCTCGCAGTCATGATAGAAGGTCATGATAATTTTGCCAGTTCACGTTTTTCTACTAGTGTGACCAGGCCCAAAACAAAAAAAAACTAGTGTGACCAGGAAATTAAGAGTCATGATAAGGACTTCTTGTATTTATGGTTTATAGAGTGATACTGATCGACATGACATGACATGATTACAATACAGGCTTACAGGGACAATTTAAAAGAACAAATTACTACAGAACTGATCG